>CM053503.1:76413351-76672080 GCA_028627145.1 Eidolon dupreanum | reverse complement strand
AGGTTAAAATGAGACGGTGCATGTATAGCTTTTAGCACAGTGCCTGGCACATTGAAGAGCTTAATAAACAGTAATGGTGATGATCAATGTTATTAATATTCTTTGTCATAAGTTTTATTTCTTTAACACCTTGGGCTAAGACACAGCACAAGAGAAATCTTTAAAGTTTTCAGTAACATCTATGGTTCCTGAGTGTAATATCTCAGCATTTTTCACAGTATGGTCAAGTGCTTGGACTGCAATAGTCAGGGAGTGTTACTGAACTCAAAGGGTTCATTTTGCCTGCACATGTCAAAGTCAGAAAAAACACAGACAGGAGTTTGCAACAAAAAAGTAGAAGTTTATTTAAGGAAATTGCGCCAAGCCTGGATATACAGGTGAGCTAGTGTTCAAAGACCCGGCTCCCTGATGGCCTCTAGGGGTTGGGTTATGTAAGAGAAAACTCATTAAGTAGTTAAGGGAGTTGGTGTCATAGGCTTTCTGATTGGTTGGGGCTGGGCAGTGCATTAGGTCCTGATGTCAGTCATGGCGTCGTTCTGTCTGGTTTCATGGGGATGCTGGTAGGGTCCTTCCACTTTCATAGTTGTGGAGCTGCAAGATACTATCTTTAGTTTTACCGAAACTCTGTTTCTGTGGTCAACAGACCTTGTTCCTGAGGCTTTATTCCTAAGACTGTTTGATGCTGACCTAAGGGCTTACTGATTAAGGGAGTAGTTGTGCAGTGTGCAGAAGGATAAGGAAAGAAAAGAAGCAAGTGAGCCCAAGGCCAATTTGAATCAAGCAGAAAGGGAAGAGAAAAAGTCACTTTAAAGAAGTGAAAATTTGCATGGTTACAATTCCCCCCTTTCTTTTGATCATTCCTCAGTCTTGAAGAAGAAGGGGCAATGACTACTTTGGCTGCCTTCTTCTGAAAAGGTAGAGTTAGAGGATTAAAGGAATGAAACTGTCTTGCATTCAATTGAAAATGTTATTTAGTTCCTGGTTTACATGAATATTCTGTATTACCATGACATTTATTTTTTTTTTCTGAGAGCCCTGCTTTCAGTCCTGAAGATGAGATATTTAGTCAAAAACATACAGTCTCTAACAGAAAACATAATTTGAAAAAGATTATCAACATAATGTATACCTATAATAGCCCATGAAAGAGGCCTCCCATTTCAGTGGGTAGCTAGGAAAAGGTTGTCTAATGGGTCTTTCTCACAACTTGTAGCTAAGTAGCCTTCTGCATGATTCTATTTATCTGAGTCTCAACTTACCCAAAGATGTCAATGAAGGTATATATAGCATGTTGTGTTAGCTACTGCATGGACTTGTTGTTTTGCCATCAAGTAATTTAAAGCAATCCTATTGTCTAGAACCCATGTGCTGAGGACTGCAAGGTGGTCTGCTGGAATCTTAGAACCTGAGCAGTATAATGGGCCAAATGGTTGACTGTATAGGTTAAATGCTATAATATCAGGTATTTAATAAGAGATATGTCTATAAGAATAAATGAAAAGTGAAAGTTAATGATTACAGCAAATTATAAACCAGCTTCTGAATTTGTAAAGCTGTCAGTCAAGATTTCTAGATATAAGGCTGGAAACATCTTTTGTAGTTTGAAATATCCTTGATGATGTTATCAGGTGCTAAGGTAAACTTTCTGCATGGTTTACATAGCATCAGTCACTGAAATTTTTTTAAACATGAGCTGTTGTGGCAGTTTTCTGAATTTTATATAAAGTTGTACCTTTAGCTTGGCTTTGGAAAAAGGCAGTTTCAGTTTTCAATGATTTTTAGTCATAGGCAGATATTGAAGGAAACGAGACGAATTTAGAATCCAGTCCAATTTACAGCTACAAAACAAAACAAAACAAAACAAAACAAAACAAAAAATAAACAGCATTAGAATTTAAAATTCACAAAGATATGTTATAATTTCTATTGAAACATATTTTTCTCTCTAATCAGAAGCCCCATTTTTAACAAAGATAGCCAAATTAAGACTAATTTGTTGCAAAATAATTTTTTTAATAAATTTGGCTTGATCATTTGCATGAGTACAGAAGAATATTAATTAACCACATAAATACTTTTAATTCTTTTTTGCTAGAATCTTTCATAAGAAATCTTCAGACTGAACCTAAAAGTCTTGATAAGGCCAGAAAAGTCAAAGCAAGGACTTGCCATCAGAGGATGCCTGCAATACCGTTAGGTTTCAGGTGAGTTCCTCTGTTTGAGGTCTCCAAAATGCCTTCAGGTTCCTGCATGTGCCAAGAAGTGACATTCTTTACTCACTTGGTAAGGCTGCCACATAGGCAAGGTACTGGGTCAGTATTTCCAAAGGCTCTTATTGGCTTCCATAAGTCCATCTTAATTCCTTAAAGCTATCTGATCATATTCAAGTCTATGCGTTTCTCTCTCAAACATGATATTCCAGTTAAAGCCTTGATAATAAAAACCAGTTTCCAGTTATGTTCTGTTATAAAGAGAAAAGATCTAATTACAGTACAATTGACAAAGAAATTTGTTTTTCTCTGC
This sequence comes from Eidolon dupreanum, assembly GCA_028627145.1. Classification (NCBI taxonomy): domain Eukaryota; kingdom Metazoa; phylum Chordata; class Mammalia; order Chiroptera; family Pteropodidae; genus Eidolon; species Eidolon dupreanum. Next base: position 76,669,557 of record CM053503.1, on the reverse strand, counting down.
AACGTAACATTTTAAGAAAACAGCTAGAATTACAAATAAAAAATATTATGTCAGGACATTGCAGACTCCTGAATATTATAATCTCCTGAAAATTCGTTTAGTAATAATATATGCATACAAATACAACATAATTGCTATTTCTTTATTTGACAAAGCCCCAGATGCAGCTGGCTGTTTTTTACCATGTCAGAGGAAGCCCAAGAGTATATTAAGTCCCCAGTCCCCTGGGAATGGCTCAAGGGGCCAGAGAGAGAGCAGTGCCTCTTTTCTACAGGGTCAGAAGACTCTCGCAAAAGAGTTTGCTATGGTCACTGAGAAATTCAGTTTCTAAAGGTCAGTTTAAAACAAGTAACATTGACAAATAACATATCTCATTCACATTCACACATTTCTCTGAAGGGGTCTATTCTGATATAGTAATACGAATGCCTGGGCATAGGGGATCTCATCCTATTTTTCTTCTCTTTTACAAAAGAGTTTAGCTGTAAGATAATAGTGTAATTTAGAGATTCATTCTCTGGCCAGTGTTCCCCTAAATCTCCAGTTCTGCAAGATACATACAGCTCAGAGGGCTACATTGGTGGTAAGTGGAATTCCCCATATTATTAAGGCCTGTAACAAAGTAAGTATTCACTTCTAGCTTGAGCAATTTTAAATAAATCCTAGGATTAGATGGTTTTTATAAAGAGAACAAATAGTTACAAGGTCTATTGATAAACCTTGTATCCTTTTAAAGTTTGGCCAGCACCAAGTCAGATACAACAGACCAGACAACAGGAGGAGGTGGGTGGCCCAGAATTTCTGCTATGCCTTGGACCCTCAAAAGGGGTGAATGTGAGGTCTACTCAGTATGGTTGAGATAAGCAGAACAGCTACCTTGAGTTAGGCCAGATCAATCTTCCAATGCCTACTCCTTCAAGGTCAGTTGAGTTGACCTCCCACCGTTCTTGTGAGACAACGCACAGACTCAACGAGTAACAAATAGTTTTAAATAAACTAGCAAAAGAAACATAAAACTGTCTCCCTCTTTTGAGATCAGACAAACTTGTTAAGATTTCTCAGGAATCACCTCCCTCTTTTGTTCCCCGAGTCCAGTAGAGGATTATTTTCCTGGGGTCATCACCTGTGAAACCTTACAAGAGGACGTCTTCAATTTCCAAAACCAGACAAATTCGAGATCCGGACTTTTTCAATTCCTCATTTCTTACGCTACAAACAAAAGCGCCATAGGTCGGTAGCACTGGGTTCTAGACTACTATCCAGCTTCTGCCTTTGAGACAACCTTGTCTGGGCAGCTACTAGGTGGGGGCCTGGTGGTAAGCCCCGGGTTGGGGAGTCACCAAACCCATAGGCAAAATCGTTCCTTTGTAGTCACCAAAAACTGTTACTGAACTGAAGGGATTCATTTTGCCTGCATGCATCAAAGCCACAAAAGACACAGACAGGACTTTGCAGCAAAGAAAGTAGAAGTTTATTTAAAAAAATGGCGCCAAGCCTGGAGACACGGGTGAGCTAGTGCTCAAAGACCTGGCTCCCTGATGGCCTCTAGGTGATAGGTTATGTAAGAGAAAATTCATTAGTTGCTAAGGGAGTTGGGGTCCTGGGTTCTTCTGGTTGGCAGGGGCTGGGGTAGGAGGCAGTGGATCATTGCATCAGGTCCTAATGTCAGTCATGGCGTTGTTCTGTCTGGTTTCAAGGGGATGCTGATAGGGTCGTCCACCTTCATAGCTGTGGAGGTGCAAGATGTCGTCTTTACTTTGACCTAAACTCTATTTCTGTGGTCAACAGACCTGAGGCTTTGTTCTTAACATTGTTTGATGCTGACCTAAGAGCTTAATGATTAAGGGAGTGGTCATACAGCATGCAGAAGGATAAGAAACTAAAAGAAGCAAGTGAACCCAAGGCCAGTTTGAATCAAGGAGCAAGAGAAAAGAAAAAGTCATTTTAAAGAAATGAAGATTTGCACAGTTGCAGGAGAAAACCGTATTTTTTTTTAAATAAACCCTTTTAATTTTAAATTAATTTTAGACTTACAGAAACATTGCAAAAATAGTACAGTTTCCACATATTCTTCACCCAGCTTCCCCTAATGTTAACATCTTACATAACTATAGTGCAATTGTCAGAACCAAGAAATTAACATAGGCAGAATAGTATTAAACTAAAGACTTTATTCAAGTTTTACCAGTTTTTACATTAATATCCATTTTTTTCTGTTCTAGCATCCTATCTAAGATCCTATTCAGGATCCCATGTTCATTTTGTTTTTATTTTCCCTCAGTTTTTTGTAGCCTAGAAGTATTCCTCAGCCTCCTTGTCCCTCATTTTGGGTTTATCTTTTGTTTTCTAATGACCGTAGTGTATTTTTTTTTTTGACAAGAACACCACAGAAATGTTTGTGTCTTTCTTAGTACATCATCTCACGAAGTTCATGATACAGATGTTGATATTTCTTATTATTGATGATAATAAGAAATATCAATAGTGTTAAGGTGGTTTCTGCCTGGTTTCTTTGGTGTGAAGTTACTACCTTTCTCTTTGTAGTTAATAAGTATCTGGAGATACTTTTAGACAATGTAAATTCTGTTCCTCCTCAAACTTTCACCCACTAATTTTAGTATTCATTGACTCTTGTCTACAACAATTATTACAGTGGTGTTTGTCTAACAGTGATGATCTATTTCTCTCTTCCCTTCTACATTTATTAATTGGAATTCTACTGTACAGATGAGCTGTCCTTTCTCCCTCATTTATTTAATTGATCATTTATTTATATTAGCATAAACTCATGAATGTATATTTTCTCTGGGTTATAATCCAGTACTATCATTATTCATTTTATTGCTCAAATTGTTCCAGTTTTAGAAACCATAATTTGTCGTTTAGTTTATTATTCCACTTGCTCCTGTCTTTCCTTTCAGTGTGATATTTGAGAGAAAATCAAAAAGGTCATCAGGCTTCTCATCCTTGTGGTTAAACAGAATTATGCCAATTAATGTAGAGATCTCCAAAGGAGAGGAACTCACCACTTCCTTTGCCAACCCATTCCAGTGTTGAAACTGATGTTGCTCAGAAATGTTTTTCTAAATGAATCATGCTCCTTCTAAAATTTATTCGATTTTATTCCATTTCTAGTAGAGACAAAAACTTGCTGGGAGACTACTTCTTGATATATTGGTATTTAGATATTCCCAGGATTAATTTGATAGGAACTAAGACCTCATCACCTGTTTTTTTTATGGTTCACTTTGTTTCATTCATATGTTTGCGGAGCATAGTTATCCTTACTAACAACCTCACGTGAGTCTTAAAACTTTCATGGCCTCATGAATAAAAACTCTTGAATACTGATTCTAGTGTGATCTTCTTCCAGGTTTTCTGACCCTGTACCCAGGAGACCAAAGGATGATGGTGACATGAGATAGATATAAGGCTAGTCCTGCCTGACTGTGCTAAACTTCAGACAGGAAGTTGGGGTGAACTGTCACTAACACTCATCTACCAGTCGTTCCCATACTTTTTAAAAGTTTGGTCAATCTAGACAGGGCAAAAGACCTATCACATCCATCCCCATGTTATAGAGAAAAAGAAACTGTGGGTAAAAAGGAATTGGAGAGAAACAAAATAACAGTTGAAATGGTAATTTGACAGCAGTTATATAAAAACAATAAGATCAACAGATAAAACTAAACATTCCTTTATACAAAAGCAGCAACTCAAAATCAACTCAAGCTGACCCTAATCATGCCTAATGATCACTGAGTCTTTCCTGGAAACTGGGGATTCCAACTGTTAGCATGTATGAGGACATAAGAGGGACCATGCAATATTGCCAAAGGCTGTATGGTATCTCAACTTCTTAGAATACTGAATTGGAGTCCTAAGTAAACTCCAGTTTTCTGGTAATTTTAGATTACAAGTGCCAGAGTTTCCAATGCTCAGCAGCTCAATTAATAGGTCATTAGTAAGTACCACTCAACAATAAGTGAAAATGGAAATTTAAAATGGACTTTTTTGAATTAATTTGCAGCCTCTCTCAGATGACTCTTTTGTTCGATTGCCTTACACAGTTAAATTGGATGGCTGGGTGGTTAGAGGGGAGAGGAAAAGGGACAGCTAAAATAAAAGAATAATAATCTCTACCAGACTCCCGAGGTATTATCATGAAGTGCTTCCCTCATGCCCTGCTTCCTTGCCCTAGAGGTGAATGAGGGATGAGAGAAATAGAAGCTACCTTAGACTCTGCTTTACCTTCCTTTCCACTCCTCTTGGTCCTTTCACACTAATTTTTATTGTCCCATTCAGTCATTTACCCTCGCTCTCACTCCCACCCCTTGACATTCTTATTGTCTGGTCAAACCCCAGTCTTGCTTTGGGGTCTCTCTGAGGGTTTGCTATGTATTAGGTAGGCCCTTTACATATAGTATGTATTATCTCCTGAAACCTCACACAGCCTTGCAAGGAATATTCTCCTCTTTTTATAGATGAGAAAACAAGACTTTCAGAAGTTGAACACCTTGCTCAAGGCCACAAACTGGAAAGTGACAGAAGCAAGACTCAACCTCCGGCCCATCTGACTTCAAAGTCTGAGCAGCTGTGACCAGTGGCGGGAACCCTTCTCCTGGTCCTCCAGCCTGACTCCAGCTGAATGAATGATTGTCTGCTCACCACAGCTGCCTCCTTGGGCTCTTCCTGTGCTAAAACAAAACCCCCTGACTATCTCCGCCTCCTCTTTGAAGCCAGCTCCTCACTTATGACAGGCTTAGGGCTTTGCTTTGTTTTAAACACTGACACTTTCTTTTCTTTATTGGTTTTAAAATGTATTTAAAATTCAATTCCAGCACATTACTTAAAATCCAAACAGTACTGAAGCTTAAAAAACAGAAGTGAATAATATCTCTTTACTTCATCTCCTAACCCCAACCCTACTCTCCAAACGTAACTACTATGAACCATTTAGTGAATATTTTTTTCAGTGTGTGTGAGTGTGTGAGCGTGTGTGAGCGTGTGTGCGCGCGCGCATGCGCACACACTTCGGACATTTCTAAAATCTACGTATCTTTATTCCATACCAAACGATAAACTGTAAAAAGGTAAGATAAATGTACTTTTAATTTAATCTACATAGCATCTGACCAAAGAAGCCTATTCTTGATGGATTTATGGGAGCACGTGAGTTGGAGAAAGAGGTGGAAGGTTGGACCCCTCTAGAAAGACCCGAAGGTCACCAAGAGGAAAGCGCTTGTGAGCTACAGGATGGAAAGCATGCCGCAGATAAGCTCACAAGCAACTGGCCCGACCTGCCAGGGTGTGCACACGCTCCCAGGGCTGTGAAATCACTCATGTGTGAGTTGTCTGGTGGGGAGGGAGAGGAGAGCAGGGAAGGCGGAGGCAGGAGCAGGGAATGTGGGCTGGGCCAAGTTTAGAATTACAAGTGTCACAGAGGAGTTTGAACCATACTTTAAATAGCCAGCACCTTCCCCTTCCCCCTTAGACAATTCTTCTCCCCCTGACTGGACTTCTGGCAGCAACTGCACCAAGGTTGGTAACATTTTCTTCTCTTTTTCTGTTTCTGGGTCTTAGACTACAGGTGGTGGGATCCATAGTACTTACAACCAAAGGAATTTTTGATCCTCTCCTAGAAAATATGTTTCTGACATTTATGTATGCATATACAAAAGTTACATGCTATTTACTTTCTGTTGACTTAAGTGACAATATGATTTGGAGAAAGAGAACCCTAGATTGAGAGGAAAGACATTTGGGTTCAGTTCTAAGTAAACAAAGGCTTTCTTCTCTGTGAAATAAGACAAGGTTGAAAGATTAAAAGGACATAAAAATTTTGACAGGATTGAAAAAGAAATTTGAGTGCTTGATACTCTTCTAAATGCTTTCACATATATAAAACCTCATTTGATCCTTATAGCTAAGTGTGTTCTATCATTCTCACTTCTACAGATGAGCAAACTAAGGCTCAGAGCAATTAATTAACTTCCCTGAAGTCAGGCAGTGAGTGGTATGGCACAAAGTAAAAATCTGAATCCAAGCTTGTCTGACTCTATATCTTGTGTCCTTTCACCTGCACAAGGCTACCTCTAAGAAGCGGTATCCTAATGAGGCCAAGGGACCCAGAATAGGGCTACTGTCTCTTCTGGGGTCTGGGAGGATTAAGAAGTGAAGGGAGATGGTGTTCCATCATTAGAAGACATCCATCAGGTGGTAAAGGGAGGCCCAGAATCAGCACAAGACATTAGATAACCATATCTAAAGGGGAAAGCTTCTTGGAAGCAGCTGCTTGGATTTCTCTTTCTAAATCCACAAACAATTTTTGGAACCCATTCCCCAATTTATCAAATAAGTGAAGACTTGTTTGATAAAGATCCCTGACTTTCTGGATCCCTCAGGTAACTCAGCGAGGGAGGCAGAGCTGCAGGAGAGTCTGCTCCCCAATGGAGCTCCTGCTGAGAAAGTTCTGTTAACATTAACTTCACTTGAAATGTAGAAAAAAGTCCATCTGCCCACTTCTCCAGAAAAGGGGCCATTGTATAAAATCAAGGGCGAGTCATTAGAAGATGCTTATATTAGACATGCTGATAAACCTAGGCAGCCATGTAATTAAGGGTTGTAACTGAAAGGGCAGGAGCGGAGTGGATTCAAGTCCTGGCTGTGCATACTAGCCATATGGTAGCAGATGTGTTATTTATCCTCTCTGAGTTGCAGCCTCCTCGTTTACAGAACAGAGGTAATGCTGCTTACATCTCAGGGTTGTTATGTGGATTAAATGAAATAAATGTATGTAAAGTGCTTAGACTATATAGTACTTGCTCACTAAATGTGAGACATATCCAATCTTATCCTCGATCCTAATAAGCATCTAGATAGGGCAGTGAAAGGTTTAGAACTGTTGCTCTTTATTTATAGAAGACAATTATTATCATTATCTTCTCTAAGATAATAGTTTCCTGCATTTGTCATTACCAAAAAGGAAAAGAGCCCATAGTTCTTTCTCTTATGTTGATTTCAGAGAGAGAGAGAGTATAACTGGAAAGATCAGCTCATCTTATTCAGAGCTCTTGGTCCCACTCAACCTCTCTCATTGTTTTGGAAGGATTTTTAAAAAACTGGTTTTTATTTTCATATTACAAAATAAAACATGTTCTTTGATAAAAATGTAGAAAATATAAATAAGAAAAATATTCCTATAATCAACCATTGACAGAAAAACATTTTGTTGAACATCCTCATCTTTCAATGCATATAAATGTAAAATATGTTTTCAAGCATAATCATATTGTATGTCCTATTTTATAACTGTTTTCACTTTACACATTATGAACGCCTTTTCATTACATTTTCTTCTGCAACACAATTTTAATGATTATATAGTAGTCCATTGTATATGTGTGCCATAATTTATTAATCTATCATTTTTGAACACTTATGTACTTTCTAATTTTTTGTTGTTATAAACAGTGAACATCCTCAAGGCCAAATCTTTACTCATAGTCACAGTTATTTCCTTAGAGTAAATTCTTGCAATGGAAATTTGTGGTTTTGAGGACAATATAAAAATCTCATCCCTTCAATGGCCCCCAGATTACAGAATAGAGAAACTGAAGTGCATGCTAATACAGACAAGGCTAGTTGTTGGGTGGCAGGGAGAACTTAGACAACCTAAGACTTGTGTGAATGCTCCATGTTTACAAACCCCAACCCAAGAGAACTTGCATAGTAGAAGGAATATCTGTACTTCAGTATCAATCTTTCTTTATGAAACAAGAAAGGAATATATATTTCCAGTAGCTGTCAGCCAGCCTTTACCAAATAAGAGACGCTAAGGAGGACATGGTTCTACAGAAATTCAGAAGTAGAAATTCAGTCTCTGCCAGTATATTTATTCTCTTGGGAATTGCTCGTGAAGGAGAGGGGAAGGCTTTCCTTCAGGAATTCCCAACAGTAACAGCGTGCCCTGCTTGTTTTCCAGGTGGGATGGATAGCAGGGTCTTGGGCACAACCAGTAATGGAGAGACAAAGCCAGTGTACCCAGTCATGGAAAAGGCGGAGGAAGATGGCACCCTGGAACGAGGGCACTGGAACAACAAGATGGAGTTTGTGCTGTCTGTGGCCGGGGAGATCATTGGTCTAGGCAACGTCTGGAGGTTTCCCTATCTCTGCTACAAAAATGGGGGAGGTGAGAGCCACTGCGCCACCCCCACCAACCCCTGGAAGGAGGATTTCTCCTGCACTCACTGCCCCTCTGGAGAGTCCCATAGACACATAGAATGCTGAAGTTGGAAGGACCCTTCCTTAGAAGTCATTGAGAACACTACAGGAGTCTGAGACTGAGGCAGATCACATGACTTTCCCAAGGGTCTTTCTAGTGTAGCATGGCATCATAGGAATATGAGTGCAGGCCTGGAACCAGAGGGATCTGTGGTTTGGATTCTGGCTCCGCTGCTTATTCTCTGTATAATCTTAGACGAGTTGCTTGAGTCCTCAGAGCCTCAACTGCTGCTCCTGTAAATCAAGATAGTAATACCTACCTTTCAAGGTTGCTGTAAGGATTAGAGATAATGTGTGTAAAGTGCTTAATAAATGGTAGCTATGCCGAAGATGATGTTGATGCCCACTGTCCTGTGGTCTTGAGATTCCTTAGCTCTGGCCTTGTGTCTTCCTCCTATTCTGCTAGGAACATGACCTTCCCTAAGCTACTCATTCCCCAACTTCCATCTGTGTCATAACCTTTGATACTAGCAGCTCTCCCTTTAAAGACTTCCCACTGAAAATATGTGTTGGGGAGCATTAACTCTGTTTACATTAACTGTAGTTCTTTACTGGCTTCTTGTTCTCCTCTATTCCTACCCCCTGGGGTAACTCCTCTACCCCCACAGTAGTGGTAGTGATCTTTCTACACTGACCCCCTTTCAGGGAATCCCAGATCACTAAGGGAAGCCCCAGAAGGTAGGTAGGTAGGGAAGATTCTGACTGTGCAGTGGATTGGGAAGATCTCCTTGGTAAAGTTTATAAGGGTTGGGCTCCCAGGTACGGATTTGAAGTGAGGCTGAAATCTGGTTTGGAGGAAGGAGAAATGTGGAGGGAGTCATGGGAGGAAATGCTGAGGGAAGCAGTAATTACATACGCCACAAGGATTGGAGGGTACCCTAATGCAGCACCTACCCTTTTGCAGGGGAGTAGGAGCCTCCAACTACATTAAGTCTAACATGAAGGGCATGAGTCTAACAATGATTTTGAAGGGAGAAAACCTACAATGCACAGTGGATTGGGAGGACTGGGACAGAACACAGATAGATGCTCTGAGCCCATAGTCTTATTCTCAGGAGTGTGGCAATTGGGGATTAGCCCTGGGATTGGAAGATGACTTATATTTTCCCAGAGGGGTAGGATGGGCTGATATGTCCTTTCTCCCCATACATTTCTGGCCAGCAGCCTGAAATTACAGGACTTTGCTCAGTCTGCATTGTGAAGGAAGGAGGGAGGTCTTCCCACTTCTGACCTAGTGCTGGACGCTCTGTATGCTTGTTTAGGAATTTAGGCCTGAGCCCTCTCCCTTAAGAGAACTGAGTGGAGGGCCAGGGCTTGTCGAGAGCAAAGAAGTCTGGGGACTAAGCTGGGCACTAAGACTCTGTATCAGGAACCTAGTAACCAGCTTAGCTCTTCACGTGGCAGAAAGCTTAGGTGGTGAGCAGCTTTCTCCAAGCCTCTCTGGAATTGGGTAAAGGTTGGCCTGGGAATTAACAGGAATGTCACGAAGAGGTGGGAGAGAGTGGTTTCCAGGTCTAGTGCAAATCCAATAGGCTGGAGAGGGGGAAGTGAAAGGCAGCAGTGACAAGAGCAGTGGTCTAGCAGTGTTTGGTTCTGAGCTCTGCTTCAGGGCTCTGTGGTAAGTTTGTGCAGGCCTAGGAGTGTGTGGCTGTGTCTTGGGTGGAAATATAGGCCCAGGAAGAAAAGCATATCCGTGGCTCTTGGTTTTTCACATGTGTGCTTGTGGGGGAAGGTGGAAGCAGGAGGGTGGCTGCTGTGGCTCCTGGACAGAGCCTGTCTCCAGCACGTGGGTCATGGTTGACAGTGGATAGATTTTAGGGGTCCTGGGTTCAGTCAAGTTCTCTTCATTTAGTCCCTACACCACCACCCACAATCTCTTCTGTTGGTCAAGCACAGGGCCTTAGGACCCCTCTTCTCTTTCCTTGATGGATGACAATAGATGGAGGGAAATGTTCTGAGGGGCTTTGAAGCTAGAGGCTGATGCCTGGGTTTTCTCCAAGAGCATGAGTCATTTATTTATGGAAAGTGTCTTTTACCAAGGTAAGGGGGACTAACCAAGAATATATATGGTCATTAGGCACCCAGACATGCCTATTTTTCTGTTTTTCTGTTTGTGTGTGTGTGCGTGGTCCCAGTGGTTTAACCCTTCCATCATCATTTAACTCCCCTCACTTCTCAAGCAAAACAAACTCCTACAGAGAATGGGCCCTAACACTTTATCTTGTCATCTCCTTGTCTCTTTGTCGAAAAGAGACTGATACTTCTTTATGACAGGACACTTTGCTGTCACTGTGGGGAAGGAGGGTGAAGAGAATGGAGGTCATTTAAATTGGTTTGATCTCTTTCCTCCTGGTTTAGTGTTTTTATTTAAACCTGTGACCCTCAGACTGGAAATGGGCTCTCGGGGGATGAGAGGAATGTTCTGAGTAAGTTCTGGAGAAGGATATTGGGGTGCTCTGGCCTGTACCATGCTCAGGTAATGTATGCTATGAATCTGCTTCTGGGCCCTTTCTCTTACTTCATAGCTTTCAATAGCGGTTTTTGCGCTTGTGAGGAGGATAAGCTAGGGACTTTATTATTATTAATATTTGTTCAGAGGGGAGTTCAGGGCTAAAAATTTTTCCAAAGCATAATTTTAGTTTCAAACTAAAAGCACCAGTGATGTCTTCTTTGGTTCCTTCCAGCTTTAACATTTGGTAGATCCAATCTGAAGTGAGCTCCAGAGCAAGAAAAGGGTGGGAGCAAGATTATGATCAAAGAACAGGTAAACAGTTTGAAACAGGAACACTTTGAAAACCAGAGTTGCTGAAAAAGTGGTATAAAGAAGCCCACTTAAAATCAGAAGAAGCTAGTAGGCTTTTTGGAGAGATAGATGGGAGGGATGGCTGCCTCAGGCATCTCCTAGGTAAATATCCTCCCTGCCAATCCATCCCAAGCACCCACCTCATCCTGATGGCTTTCTAGAGTCTTCAATCTCAGTCAGTTGCCCCAGCACATAGCAAACCACCATGTGCCATTCAATAATTACTGAGTATCTACCAGTTAGTCTAACTTGTTGGGATGCACCTATTTACAAAAAAAAGACCAATTCTCTTTCTTTGCAGGGCTTACATTCTAGACGGAGATAGACAATAAACATGGTAAATAAGAAAATTATACAGTACATCAGAAGTTCATGAGTGCTATGGGAAGAGACAAAGTAGGGCTGGGTACAGGGGGTCAGGAGTGTGAGTGGGGGTGGTCACATTGAGCGATGGCTTACCAGGAGTGGGAGAGTTGGCCACGTGGGTATTGGGGGCAAAAGTGCTCCAAGCAGAGGAAACAGAAGGTGTAATAGTCTTACAGGAAAAGGCTGACTGGCTTGTTTGAGGAGCTGCAATGAGAGAAGTAAGTAGAAGATGAGATCAGAGAAGTAAAGACAACGGGGGCAGGTGGCAGATTATGTAAGTTCTTGTCAGATAGTGTAAGACTTTGGCTTTTACTCTAATGACATGGGGAGTCATGTCAGGGTTTTGAGCAGGAGTGGCATGATCTTACATTTTAAAATCATCTCTCTGACTGCTATGTTGAGAACTGATTATAGGGGAGTAAAGGCAGAAGCAGACCAAAAGGCTAAAAATCCTCAAGTCATGCTTGATTCCCTTCTTTCTTTCATAACTCTTGGCTCTATCCAAATGATCAGATCCTGGGTGCTTCAAAACATGGGCCTTCCAGCTGGAAGTTCTCCAGCTCCCTGGACCCTGGCTGCCAGCAGACCGAGTCCCTCAACACCCAGAATACCTGGGACTGGTGACCCCACATGAGATATGCAGAAGCTGACACGTCTCATCACCTCCACTGCTACCACCAGCTCTAAGCAACCCAACAGTTTTAGCCTGAGCAATTCAAAGGAAGGAGTTGCAGTTACTGAAATGTGCATGAGAGGAACAGATTTTAAGAGGATAATAAGGAGCTGAGTTTTGGGAATGTCGAGTTGAGTGAGATACCTATTATATATCCAAGTGGAGATGTCAACTAGGCAATAGCACATGTAAGTCTAGCATCTGTGAGAGAGCCCTGGACTGGTTATGTAAATTTGAGAGTTATTAGATTTTGATTGCATAGGAGAGTGAGGACCTTTAAAGATCTGGGAGAAGAGGAATTAACAAAAGAGACAGGAAGTGAGACCAGTAAAAGAGGATGAAAACCGAGAGAATGAAGTGTTTTAGAGGCAAGTGAAGCAATGCTGTCAGGAAGGAGGGGAAGATAACTACATGAAATGCAGATAGGTTAAGAAAGATGAGGAGCCGATTGTTGGTTTTAGCAGTATGGAAGTCACTGATGCCCTTGTAAGAGCAGTTATATGTGGAGTGTGGGACAAAGACTGGTTGCAGTGGGAGATCATGGGGGAGAGAAGAATCAGAAATAGGAAATATGAGTGATTTGGGCAAAACTCAGGGGAGGTGAAGTTCATCTCTTCTTTCCGTATTCTCCTTCCTGTGGGAGTGAGAAGATAAGCTAGCATGAGTGCTGCATAGTAATAATAGTGCGCCCCTTCAACAGTGGTTGGAATGGTTCACAACTGGTGAAGTTGCTAAGAAGCTGCACATCTGAATTATTTCCCCAGCTCTCCAGCCTCAAATCCCTGGAGAGAAAAGCAAACATGACCTTCCACCAGGGCCTGTCACACTAAAGCTCTAGCCATGGGAATGAGGATACTCTGGCTAACCGAAGAGGCGTGATGTGGGGGAGATGATAGGAGAGGGTTTTGGCAATACAGTGTGACTCTGCCAGGAGGGAATTTGAATTACTTGCCTGTCAGTCTCAACTCAGACCAAAACAGATGATCTGCCAACAATTTTATACCTAATCTCTAAGTCCAGGTTGTGAAAACCAGGGGTAGAGGTTACCTGTGCCAAGAATCTTTGTATTTGCTGATCTTAGACAACCAGCTAGAGACCACCTCGTGTGAAGACTGGTGCTCCCTTCTATCTTGCTCCCTTCCAGCCTTCTTCCCTTCTCATCTTCAGTCCCTGAACACTCAGACCCTGGGTGCTTCAGAAGACGGGCCTTTCAGCTGGAATTTCTCCAGCTCCCTGGACCCTGGTTGCCAGCAGACTGACTTCCTCAACACCCAGAATACCTGGGACTGGAGACTCCGTGTAAGGCTACAACAGAACGTACTACAGCTGGATGTGTTAGAACTAGGGATCTTAGAGGGTGAAGACTGTGGGGGAAGGGCAGAAACAAAGTAAACCTCAGCTCTAGACTGTAGAGGGAGAATATAGGGACACCTGTGTAAAGGGGATTAAATGACAACCGTCATGGGGAAAACTGTTCTCCTTGATGTTGTTTATAGTTACTAAAGAACAAAGAGAAACAAGGAACACTTTTCTTTATATAAAAGTAATAGTTATTTTAGTAGTATGTGATAATTTGGTATCATTTTTAGTTAATTAGCTAATGCCCAGTATTGGTCAGACTGGTGTTGATAGAGTATATATTGATGCTCACTGCTGTGTTGCTCATGCGGACTGTCATCCGTTTATATCTTTAAAAATGTTACCTGGGACATTATAGGTGACACCACAGAGTACGCTTCTTTTGAGAAGGGTGACCAGCAGAATGATTACTTTCTAGGATGGGTGTGTGGTCTCTCCCATCCATGGGGAAGAATTCCAGGACATTTTAGAATCTGGGGAAGGAGAGGAACATGGTGGACATGGGGGAGCAGGTAACTGTGAACTCCATCCTTCTTCAGGACTAACTCCATATTCTAATGGTGGTGACTAGGGCGTGGGCGGGGAAAGAGTCAGAGCACCCTACAGGACACCCCATCTGCACTTAGGCCCCTCTTGGGCTTCATCCTGCCCCTCATCCCTTCGCCACTTTTAGGGCCTGTGGCTCTGCCTGGCGGGTATGGACCTTGTCTCTTGTGGCAGGCTGCCTAGGTGCTCAAGGAGGCAGAGGAAGAGGGGAGCAGAACTGCAGTTAAATACTGGATTGGATTATTGGGAAACAGCAGGTGGCATAAAGATGGGGAGGAGGGGCTTGTCTGGGCTGCAAACTCTCTCCTCTCTCTGCAATGTTTCCACCTCTGGGCAGTGTTTGGGTATTTTATTTCTTTTGCATTTTCATATAAATTTTAGAATCTATCAGTTTCTTCTGGGATTTTGATTGAGATTGCAATGAATCTATAGATCAACTTAGAAATAGATGACATCTTAGTAATATTGAGTCTTCTGACTCATGAATAGAAGGGAATTATGTTTTACTATTTATTTAGGTCTTCTTTATTTTCTCTCAGCAGTTTTGCAGTTGTGAGTGTATGTGTCTTTCACATCTTTAGTCATATTTATTTCTAACTATTTTATATTTTTGATGCTATTATAAATGGAATTATTTCTTAAATTGTAATATATAATTGTTTGTTGCTAGTATATAGAAATACGGTAGATTTTTGTATGCTGATCTTGTATCCTGCAATCTTGCTAAACGGATTTATTGGTTCTAGTAGCTCTTTGGTACATTTCAAATTTTTTTTCTTTGCTTTCCTTTTAAAAACACTTTATTGAGATACGATTGACATACAAAAAGGTATACATATTTAATGTACATGACTTGATGAGTTTGGAGGTAATATCTATCACCTCCAAAATTTTCTTCTGCCTTCTTAAATTTTTTTGATAAGAATTCTTAACACAGGCTTTACCTTCTTAGTAAGTTTTTAAGGAAACAAAACAGTATTGTTAACTATAGGCACTCCGGTATACAGTAGATCTTTAGGACGTACTCATTTTGCGTAACACCTCCCCTTTGACCAACACCTCCCTATTTCCTTTATCCTCAGCCCCTGGTAACCATCATTTCACCCTCTGCTTCCACAAGTTTGACTATTTTAGATTACAAAGGATTTTCTACCTAGACTATGATGTCATTTGGGAATAAAGCAGTTTTATTTCTTCTTTTCCAATATGAATAACATTTAATCGCTTTCTTGCCTTAATGCATTGGGTAGAATCAATATTGTTAGAAACAATGTTGAATAGAAGTGGTAAGAATAAACACCTTTGTCTTGCTCTTCATCTTATGGGTTAAGCAGTCTCTCACCATTAAGTATGATGTTATCTGTAGGTCTTTTTGTAGATATCAGATTGAGGAAGTTCCCTTCTATTCATCATTTGCTGAGAGTTTTTATCAGAAATGGCTGTTAGACTTATTAATATAATAAATTACATTAATTGATTTTTTAAAATGTTAAATCAACCTTCCATTTCTAGGATAAACCCCGCTATATAATATATTACTCTTTTTATATATTGTTGGATGCAATTTGGTAAAATTTTGTTTAGAATTTTCGTATCTATGTTTATATAAGATATTAGTTAGTTGTTTTCTTTTCTTGTAATGTCTTTGTCTGTTTTTGTTATCAGGGTAATGCTGGCTTTATAGAATGAGTTGGGAAGTATTCCTCTCTTTTAAATTTTCTGAAAGAGTTTGTGTAGAATTGGCGTTATTTCTTCCTTAAATGTTTAGAGAATTCACCGGTGAATTCATTTGGGCCTGGAGTTTTCATTGTGGGAAGGTTACTAACAACAACCAAAAATTTTTCTTTAATAGAAATAGGGCTATTGAGATTATTTATTTCTTTTTGCGTAAGATTCAGTAGTTTGCATTTTTCAAGAAATGTGTCCATTTAACCTAAATTGCCGCATTTATTGACATAAAGTTGTTTGTGTATTTTCTTATTATCCTTTTAATAGCTATGGAATCTGTACTGATGATACGTCAAGTAGCTCATTTGTCATACAGGTAATTTGTGTCTCCTAGAAATTTATCAATTTTATTGATTATCTCAATGAATCAGCTTTTAGTTTCATTGATTTTCTCTATTGTTTTCCTATTTTCTATTTCATTGATTTCCACTCTGATTTTTATTATTTCCTTTGACTTACTCTGGGTTTCATTTGCTTTTATTTTTCTTTCTTAAAGTGAAGCTGAAATAATTGATTTGAGACTTTTATTTTATAATATTATTTAGTGCTATAAATTCTCCTTGTAAGTATTGCTTTAGCAGCATCTCACAAATTTTGATATTTTGTGTTTTCATTTTATTTGATTTAAAATATTTTCTTATTTCTCTTTTGATTACCTCTTTGTTACATGGGTTATTCAGAAGTATGTTACCTAATTTCTAAATATTGGGAAATTTTCTAAGTGTATTTGTCTTATTGATTCATAATTTGGTCAGAAAACATACTTCATATAACTTGAATCCTTTGAAACTTACTGAGATTTGTTTTGTGACCCAGAATATGGCCTATCTTGGTAAATATTCCAGGTGCATTTGAAAATCATGTATATTCTGCTGTTGTTGGATAGAGTGTTTTATAAATGTCAAGTAGGTCAGGTTGGTTGATATGGTTTTCAAATATTTTATATCCTTACTGATTTTCTGTCTACTTGTTTTATCAATTATTGAGAGGGAGATATTGAAATCTTTGACTTTATATGGAATTTAACTATTTTTTCCTGCAGTTCTATTGTTTTTGCTTTACATATTTTGAAGCCCTGTTACTCGGCAGGTATACATTTAGGATTATTATGTCCTCATGATGAATCAACCTCTTTATCGTTATAAAATGCCTTTCTTCACCTCTGATAATATTCTTTGCTCTAAAATCTACTTTGTGTGATATTAAGATAAAAACCCCAGCTTTTTTTTTTTTTTTTTTTTTTGATGATTAGCATGGCCTATCTTCTCTTTTACTTTTAACCTATTCATGTCTTCATATTTAAGGTACATTTTTTTAAGCAACATATAACTGAGTCTTGCTAGTTTTTTTTAAACCAATCTGACAAGCTCTACCTTTTATTTGAGATATTTAGACTGTTTACATTTAATGTAGTTATACATATGGTTAAGTTTAAATTCATCATTTTATAATTTGTTTTCTATCTGTCCTATCAGTCCTTGACTTCCCTTTTCCTCTCCTGCCTTCTTTTGGATTAATTTAATATATAATATTACTCCATTGTCAACGTTTCTCCTTGTTGGCTTGTTAGCATAATTTTGCTGTGACTATTTTAAATTTCATAGTATGCTTCTTTAACTTATCACAGTTTACCTTCAAGTGATAGTATACCACTTTACATATAAAAACCTCACAATAATACACTTCGATTTCTCTCCTCCTGACCTCTTGTTGTTACACTATGTTTTCATACATTATAAACTCCACATTACAGTGTTATTATTTTGTTTAACCAGTCAATTATCTTTCAGAGGTTTGAATCATAAGCAAAAGTTCTTATATGTTTACCTATGTATGTAGTTATTATTTCTAGTGTTTGTCATTCCTTTGTGTAGATTTATATTTCTCTCTGGCATCATCATTTTATTCAGACTGAAGGACTTTCTTTAACATCTCTTGTATTTCAGATCTGCTGGTGATGGATTCTTTCAGGTTTTACATGTCTTAAGAAGCATTTGTTTCACTTTCATTTTTGAACAGAATATTTATTAGATATAGAATTCTAGCCTGATAGCTTTTTTTCTTTCAGTGTTTTAACAAATGTGCTTCCTCATCACTCTCTTCTCACTTGCATTATTTCCAATGAGAAATTTGATGTCATCTTTATTTTTGTTTGTACACATGTCTTTTTTTTCCTTTTAGTTCCTCTTAAGATTTCTTCTTAAAAACTCTTAATCATTGGCTTAAATAATTTGATTATGATGTCCCTTGTTCTAGTTTATTTCAAGTTTTCTATGTGGGGGCTTAGTGAGCTTCTTGGATCTGTGGATTTATAGTTTCATCAAATTGGGAAAATTTTCAGCCGTTATTTCTTTAAAAAATTTTGCCCCCTCTTCCTCTTTTTAATCCTTCAGAGACTTCAATTACAAGTATATTAGGTTTCTTAAAGTTGTCTCTCAGCTCACTGACACCATTTTTTTAAAAAAATTCTCTTTTCTCTCTGTGTTATTTTGAATAATTTCTACTTCTGTGGTTCAAGTTCACTAATCTTTTCTTCTGCTATGTCTAATCTGCCATTAATCCCATTCAGTGTATTCTTCATCTCATACATTGTGGTTTTTATTTCTAGAAGTTTGATTTGAAACTTTTCAATATCTTTCATGTTTCTGTCTAACTTTTTGAACATATGAATACAATAATAATAACTATTTTAATGTCCTCATCTGCTTATTCTCACATCTGCAGATGGCTTTGATTGGTTGATTTATTTATTCATTATGAGTAACATTTTTCTGCTTCTTTGTTTTCTTGGTAATTTTTGATTGGATGCCAGATTTTGTGATTTTTGCCTTATTGGTTGCTGAGTATTTTTGTATTTCTATAAATATTCTTGAGATTTTTTCTGGGACCAGTGAAGTTATTTGACCCTTTTGGGTTTTGCTTTCATGATTTGTTAGGCAGAATCAGAACTATGTTCAATCTAGGGCTAATTATTCTGCATAACTGAGGATATGCTTTCTATTCTCAATGCCCTTGAATCCTGAGATTATCCAGTCTAGCTGGTGGGAACAGGCACTCTTCCCAGCCTTATGTGAGTACCATAATCTCAATATTTTGAATGCCTTTTTTTTTTTACCCTTCTTACCTTGGGTAGTTTCTTCACACACAAGTGCTGACCAGTATTCAGTTAAAAGCTAGAAAGGGACTCTCTGCAGGTACTTGGATCTCCCTCTCTGTGAAGGTCTATCCTTGCTGGTACTCTGTGAACTCCCCTGTCCACTTTGCCAGGTCCATATTTCTAGCATTGGTAAACTTGTCTCATGCAATGATTGTGAAAACAGAAACAGAAAGAATTATTAAAGGGAAATCTGATTTCAGCCTGCTAAAAGTTTCTAACACTAAGAACAATTATTTTCTTGAAAAGAATTATAGTCTGTGAGCTGTGTTAATGCTTCTGTATATCCATTAGTCAATGAACTTGTTATTGCCACAAGTGAGGTGTTATTTAGGCAATAATTGATGTTCGACAGGGAGCAAACCTTGGTAGATATAGATTGAAATTTCAGAGCGAAAAAAGGGACTGGTTAGATATAGGTAACTTGTTGACTTTTGATCTCTGCTATGGTTCCAGAAATCTGGACAGATGTCCCCTGCACTTTTTCATGTCCCCCACCCCTGGGATTCTGATGGGCAGTATGGGGTGGTAATGGGTAAAGATGAATGTGGACCATGAGGAGGCTAGTGCCAGGTAATGGACAGCCTGTTTCCCACCCACAGGTGCCTTTTTCATCCCCTACCTCATCTTCCTCTTTACCTGTGGTATTCCTGTCTTCCTTTTGGAGACAGCGCTGGGCCAGTACACTAGCCAGGGAGGTATCACAGCCTGGAGGAAGATCTGCCCCATCTTTGAGGGTGAGTAGCTATGTGCCTGATTCCAGGGTGTCTGCACTAGGGGTTAAAAACCTTATTTGGAATGACTGAGTGGTTTAGTAGCAGTGCTGAATGAGATAAAACTCTGTGTCATTACTCTAAACCCTCCATTTATGGGCCCAGCACTGAGCTAATCACCTAGTCCAACAGAGAATGGAGAAGATGGCGATGAGGATGCGACAAAGGCTTTAGGTTAAATAAATAGAGTGCAAAGCTATTTTAGCTATATGTTTTAAAAATATATAACAATGATTCTGTAGTTTTAAAAACATTTAGTCAATTATAAAACATTTTAAAAGAGAACTTTAAGTCAGAAAAATATCATTAATAATTCTACCATCTTGACACAATAGCTATTTAAAATTAGTGTTTATTTCAATATTTCTCTTGATGCAGGATTTTCTTAGGTTTCTGTTTTGAAATAATTATATATTCACGAAAGCTGCAAAAATAGCACAGAGAAGTCACATGTATCTTTCACCCAGTTTTACCAATGGTAACATCTTACATAACTATAGAACAATATCACAACCTGGAAACTCATGTTGGTACTATCCAGACCTTATTTAGATTTCACTAGTTTTCCTTGCACTCATTTGTGTCTGTCTATGTATATATAATTCTGTGTAATTTTATCACTGTGTGTGTGTAGATTTATGTAACCACCACCGCAATCAACATACAGAACTGCTCCATTGCCACAAAGATCTCTGTCTTGCTACTCCTCTGTAGCCACATTGCCCCACCCCCAACCTCTAGCAAGCACTAATTTGTCCTCTACCTTTATAATTTTGTCATTTTGAGAATGTTATATAGATGGAAACATACAGTACAGAACCTTTTGAGACTGGCTTTTTCACTTAACATGATGCCCTTGGGATCCATCCACCTCATTCTTGTATCAGTAGTATGCCATGGTATGGATTTGTCACAATTTATTTAACCATTTACACACTGAAGAATATTTGAATTGTTTCCAGTTTGGGGTTTTTATTTCATTCTTTCCTTCTCTGTATATAGAGTTTACATATCTATTAATATAGAATATGCCCAGTTTATATCTCTTCTTCAGTTAGTGTTGTTTTTCATTTTCTACAATGATCATTTAATGATCACATAAATTTCTACCAAGTAGATATATAATAATTTATTTAATAGTTCTTTGCTTTGGACTTAGTCTTACACATTTGAAAAATAATTTTGAGTTAGTGAACTTTCAGAACTTAATAAAGATGATAGCACACAGGAAGCCAGTAATAGGGCAGCAGAAGGCAGGGGGAAAAAGTCCCCTACTGACTTAGGGAAGGCTGCTGGAGCAGGCAGCACACTCCTGCCTACTGGGGAGGGAGAGAAGAGAGCCAGGAGCCTAGGCCCCAGCAGTTTCTGTTTTAGAACTCTGACAGTAGAGCATGAACCCTCTCCTAAGCAGGGGTGGGTAATGTGTGAGAAATTTGTCCACTCTCCCTAGCCCAGTTCTGCCCCTCTTCCCATCCAGGCATTGGCTATGCCTCTCAGATGATCGTCATCCTCCTCAACATCTACTACATCATTGTTCTGGCCTGGGCCCTCTTCTACCTCTTTAGCAGCTTCACTATCGACCTCCCCTGGGGAAGCTGCCGCCATGAGTGGAATACAGGTAAGGTCATCTCCGGAGTTCATTTCTTCTTGCTGTTCTGCCACGTAAACCAGGAGTGGGATTGTCCCTATATCCCAGGCAACCGAATTCCCAACCATAACTTACTAGAAATCTGCCAAATGGGTCATGGAGATCTTACATCAAAGATAAGAGCGAGATTTCACCAGCATTACAGGCAAAATGTTAAAGAATTTTAAAGTCTATTCAAGTAATGTATTATGAATTCATGTATTATAAATAGAACTGACTATTTATGTGGTTTACTATTTATTCCGATTTGAAATATGATTAGTTGATACATGTATACATTGTTCGTTCATTTTTTTGTTTCTCATGTCTTCTCTCTGATACTATTTTAGGTCTTTCCAACTTACAATTTATCTGAATTTAACCAGGGAATAAGCAGTTTTGTATGTCATCAATATAATTGATAATAGCAATTAATTTTCTCTCATCCCTGTTAGACTGCAAGAGCCATCTAAGGCAATAGAACTGCTGAGTCTAATGAATTGAAAGTAACAAAAAATTAAAAATACCTAGGGTAATGCTGTCCAAAAGAACTTTGTGATGATATACTGTCGAGAATGGTAGCCAACGTGTGGTTTTTGAGGACTTGAAATGTGGCTAGTGTATGCAAAGAACTGAATTTAAAAATTTTTACTTAATTTTAATTAATTTAAAAGTAAAGAGCCATATGTGGCTAGTGGCCACCCTTTGGTGGTGCAGACAGAAAACATATTGAACCTGTCCTGTTTGGGAGCTCAGCACTATTGTCTTGCTCTCACTGCCCAGATATCACTCAGAGCTTGTCAGGGCTTACCTGTGCCGTGATTGATTATTTTTGTTCAGGTGAGTTACTCAGATCTAACCTGTAGTTTGAATCTTTTGCTTAGCAGGGAGGCACATTTCTGCAATGTTTAGTATGGTGTTCAAGGCCCCTCTTGCCCTCAAACTTTATGCTCCCTTTCCAGGCATTCCCTGGAGGATCTCTGCTACCAGCTCCATTCCACCATTTTTCAAGTGAAAAGTCAAATCTTGGAGGTACTTCCCCTGACACCTCAAGATGTATTAGGTTCTTCTCAAATGTATCTGTCAGGACCTGCACTGACTCCTGGCCCTGCTGTGGCTCCTATCCTGGTTTTTATCTGTCTGTTGGTCTGGTTTTCCCACAGGTCAGCAAGATCTTGAAGGCAGAAAAGATGTCTTTGTCTTTATAGCCTTTGTGCGTAGCACAGTGCTGCCTACATCACAATCACTCAAAAATATCTGTTGTATGAATCAAGTTTCAAAAATCTGTTTTATTCTAATATTTTCTTCATATGATATATTTTTTTCTTCCTTCCCTCTCTCCCTCCCTTCTTCCTTCCTTCTTTTTTCTCTTACCCCCTACCACTCTCCCTTGCTTGCTTCCTTCCTTTCATCTATGTATACTGAACTCACCCTTGATAACTGGCTTTGTCAGATGGTTGATTTATCCAGACCTCAGTGGAGTTCCTCTTGTAAAATTTCGTGAAGTTTTAGTGGCCTTGGGCTTTTGCTTCAGAGCGTTGTTAGGCCCGTCTGCCTTTAGGATGATTGGGAGTGGTGGGTGTCTCTGAGACAATTCTGAGGCAAATTCAATACCCAAGTCTTCTGCTTATTGATATTTTGGAAATTTCTCCTAATGAGTCTGGTTTTACTCCGAGCCTAGCATCTTTACTAGCATAGGAAGTCCTGCCCTGTCAAGATGAAACAACACTTTTCTGGGTGTTCTGAAACTTCAAGGAAAGTGACATGTCTAGTGAGAAGAGTGCTCGATTGGCATTCAATCGTTCAACAGATATTATTGAGCTCCGACTATGCCAGGCTCTGTTCTAAGAACTGAGGATGTGATAGTGTATGAAAACACAGGTCCCTGCTTGCATGGAGTTGTCATTCTAGTGACAGGAGACAGACCATAAAATAAGTGAGAAATAGCTATCATATTAGAAGAAATGCTATAGAGAAAAATAAAACGGGGAGGAAGGATTAGGAGTTTTAGCAGTGGGGGGCTGTAATTTTAAATGGGCTATCAAGGAAGGCCTCCCTGAGAAGATGACATCTGAGTAAGGAGGACATCTGAGGGAGGAGGGGGAGTGAGCCATTGAGGTGGCAGGGGGCAGACACTAGGTAGAAGAGATACCCAATCAAAGATCCTGGGGCACCAGTGCTTTTACAGTCTGTGCCTGTGGCACCCAGGGAAAAGCAAGGAATCCATGTGGCTGGAGTGGTGAGTGGGGAGCAGTGGGAAATGAGGCTGGAGGGATGGGGCAGATAATTAGGGCCTTGGATGTGACTATAGGATTTTGACTTTTTTTCTCTGAGTGGGATAGGAAACCCATCGGAAGGTTTTAAACTGGGGTGTGACATAAAATGTGACTTAAATTTAAATAATATCTCTCTGACTGCTGTATGGAGATTTGACTAGGGAGACTAAAGTAGAAACTGGAAGCCAGTTGGTGGGGGCATGAGATGGTGGTGACCTGCACCAGAGTGGCGGTAATGGTGGTGGTGACAAGAAAGGTCAGATTCCAGATATTTTGAAGGTGGAATATACACAATTTGCTGGACTGGATTCTAGCTCTCCCTCAGTCATGTATAAACTAAGACAGGCCATTTCTAAGCAGACTCACTTCTTTATCTGTACAATGGGGAAAACATCTGTCTTAATATTTTCTAAGATTACTATACTAATAAAACGTAAAAAAACAGTGTGAAAGCTCTTTGTGAAACTCCAAAGTCATGTACAGATAATTAGGAGCGACTACTTATAGAGCACTTTACAGACATGTTTTCATTTAATCCCCTATCAATCTTACAATAGATATTCTTATGTCCATTTTAGAGATGGGGCACGTGAGGCTTAGGGAGTCAACAGTGAATAACCAGAAGGTCAGGATTCCAGCCAGAGTTTCTTGTATCTGTACCTTTACCTATACCTGTGCTCTTTAGCTACTCAGCAGCATCACTTCCCTAGAAGGCATTCTTATTTCTCAAAACTCATGAGTTTATACACAACAGTTACGTAGAAATATTTATATACTTTGGAGCAGATGGCATGCAGAGCATCTTTCCTGATGCCATCTGATCACACTTTTAAAGAATATGTACCAAATATTTAAAAACTGACAAGTAAAAGTGTGTGAGGGAGGGTGGGGCGGGTTTGTTGAGGTCGTTATGTGCTTGAGAATGTTTTGTATATACAACTTCAGCGCAGTTCCTTCCAGATACCTTATTTCCATTCTCTTAAAATTTCACCGCAAATACTGGCTAATGATTTACTCTTGCTTCCTTCCCTGGGACCCATGAGTAGAACACTGTGTGGAGTTCCAGAGGACCAATGGCTCCCTGAATGTGACCTCTGAGAACACCACCTCTCCTGTCATCGAGTTCTGGGAGTAAGTGAGCCTTGTTCCCCATCTTAATCTGGGTTGTTTGCTTGGAAAAAGGGCACAGGGATGGTTCATGCAGCTGTGGCTCTCAGTGCAAGGGAAGAATCTCCATTTCCTTCTTTGGTGGCCTCGTCACCTAAGTGGCTTTTTTCTACTGTGCCTATATTTGTGGCTAATGTAAAACTGGTTTCAGAGACGAGAATTTCACAGCTTTCTTCTGGTGTGTCTGCTTTCCCTCCCCCACGTGTCCATGCTCATGTCAGATAGTGCACATGCATGTGTGCCCACACTCCTAACTACACTCTTCTCTTCAATTGCATGTGCGCTGCCTCTTATCTTCCTCTCTTCCCAGCACTTGTGTTTGTCTCGGGCACGATTCCTAATATCGACATGTCCTAAAACTCTGGTTGAGAAAATGTGTTTGTGCCTCCTTCTCCAGGTTACATTCCCAGAGCAAACTTATCTGGGAATAGTTTATATTTGCCTTCCTCTATATGTACCCCCATTTCTGGGTAAAGAAGAGCCTCATGTTTTCGGGCAACAAGAGCTAACAAGCCTTTGGACAAGAGCCTGGAGGCATGGCTCGCTGCCCAAGACATGTGGGCGCAAAAAGAAGGTCAGCAGCAAAAGTGGAGCCCGGCTCAACCTTCTCTCCCCAGGAGGCGGGTCCTGAAGATCTCTGATGGCATCCAGCACCTGGGGGCCCTGCGCTGGGAACTGGCTTTATGCCTCCTGCTTGCCTGGGTCATCTGCTACTTCTGCATCTGGAAGGGGGTCAAGTCCACGGGCAAGGTCCGTGTTGGAGAGCTCCTGGTCAGCCCATCCCAGGACTCTCTGCCTTCACTGGGGGTTCAGTCACCCAAGAGTTTCCTGGGTGGTAGCCTAGTCAAGAATGGGAAGGAGGAAATGACCCAATGAAAATTTTATGTGGTGCCCTTCTTTGATTCTATGCCTGTCCTGAATCTAATTCCATGTCTTTCTGGTATTTGGGAGATTGAATGGAAGATTGAGAGAGAGGAAGAGAAAGGCAAGAAAGACACTTCCAGAGGAAGTTTAGCTTGGAATATATCATATGTGTGGGCACATTGCAAACTGAACACAGTTCATGGCTCCCTTGTTCATACATTTCTTTGGAAAAAAAGAGTTCCATTAAGACTATTAGTCTCAAAATAATTCTCAGCCATCCTGAGAACTTGAGGGAACTCTTTGCTCTAGAGTGTATGAGGTGTTAGAAGGGCAATCTGAGTTCTTCTGGACTCTTGCCATGGAGGCCTCTGACAAGGCTTCCTTCCTAATCTGGTTGTCTGGTTGCACTAGGCTTGTAAGCTCTGTGAGGACAGGGATCATGTGTTACAGATCTTTTCACATCTGACAACCCTTGCCATAAATTTAAACATACTTGTTGGGAGAATGCCTAAGTTCATGCAGTCACTTAACAAATATTTACTGAGTATGTGTTAGGGGGAGGATGAGTGCTTTAAGCTAGAAGGGGAAGGGAGAGGAGAGGTTGTGGCTCATGGCAGAGGAGAGGTGGAACTGAGCAGCTGCGGGGGTGAGGGTGTAAGAGCCAAAGAGGAACCACTTTGACCTATTCTGTAGGTGGGGAGCTCCTTTCTCCAGCATCCCAGTAGGGTCTCCAGCCCCCATTCCTCCTAACTGATGAGTTTCTTATCTCTCATCTGCCCCTTGCCCAGGTGGTGTACTTCACAGCCACATTCCCTTACCTCATGCTGGTGGTCCTGTTAATTCGAGGGGTGACGCTGCCTGGGGCAGCCCAAGGAATTCAGTTTTATCTGTACCCAAACCTCACTCGTCTGTGGGATCCCCAGGTAAGAAGCCACAGACAAGTGCTATCATGTGGCCCTGGAGACACTTGAACTATTGACCTTCTCTGTGGACTGGTGGGATATCCCTGCTCCTGGCTCAGCCCTAAGGATTCCATGGTGGTGGTGGGGGGGGGGTGTTGCAGACATCTGTTAGCAGATGTTTGTGGTCCCCTCCCTTGGTTCACAGCTGCCAGGAAAGCTGGGGCGGGGGGCGGGGCTAATAATATTTCTCAGGAGCAGCAAATATGTCACTAACAGTCCTTACTCACAGGCTGGTCCCATCCTTCCACATCTGCCCATCCTCTTTTTGAATTTTTTCACTTGGAGATCTCATTTCACACCTGGCTTCCTCTCTATTTCTTAAATCTCCACCAGCCCCTTCTGGTTTCTTCCCTATGTCACATGGCCCATTCCTAGGCCCAGTTCCCCAGCCTGGTGTTGAGTTTCCATCAGTTGTCAAGAGGCCCTTGCCTCTTCACTCCCCTCAGCCAGCTTCTTTGTGGGCAGCCCTCTCTCTCCAAGAGAGCGGACCGTGCTGCTAGAGGCGTTTGTAAAACAGGGCCTGAAATAAGAAGCCACTGCTTCTGACAGATTTCTTGCCTGCTCCTGTTTGGCAGCCATTTTGAAAGGTGACAAAGCCGGAAGTTTTATTTTTTTCCAAGGGAAAATATTTTTTAAATTTTGCCCCCCACTACTGAGCTGGGTGTCTTTATAACCATGAAAATAATTCATTTACTTTTTTCTCTTTGTTCAAGTCATTTTAAAAAATTAATTAATTAATTAAGTTTATTGGGGTAACATTGGTTAATACAATTATATAATTTTCAGGTGTACATTATCACTTGACACCTGTATATTCTATTGTGTGTTTACCAAAGTCTAGTTTCCTTCAGCTACCATATATTTGATCCCCTTTACCCACTTCGCCCTCCCCCTAAACCCTATATTTGACCCCCTTTCCCCCATCTACCGCCCCCCTCCATCCCCACTCCACTAGTAACCACTAGTCTATAGTCCTCTGGTAATCACTAATCTATTGTCCATGTCCATGAGTCTCTGTTTGTCCTGTTCATTTGTTGCTTTTAGGTTTATATCCCACATATAAGTGATATTATGTTATTTTCAGCTTTTTCTGTCTGGCTTATTTTGCTTAGCATGATTATCTCAAGGTCCATCTATCCATGTTGTCACAAATGGCAGTATTTCATCTCTTCTTATGGCTGAGTAATATTCCATTGTATATATGTACCACAACTTCTTTATCCAATCATCTATCGTGGACACTTCAGTTAAAGCCAGAAGTTTTTGAGGGCTGGGGAGTGTGGGCAAGCTTCCCCCATTCTATGATCCCTAAGATGTGTTACTCAGCTCCGTGTCCTGCCTCTTCCTCCCTGGGGAGATCCTCCCTTAGTGCTGGAGGAGGTTTTCTATGACAGAGGCCCTGAGGAGACTTAGGGTGGGAGGAGCCCAGCACAGAGAAGATGACCAAGTGGATGGCTATTCAAACATTTTAAAGAGTAAAACACCAGCACAGTCTCTGAAATTGCTGAAAGAGAGCAAGAGAAAAGGGAGTGGCACACACTTCCACCATCCCTCTGAGGCCAGGGACTCAATTCACACAGAAGCAATGGCTCCCCCTTGTGCAGAATTTGGGGTGACGCAGAGCTCAATTATTCCCAATTCTCCCAGCCACC
Source organism: Eidolon dupreanum (assembly GCA_028627145.1). NCBI lineage: Eukaryota > Metazoa > Chordata > Mammalia > Chiroptera > Pteropodidae > Eidolon > Eidolon dupreanum. The sequence continues at coordinate 76,641,324 of CM053503.1, read as the reverse complement.
CTGGCAGAGTTATGACTTCTTGCATCCGGGGTTCCACAGGGGCTGCCAGGCCTCCCACTGTCAGAATCCTCCCTGTGGAGTCAAGTAGCCTTGAGTCCTGGGCATTTCTCAACGATCTTCCGGTGGGACACAAACTTATCCTTCCTCTCTTCCACTTCTTAGACATAACAGAGATACAAGTCACAGCTGCACCATCTCCATGTGGGGCATGAGAGCTGCAGGCAGGCTTTGAAGTCAAACTGTAGAGCCATAGCCTTTGGAGCTAAAAGGGCTCTGGAGATCGCCTAGTGCAAACTCCTCATTGCACAGATGAGCCAACCGGGCTCAAGGTCACACAGCGAGTAAGTGGCAGGCCAAACAAAGTGTATTTTTATTTTGTGAATCATAAGCTCTTGGCTTACCTGGAACAAAAGGGTCATGAGAGAAAGTAGGTAGCAAGCAGAGGGTTGTGGGGCAGCAGAGTTGAAGGAAGGCTTTGAAGGACAGGTGTAGAGTCTGGCTTGGATCACCTGTGCAAGAGGGAACCACTGTGGTTTGGGAGGAGAGAAGATGTGACCCAAGGTGTGACTACACTGCAAAGCCCGCAGTCATTTGGGGGTCAGGCTGAGAAGCAGGGACATGTTCAGGCCAAGAGACAGGCAGGTAGGCTGAGAGAGTGAAGGAGAAAGGGTCCAGTATTTCTGGAACCGATTTATGGCTTCTGTAATCAATGCCTTGTTTGTCCTGATTAGTGATTCATAGCCAACGGTTTTTGACTACTTACTACATTTCTGGCATTAAGAGGTTTATACACATGGTTTTAGCTAATCCTCACAGCTGATCAATGAGATATCCTTATTTTACAGATAAGGAAATTAAGGACTAGAGAACTTAAAGAATTTTCTATACTCACACCTGTACCTGGAATCCAGGTCCAAATGATGACAAATTCCACATACTTTACAAACTCTATCTCATAGCTCATTTGTTTAGCAGAATTTGTTAAGCATCTATTATGTGTCAGACCTATTCTAGGCAGAGTGCTCTATCAATCAACTGTCTGTCTATCTATCTATCTATCTATCTATCTATCTATCTATCTATCTATCTATCTAATCTATCTACCTATCATCTATCTATCATCTTCCATCAAATATAAAGAAAGCGGACCAGATAGCCTTCAACTCTGAGAGTTAATAAGACCATAATTCTGTGTTTGGTTTACTGCAGGAGATAAGACATCTTAATTGGATCTCCAGGATACCATCCTTCTAACCCCAGCCAGCTGTAGGCTGTGCAGGGAGCATATGTCTTCCAAGTCCTCTGAGGCTGTGGGGAGGGAGATGTTTCAAGAGCCAGACTTGGTCCTGAGCTTCTGAAATGCCTTGTTAACGACCTGGTCCTGGTCCCATGCTGAAGCAAGGCCTTTGTTGTCTGTGAGCAGAGCAGCCCCTGCAGGGTGAGGCGCCCTGCCAGAGCCCTAATTGATTGTAGTTGGCACTCCCCAGGAAGTATGATAATTCCAACTGGCATTTGCCTGGCACTTGAGAAAGGTGTAAAATTCCTGCTACCCAACACAAAGACCAAAGACATCTCTCTGGCAAGGACTCAGTGTGGGAGCAGGGAGTCAGGCAGAGACAATGCTGGGTTATCTGGTTTCCTCTTCTCCTTCCGCCAGCCTTGCTGTGTGCCAGGAAGGTTGCTGCCTCTCCTGGTGTTCCCTGGGGCTTGTCTCTTTCACATGGGTAAGGCCACTGGAGACTCAGGATTCCACTGGTGCAGTGTATACTTTATTCTGGCCCGTATTTCTTTCCCTTTGACTGTTCTACTGCGCTTCGTTAGGTTGTTAAGGGCAAGGGTTGGAGGAAAGAATGTCCAAAGAGCCTTTGTTGAAACTTCTAAATCTCTATGCTAAGCTATTCTAACTATTGATTAGAATGAGTCTTTTTTTCTTTTTTCTTTTTGATATTTTTACATTGAAATCTATGGGACCTCACCATCACTGTAAGGTGAGTTGCTTTATTAAAATAAGCCAATGACAAACAGCAGCAGTAGCTAACACATTGATCACGTGCTTATTATTCACCAGACGCTTTACTGAATGTATGACACAGTTTAATCTTCCCACAAACCCTGGGAGTTAGTTAGGTGTTAGCCTCATTTTACAGATGAAGAAACTGAAGCTCAGAAAACTTAAGAAATTTGCCCCAAACCACAAAACTAGCATGGTGTATGTGTGTGTATGTGTGTGTGTGTGTGTGTGTGTGTGTGTGTGTGTGTGAGGTGGGGGGATACTTAGGTCTCATCCCAAGTTGTGTTTTGGAGTCTGCTATCTTAATCACCATGATATTCATTTTCCAAAGAATATTAATTATTCGAGAGTCTTAAGGGCTGTTTTTTTTTATTATTTCACAATTATTTCAGGTGAGATAGGGAAATAATATTTATTTATGTTAAGCATTTTACATACATTATTTGTTTTATATCCATTTTCCTGAATAGAGAAGGTTCAGAGAGGTTAAGTGACTTGCCTAAGATCACACAGCTAGTAATTAATAGAGTTAGTGATTGAGCCCAGTTCATTTTGACTCCAAAGCCCAGGCTTTTTCCATTACATACTATTGCCTTTCTAAAAATGGTTGAACTCAAAGTTGAAAGCACCCTTCCTGAACCTTCTAGAGGTCTCTCTCTTCTTCCATGCCCCAGAGAACTCTTTTTTTGTGTGTGTATACTCCACCAAATGTTTTTCACACTTGTTTTATTCTTGATCAGTCTTCTGCCCCAGCCAAAGACACATTGGAATTTTGTCCTAGAAACCAGGACTCCTGGCATGGGCAGGGAGTGGGTCGCCTGTGGTGGGAACAGAACGGCTTGCCCTGCTTGTTCCTTCTTCTGACCTCATTCCTTTCCCCCATCCCAGCAGGCTTGTCAGTCAGCAGCTGTGCAGAGAGCTGGGGCTTGCCAAGCTCCCAGTAAGGGGGATTTTAGTCAAAGGCACCATATCTGGCCCTTGCACTCTGAACTCTCAGCCCTCCTGCTGCAATTTTCTTTGTTCTCATTAACCTCTTCTCCCAACTCAGTCTTAGTCTATCCCCCTCCGGGTGAGGTAAACTGCTAAGTCACAATTTTTCTTCCCAAGCCCAAGTTTAGAAAACTTCATAACCACAGGATTTGCGCCCCCTGCCGGCATAGGGGCGGCCACAGACGTCTCTGCGGGCAGTTTCCCTGGTAACGTGTGGGTCCATCCTCATCCTGTGTACTGAGAAGCGTGGGAGCAAACACCCTAGGCCCAGATGACTTGTTTGGGAGAGATCACCTGATATTATTACTGCGTGAGCCCCAGGCAGATAAGCATCGCTCCCCAGCCCTACATCTCTGACCCCGAGTAAATCCTTGCTGTACAAGCTCAGAGCCACTTGTAACCTACTGAGTGAGCAAGAACGAAATAGAACAGAGTGACCTTCAGACCAGAGGCCACTGAGTTTTCTTGAGATGACCATTTCACAGTATCTGGTGTGGAGGCGGGCGGGGAGCAGAATTTTAGAATTAAAAAAAGGATTTGAAACACCCTGAAGGAGCAAGTAGACCACCCAAGGCTTAGCCACAAACTTTGTGGCATCACACTGAATTTTGCAAGCACCTCCCTTCTTGGCTGCAGGTTTTTTCTTTTCATTCCTACCGTTTCCTTTTTTCTCTTCTGAAATAAATCCTTATGCCTTCTCTGCTTTCCCAATATAATTTCCCTCAAGTTTAAAAAAGTCCCCAGGTGTTTCCATCCTTTGTGCTATTTCCTCCTTGCCAGACCCTTCTGGATCTGCCTCTGAGCCCTTTTCCCTGGTGGCAGCTCCAGCAGCACAGAGTACCTTGGGGATGGGAGTCACAGTGAGCAGAAGGGACAGGAGACTAGAGACAGTCCCCTCTTTTCTTCACCATCTTTCCCTATTCTTTCCCCATTCCTGCAGAAACAACTGTAACAAGAAGAGTGAGTGCTTTCATTGGGTCCCTGACGCCAGTGTTCGAGGGCTATAAGGCAGTGATTCTCACATCTAACTGTTCAGTAGGATCACTCATTAAGCTCTGAAAAGAATACAGACTTCTGGGTTCTCCTTTAGCCCTAGAGATTCATTATCTCAGCTGGGGATGCTGGCAGAGGAATCAATGTGATTCTGATGTAGTCAGCTTGTCAGTGAGTCCCCTGGACCCACTTTGGTGGGGTGAATCAGAGAGCAACAGAAAGGGAGGTTGAGGGTAGTGGTGATGGTTAGCGAGGCAAGGAGAGGCAGGTAAGGGACTGAGGAGCTTTGCACAGAAACAAGCTGAGGCTCTGGTGTGTGGGGGCCTTGAGACACCAGCACTAGTGAAAGGAAAGCAGGGGCCTGTTTTGGGGTTACTGGGGGAGATCCAGGCAAAAGATAAGAAATGGGGAACACAGAGATGTTGGGGTCCCTTCCTGCTGATGTCTCCATCTGTAGCTTGGTACTCACATGTAGAGCTCATATCCTCCAAAGGCAGGAGGTGCCTGGGAAGGTCTGTAACCCCAGGACCCCACCTCTCGCCTATCTGCAGGGTTGCTTAGTCTTGTTTGCCTTGATGTTCCTTCCCTTTGGGATGTTATTCTAGCTGTTAAATCTAAATCATAACATACACAGGCTTGTTCAGCAGCTGAGATAATAATGGTAACAACCATACCCTCTGTTTAGCTGAACTCTCCGCCCCTCCCCCGAGGAGTACAAAGCCCTTTACAGATGCATTTCTGTTCATCCTCTTGCTTTTTGTGAGCTGAGGATTACTCTTTCTGTTTTTCAGAGGGTTTTGAGGCACGACAAGCAAAGCTACATGCCCATGATGGCACTGATAGTAAGGACCCATTAGCTTAGAGATCTTGTCTCTGGATTCCTTCCAAACTGGTCACATCACCAGGAGAGCCCAGGACAGGAGAACGTAGAGGCAGAACCAAGGCTTTGTTTCCGTGACAAAAACCTGGTGCCTGCCTAGCTTACTTCTAGAGCACCCTTCCACCTTCTCGTCTTCCTCCAGCTTCGGTCCTTTCATCTTCTTCTTTGAATGCCTAGGCCACCCTAGTAGTGCCCAAGAAACCCTATCTGGGGGCCCAGGAAGTCAAGCCCATTGGGCTGGCAGAGATGTAGGGGGGCCTGCACAGCCTGAGAGAGGGGTTCACAGTGTCTGGCTCTCCTGCGTGCTCTCATGGAGCCCAGATGCCCTGGCTTCCTTGGGGCGCAGCTTTCTTGCCTTTTCCCTGTGTAGGTGTGGATGGATGCGGGCACCCAGATCTTCTTCTCCTTCGCTATCTGTCTAGGGTGCCTGACGGCCCTGGGCAGCTACAACAAGTACCACAACAACTGCTACAGGTGACTTGGGGGAGTGGGGCCTGAGCCACAAACCCACATCTCTCTACTGTCCCTCCAGCCATGCAGGATCAGGGGTGATTTAGAGGGTGTACCAGTTCATGGATTTGCCCACCCCCAAACCTTCACCCCACTTTCCAATACTCCAGGGCTGCCAGTTACTGAAAGGAGCCCACTGCAGCATGGGCAAAAGGACTGCTTCCAAAAGGGTGGGAAAGTTTGGGTTGGCTGGGAAACAAACAGGAACCTGGCCAGGGTCCTGACTAATTTAGAGGTCAATGGGCTCAGGAGGCAAGCCCGAGAAGTGAGTAGTCATGTCATGCAGTAGAGCCTCAGTCTTGCCTGCTTTGTACATTTGCCCCAGCAAACATGGATCCTTACATGCTTTCTTTCACTCCTCCTCCATTTCATGTCTCCTCCCCATGGTTCCCTTGGCCTACCTGGTTCATATTAGAGAATTTAAGCCAATTTTAATATTAGCTAAAAATATCATATCATGCATTTTAGAATAAAAATTTAGGTGACCAAGAATTATTTGTTGCTTGAGATTTTCCAGGCCTACGTCCTCAACATTGGCATGCCACACTGAATTGTGTCAGAGTGGTGGTGTCCCAAAGGTGTGATGACAATATGACAGGGAGGGGAGACTGTGTGGCAGTTTGTAATTTTTAGATTAATATTTTACTTTCTCAGAACCTCATTCTTTTAGGACTACCTTGATTTATTCCAAGTCTAAGCTAATGGAGTAGGGGAAGCAGAACTGTCCCTTAAATCTTAATTCTGCGAGGCAGCCCCTCTGGCCTGTCTGCCCTGAAGGGCAGGGCTCTCCTGGGGTTCCCATTGGCTCTGACTGGAGGCCTTGCAGCCCTTTTGACCTAACTGTTTCCACCTCCCCCACTCCCCACAGGGACTGCATGGCCCTCTGCTTTCTCAACAGTGGCACCAGCTTTGTGGCCGGGTTTGCCATCTTCTCCATCCTGGGCTTCATGTCCCAAGAGCAGGGGGTGCCCATCTCTGAGGTGGCTGAGTCAGGTGAGTGTTGGGGAGGCCCAAGTCCATGGATTTTATGAGTTTTAAACCTTCGCCAACCAGGTTCCAGAAGCGTTTTTATTGTCACGTTCACCGTAGGTGAGCTTTGGTCACCTTTCAGTGGATGCATTCCAGGAAGAACGAGAGAAGACTTAAAAACAGTAAAACCAGCTTCAAAGGGTGAATGGGTACAGTGATCATTTTTCTTCCCACCCCAGGTTCCAGTTCTTTACACTGGAGGTCACCAATGTTATCAGGTTCATGTTTATCCCTCCAGAAATAGTTTAGATGTACATGAGAAAAAAATACACACCCATGTATATACACACATATTCATTCATACTTAGGTATGTACTACTATTTCTATTTCTTTCCCCCCTTTTATAAAACCAATTGATAACATACTATATACATGGTTTTGCATTTTGACTTATTCACTTTAAACTATCTCAGAGTTTATATTGGCAGATAGCGTTTCTTCCTTTTTTAAGTGAATGCTTTTCTACCATGCAGTCTTGTTGTTGCTTCTTTTAAATAAAATTGAGAACTGGTCCTCTATCTGGGTAAGCTGTTTCTTTTGTTCTTCCCCTATTCTTAGGGACTACCCACTTGCACTCTGTAACAAGACAATTTTTATCATAGCATTCACAAACACACCCCTGTTATACAGAGTGCCAAGCACTGGGCAACTAACATTCCTGACTCTTATTAAAAATGATAATATTTTACTTTTATTAAGCACTTACTATATGCCAGGCACTGTGTGAAGCATTCTGCCTGTACCATGCAAGGGAAAGCTGTGAGGTGAGTGCTGGCTGGTATCATCCCCATCTTCCCAGTGCGGGGAGTGCACTTTGAGAGGTAAAGGACTGTGCAAGGTTAAAGGTCACAGGATCACACCCTTTGTTTCAAAGGAAGCTTCCTATGGATGAACCCAGGCGCTGGCATGTGACTCTGTTCCTGCTATTTGAGCCAGCTTAGAGGAACATTAATTTATTTGAGAGGTCGTATGTCAGTCGTATTCTGAAATTAATGCCAGTTCGCTCATAGGGTGATGGGAAAAGCTTTGAGTGTAGAGGTGGCAAATCGGTGGCCATGGGCCCAGTCTAGTTTTGATGGCATCTTCTTTGGAACCATTTCCTCTCTAGAAACCACACAATGATTGCCTTAGTTGTTGGGGACATGAGACACTCCAGGTCTCATCAGGACTTGCCACTCCCTCATTTTACAGTGGGTCAGCTTCACATATGTACAGGGCCTGCCTGCCCCCTGAGCTCTTTTTAAGCTTGAAATCTCTGATTTGGGGCAAAAGATCTGGAGAATGAGATCAAAGGATTTGGAGTAAAACTTACAGAAATGTGTGTTATATACCCCTTTCTGTTTTCCAAAGCCCTTTATACCTGTAGCCTCTATGTTCTGTTTCTGCAAATGAGAATACAGCGGTGGTGGCTTGGAAGTTTGGGGACCAGGTAGAGGTTTGAGTGATTTCTCCTAGGTGAGGACGGTGGTGGTGATAGTAACTTTGGGGTGAAGTTTCCTCTGGCTCCCGTTATTCCATGGCAGCACACTGGGATCACATGTAGCCTGGAGCTGACCCGTGCACTGAGCAGTGTTCCTCTGCTTCCTGCTGTAGGTCCTGGCCTGGCTTTCATCGCCTACCCCCGGGCTGTGGTGATGCTGCCCTTCTCTCCTCTCTGGGCCTGCTGCTTCTTCTTCATGGTCGTTCTCCTGGGACTAGATAGCCAGGTATCAAGAGGTGGCCACTCAGAGGCTAAGAGGTGATGGGTGTGGGTCAGCTGGGGGAGGGGGAGCAGTGGACTTGATGCCCATAGGGACCTTAAAACAGTTGGGGACTGGGCGAATGTCAGATGTGGGTGCCCTTCTAGGGACCAGGAAGAGCTTTGAAGGGTGGGTCCAGATCTAACCATGTAAAGACAGTTCCGGGGACTTGAGACAAGGGAGGCTGGCATGGCTGACCCTGGGAGCCATAAGCCAGAGCTAGCTGATGGAGCTTATTTTGGGAGCTCTCTTTCTCTCCAATTCTTTTGCCCTCTCATCCAGTTTGTGTGCGTAGAGAGCCTGGTGACGGCGCTGGTGGACATGTACCCCCGTGTGTTTCGTAAGAAGAACCGGAGGGAGGTCCTCATCCTTGGAGTGTCTGTCACCTCCTTCCTTGTCGGGCTGGTCATGCTCACGGAGGTGAGGGTCTGCAAGGCTTCAGGGTGGGGATCGGGTGCAAAGGAGGAGCGAAGGTGGACAGCTGCCACCTGTCAGATGGAGCAGGCTGCCGTGGTTTCTGGGAACTGGGACTCACTCCTTTCCCAACCACAGGAAGCACAAAGTAGACAGGTCCCTCCTCTGGCCTTTGGGCATTGACCGCCTGCTTCTGGGGACGGGTGAGGGGTATTTTGTCTTCATGGTAAACTAAAAAATATGGAAACGATGGTTGGGAAATCTTGGATTAGGAAAAACTGCCTCTTCAGCAAGATTCCATAATTTCCCGAGCTGCTGCACCGAGTTCCAGGGATAAACTTCAAAGAGAGAAAGGGAGCCCTGGGGATGGGTAATACTCTGTGTGATGTCTCAAAGGAGGGGGAAGGAGATGGAGCTTGTCAGCTTTATAATACCAATGACAGCTCCTATCCTGAGCTTTGCCAGAAAAGTACACATTATGTCTTAGATTTCTGAGTCAATCTCTAAATGCTCTTAGAGACAATCTAACAATAGCTATTTAGTTCATCTATCATCCATCCGAAAACAATAATAAGAAGTAAAAGTATTTATTGCCTCGTATCTGCCTAGTGCCTTACAGGTTACAAATTACATTCTCTTTTAATATCTGTCTTTTGTGATCCTCACCAACTCTGTTCTATGCCCTAAGGATGTGAGGCTGGAGGGCATGGGGGGAAATCTGTCTGTTTCTTCTGGATAAAGTGCTGTTTTTTGTCTCCTCCTGGGCAGGGTGGTATGTACGTGTTTCAGCTCTTTGACTACTATGCAGCCAGTGGTATGTGCCTCCTGTTCGTGGCCATCTTTGAGTCCCTCTGTGTAGCTTGGGTCTATGGTGAGTGACTGTCCCTAACCCCAGTGCTCACATCCACACCGGGGCCCTTAGACAGAAGAGAGACATCCAATGCTCGCAGCCACCTTTTCTTGAGATTTTCCCCCTACCCAACCTCAAAAATCTCAGTAATTCTAAATTGCTACCATAGGAAGGACACCCCAGAGGTTGCCTTGCCTACCCATATCCTGTCTTATCCAAACCTTTTTGGCCTGTAACAGTCTTGATAGTCAGAAGGTTGTTGCCTTTGTTGCCACTACCATTTATGCTTCTGAATATCAGGGAAGAGTTCTCTCCCAGCAGTGATCTGTAAAGACAACCATGATGTCTTCTGTTTATTAGTCCTTGCCCTTCCTGGTCTGTATGGGTCCATCCTGATGCTCTGGATGCTAAAGAATGTCCTTTCTCTCCTTTCCTTCCTTCTCTTCATGGTAGGAGCTGGGCGCTTCTATGACAACATTGAAGATATGATTGGGTACAGGCCATGGCCTCTTATCAAATATTGTTGGCTCTTCCTCACACCGGCTGTCTGCACAGTAAGATAACCTTCAGGGAGGGAAGCCAGATGAAGGGATGGAGAGATGGTGGTGGCAGGAGGATAGGTGGGCTGTGAGCCCTGGTAGGGACTTCTCCGTGGGGATTGGAAATCACTTTAGATTTTCTTTCATCCTCCTGTTGTATTCTAGAAAATGACATCAAGATAGAGTCTTCCTTTCCATTTCACAGAAGGATAAACTGAGGTCCAGCACTATCAGACAGTTTGACTAACACCACAATGTGAGTCTAATAATGTCACAGGCAGGACTGAAACCTGCCTTGGGCTGCTCATAATAATACTGATAAACCACAGCAACAGTGATAGCGACAGATACAAAAACACTTACCTTGTGCTTTACACATTTTAACCCATTTAATCCTCACAAGAACCCCACAAAGTAAGAATTACCATTATATTTATTTTACAGCTGAAACTGAAGCCAAAGAGGTTAAGAAATTTACCCAAGCTAGAAAGTGACAGAGAGCTAGGATTCAAGCCCAGGTGACTTGGCTCCAGAATCTGAGCCGTGAACCATTCTGTGCTGCTTCCTCTGGTTTAACCATTTGTGTTCGCAGTTCCCATGAGCGCCCACTGTATGCAGAATGTAAATAAAGCCTGACCCCTGCCCTTGAGGTACTCGCAGCGCCACCTGCTGGTGCAGGAAATTTAAACAACTGAAGGCACCAGCAGGCACACAGTCTTGTCCTAATCAAGTTGCGGTGGGGGGCAACCATGTGGAGAGGTGCCTATGGGTACAGGGGCCCTGGAGGGAGAGGGTAGGTACCCTGGAAATACCTACTGGGTGTGTTTGGATTTTGAGCAGAATGTGGCTGGAGATTGTTTGGAGGCTGATTGATCCACAAGAACCTGGAAGAAAATCCAGGCTTGGAGCATAATTTCTGCCAATTCCTCCACGTGGCACTGAGGGCACAGCGCCTCTGCTCCCCAGCCCCCTCTCTTCTGTTCTCGCCCTCAGGCTACCTTCCTCTTTTCCTTGATCAAGTACACCCCGCTGACTTACAACAAGAAGTACACGTACCCCTGGTGGGGGGATGCCCTGGGCTGGCTCCTGGCTCTGTCCTCCATGGTCTGCATTCCCGCCTGGAGCTTCTACAAGCTCAGCGCCCTCAGGGGCTCCTTCAGAGAGGTAGGGAGTTAGCAGGGAGGGGGCGGTCAGAGGTGGAGGAATCCTGGGGGATGGTGGTAGATGGCTGCCTGCCAGGGTAGAAGCTGGTGCACAGGGTCGGTGAGCCTTGTGTGGGGATCAAGGAGAGACAGAGCGAGTGCTTACAAGTCTCATACGGAGACTGGAGCCAGCTGTGATTGTGGGCCTGGCACCTGGAGGGCACGTTTCCATATGGGGAGGCAGGCAGACGTTGGTGATGCAGGAAGCTGGCCGACTTGCCCCCTACTCTACCTCATGGCAGCCACCTCAACTCTCTTTGCAGAGAATTCGCCAGCTTGTGTGCCCAGCTGAGGACCTGGCTCAACGAAACCGAGCAGGACCCTCCGCCTCTGCCACACCCAGGACATCGCTTCTCAGACTAACAGAACTTGAGTCTCACTGCTAGGGGGCAGACCCTTGGATACTGCCTGTAGGCCTGGCCTTGGGGACAGCTGCAGAAGAGGAGGGCAGACCAGTCCCTCTGTCCCTTGGGGGTAGATAAGACAAAGGGGATCCACCTTCTGAGCTGGGTGCTTCCCACCCCAACTTCCCTGCCCCAGGGGTGGCTAAACAGGTGTGAAATGCCAGTATCAAGAGGGCTGGTGGCTGGGCTGAGAGGTCCGTTTGGCTTCTGGGCCCTCTTACCTTCATTCCATTAAATCCAAGTTCTTCCCACTGACTGCTGGCAGTTCTGCCTTGTTCCTGCCCCTCTGTCTTGCTGCCTTGACTCCCTCTTCACTTTAAAGTTGTGGCTTAAGGTCCACCCCACCCCTCCTTTTCTCCCCTTATTGAGTTCTTGTAGACCTTGAGTAGAGGGGATTGCTATGGGGAGAAGGATGATGGGGCCCAGCTGAAAGCCTGGGGAGTCTGTCTCACCTCTGTCCATACTTCTCCTAGAGTCCCTTCACTCCTCCTTTGCTCTGTGGAATAGGAAAGGCAATGGAGGGAAGAATGAAGGAGGGGACCTGAGCTAGAGGAAAGAAGAGGAAAGAGTGGTTGGGCTTCTTCTGCCCGTATTTCCCTTGCTGTGTCCTTGCCTTGTCCACCTGCCCAATTTGTGTCTGTGTGTGCCTGCCCAGGGCCTGGTGCAAGGGGCTTAAGAGAGGGACAGCAGTGACTGCAGCCCAGAGGTGGCAGGCATCAACAGCACTGGGTGAGCAGGGCACTATCTTGGCTCAGCCAGCAGAGGGACCCCACTTCCTCAGGACCTTCTCACTGGTGCTGGGACGAGGATAGAGGCTGGATGCAGCACTGCCAGACGTGGCCACGAGGGGGTGGCACTGCCCAGACCATGGGTTTGGCTATCAGAGCCCGATCTGCATGAACTCTTAGGGTTAGGCTGCAAGGAGGACCCAGGCTGGGCCTGTCCTACTTTGAGGTCAGTGGGCATGGCCTTGGCCCCGGAGGACCCCACAGGTGTGTTTCTGCAGCCTTACCTCTGAGCGATGTGTGGAGCTGGGGCTCATGTATCTGTGTGTCTGTGTGCATGTGTGTGTACATGTGTGTGCGTGCGTGTGTGTGTGTGTGTGTGTGTGTCTAAGTGGCTGAATTCACACAACTACTTTTCTCCCTGAACACGTGAAGGCTTTGGTAGCTGCCTGTGTCCCCACCTCTGTCCCGATGGTTTTCTTCCGGTGCTGTTCCAGGGGAGCATCTGGTGGTTCCTAGAGCTTCAGATGAAGGGTGCAGGGCGTTCCCTGAGTGGTTTTCTCAGTTCTTTTTTTCTTTTTTCTTTTACAAGTTAGGTAGTGGGAAAATGTGCTGGAATCTTTGCCAGTCTTTAGGTTTTGATTTTTTGTTGCTGGTAAGAATTATAAGAATTAGTGAAAGCAACCCTGTCTTGGCTGCTCTTTCCTGGACAATGACTGGGTGGGCATGCCTCATATGTGCCAGCTCAATCACAGTCCTAAAGTGGGAGCAATAAATCTGCTAGAGAAACGTGCTGAAACTTGAGATACCACACACCTGGCATCTCCATCCATCTGACAGTATTCCCGGAACACCTACTATGTAGTGCTGTGCTATGCTCATGACACATGAAGAGTGAAAATAGACACAGTTTCTTCAGCAACAAATTTTGACAAATGCTGTGAAAGGAAAGAGCGAAGTGCTATAAGAAAGAATAACTGCGTTATAGAAGAAACCTGATGCTTTCGGTTAGGTGGTCTGGGAAGACCATTCTGAGGGTGTATTATCGACTCACTCTCCATTCATCTGATCCAAGTTGCAAGGATCTGCTAGACCTAGGAAGGGATGTAGGCAGTTCAGTCATGGTGATTTGAGTCCTATTTAGGAGATTCATTAGTAGTGGACTATATATAGTGTGAAAAGAATCCATTGGCCTAAGAATCAGGAGATATGAGTTCTAGTACTGACATGCCTCTGACTTGCTGTGCATCTTTGTGCAAGTTACTTGGAATTCAGGTCTTTGTTTTTTTTCAGATGGAGATAATAATGCACCCTGGCCACCCACAGGTTTGCTGTAGGGCTCAAATGAGGTAATGGGTGTGGGAGCCCTGAGGTCATTAAACCAGTAGGGGTAGGTGGCCGAAGGGAATCTGCTCTAATAGCCCAGGGGGATGACAGGCAGAGATATGAGAGAAAAGCCTGGATCACTGTGGTGAAAGGGAGCAGGTGTGTCCAGACTTGATTTTAGCTACCAGAGAAGAAGTGGTTGGGGGCGGGGCTTGCTCAGCCCCATCTGCTTTCTCTGCCCGGAAGGGCAGATATTGGAACCTGCAGTTCTCAGAGGAAGAAGACAAAGGAAGGGGAGCCCTCTCTTGTCTAGAGGCCATGCCTGTTAGAAAAGAAAGGCAGAGAGCCTTGGGGTGAGTGAGAGCTAAAGGGAGAAAGCAGAAGCCTGGGAAACTGGAGACCTGCGAACTGGACCCTTGGACACAGGGAAGTAGCCGATCGGGCACCAATCTTGCTAGGCTGCCCTGGGGACTCATTTCATATTTTACATCTGGCACACATATCAGATCCATTCATGTGAACACAGACACACTCTTCATTATCTTTAGAAAAATGTGCACAAGCTCAGACACATCACCATCAGCGGAGTACACTCCTTCACAAAGGCTAGTGGTTGTCATGTGTGGGTCCTATCCTCTCACTTTCTAGTGCTGTGACCTTGGACAAGTTAATTTCTCTGATCTTTTTTTCTCCCCTATAAAGTGGGAGTAATAATACAGCATTGTATTGTTGAACTCCAGTGGAGGGTGTAGGAAGAGCTGCTCTGGGGGCCCATCAAGCAAATCCATCTGACTTCCAGTGGTTCCAGCCTTACCACATTGGGCTGTCAATAAAACAGAGAAGCTGGGGAGTTCAGAGAAAATCTTGCTATCCTCTGGCTTTGTAGTCCTTGGCATCAGGTCACTCTGGGCCCCAGAAAGAAGGCTATGCATTTATTGAGCTAGGAACCTTTGCTAGGAGGTGAGGGAGAATTGGCTCTGAAATACCCCTGCTTCCTGTGGGCTGATTGTCTTTCCGGCACCAGCAATGTTGCCCAAGAAAATCAAGACTAAGTCCTCCCAGCCCCAGTCTACCACCTGGTTCTGAGACACCAATGCCCTCCTAGAAAAGGGAAGACTGGGATCGCTTTTTCCTCTCAAGTTGCATCCATCCATGCATCTGATAAACACTAAGTGCCTACTCTGAGCCAGCACTGTATTAAATGCTAGAGGCAGAAACAGAGAATTTCGAAATGTGACTCCTGTTCTTTAGAGTCATGGTCTAGGAACAGAATGCTGCATGAGAACAAGCATAGATATTTGGAGCCAAGAGGCCCAGATTCAAATCCTAGCTTCCTTATCTACCAGTGTATGGCCTTACCACACACCACTTCTGTTTGCCCCAATAGTCTCATCTGTAAAATGGGGCTAATAATTCCTGCGTTTCAAGGTTCTTGTGAGAATTAAATGGGGGTAACATGCAAACCACCTAGCCTGAGCTAGATGCTCAAGAAATAGGTTCCATGCCAGGTCCTCTAAAAACAGGCATGCGGTTAGAGATGAGAAAATTCTATGGGATTCACAGTTCTCACTGCAGCAAAATGACTGATTCATTAACCATATTTTATTTTGTCTCTGGACCTTTCCAGTATGGAAACAGCCCAGTTTTATGTAGGCTTTTCAGGTAATTTAGGAATTTCTACCTTTTGCACAGATGTGGGTCTCTAGCCTCTGGGAGTTTATTAATTGGTCTAATGCCCAGTGGGAGTTGAAAGCAGTGGGGGTTGGGGTGGGCTTGAGTTTGGGAGGGCTGAAAGTTAAAGGGAGGCAAGGTCAAATGAGGTAGCTGTTCTCCTACAAGATGAAAAAGAGGTGACAATACTGTGGGTATTCCCAGGTTATTGCAGAAAGGGTGACACATTGTAAGCATGAAATAAAAATTTTCGAATGAATGAATGACCTACGAAATTCACCCTCTGCCTAATCTAACTCTCGTTGTCCTGAATCCCTTCATGGAGAGGTTGAGTATTCTGTTCTGGAATAGCTGCAGCTAGGTACTCTTATGAACTTTGGTGTCCCCTCCGCAATAATTTCCATCCTTGACACATGGTGGCCCAACATCGGGACAGGGCAGATGCAGCAGTATAGGCTACACCATCCCAGGTGAGCATGGAGTTGACTGGAGTGTGAGTTGTGGCTGGGGTCATGACCTGCTCTGCCTGAGCTGACCCCCTTCTCACTTTCTGCTTTCGCAGAGGCAAAGGTCTGAAAACAGACTGGTTCTGGCTTTTCCTTAATGGGGAACCCCACAGGAGGTGCTGAGAGGGGCCTGAGAGACAATGAGAAGGGGTGGGTGCTTGATGGAAAACTACAGACAGACATTTTCACTTCACACCCAGCCCTGCCAGGAAGTTCTGAAGTACAAAGGGGAAGCTCATGCAAAGGGAAATTTCCCTTTCTCCCCACAGCTTCCCCTCCTCCAACCACCTAGGGCTGAAGAAGCATCTTCATGGCCTTGAAAAAGACAGTGGCTGTTCTAAATGGCCTCGTGAAGCCATGCTCAGGAATAGTGATGAGGATCCTGTCCTGGATAAGCTCATTGGGCACATAACACAAGACACACACATCTATTCAACACAACTCACCACTGATAGCTGCCAGGCAATCAAGCAAGTCCCAGCTGTGTGCCCTAGTGCTGAGAGGTCACCAGGGCATGATTATGCTGCCTGGAACCAGGCACTCCCTCAGCCCAGCCCCTGCTTCTAGAGGACTCATAGCAAACACCAATGACTCCCCTTAAATGCCTATGTTATCCTAAGAAATTTATCCCATTGTCTTTAGCCCTCATAGCAACTCTGCAAAGTGGATATTATTATCTATCTTTTATAGAATGATAAACTGAGGCTCAGCCCTTGCCTAGCTGACATAACTGGTAAATGATAAAAGGAGGGGTTCAAACTCAGGTCTATCTGACTACAAACCTGTGTCCTTTCTAGACTGGGCTCTGGGAGCTTTCTCTAGGAAAATCCCAAGGAAAAGAGTAGTGGTGGTGAAGGTCCAGAGTCCGCCTTGAAACCACAGAGGGGCAGGTACTTGGTGGAAAACTCCAGCATGTGATTCACCCCCCTCCCATGCTCTGTCACTGAGGCCAACTCCCCTTCTGAGGTTCTCACTTCTCAGCCTGAGAGTTGGTGGCTTCATCCCACTGCTCTGGTTAAGAAAGGGCTGTCCTCTGCCTGTGCATCCCCCTCGTCTCATCCCTTGGAAGGAGCTGGTACTGGCACCAGGAGGGGATAAGGTGAGAAGGGAAAATGGGGAAGAGGCAAGGAACAAAAAGAGGAGAGATAAGGTGGAATGTGAGTCTCTGAGTTCGGCTTGGAGGGGTCCTCTTGGGACAGTGCCCACTTAGAGGGCAGGAGGGGCCACAGTGGGAGTGAGTAGGGGTGGGGGACTGGGGACAGAGGACTTGACTTCCTGAATTTGGATGTTGTAATCCTGATTCACAAACTTTGACCTCAATCCCTCCTGTTGTGTGTGGTATTTCTCTGCCCCTTCACCTCCCAATACACTGGCATGCACACATACTCACACACACACACACACACAGACACACACACACACTGGTCGCTTTCTGTCTGGGATCCCCAGGCCAACTGCTCGGATAGGATTCCGAGCTGGGAGGACAAGAGAAAGAGTGAAGGTGGAGGACAGTTTCCCTTTCAGGTCTGTCTCTGGGCAATTAATTCTCTTAGTGGCTTCCCTGGGGCTCTCCTGGGACCTGAGGCATGGAGCTGAGCTGACTACAGGAGCCGGATCGGGAGCTGAGGTGAGCAGGAGGTGGAGGGTTGGATCTATCTTTGCAGTCTCTGAGAGGGTCCTCAGAGGCACTTGAGGATGAGAACTGGGAGGCGAGACTGTAGGATTAATTGTGTGTGTCTGTGGTGCAATGCACTGGGACCGGGGCAAAGTCTGATGTTAGGGAATCTTAGAACAAGGGATGTCACCCCAGCTCCGCCTCACCACCTACAGCATCCGAGTTGCTTGGGGATAAGCCTGGGTAGCAGGAAAGTCCATAGATGGGGAGACGGCCACGGGGAGTGGGTGAAAGAGGGGGTGATCACCTGACTGAGAGGAGGGGGAAGCAGACAGTGCCCAGCAAGGTAAGAGGAAGAGCAGAGAGGAGAAACCACGACCATCCCTGAAGGCCGGTGGTCTCCAGGTGAAGAGCTCCTGCCCTCCTTGCACCAAAAGAGCAGAAGGAGGAAGCTCTCTGGCTCAGGGGTCGTGGAGGCGTAGGCATGCTGGTGCCTTTAGGGGGTAATGAGGGTGCTGACAGAAGGCACAGGGGGCCACCAGCCAAGCCAAGCAGCCCCCAGGGTGTGAAGGACTAGACAGGAGCCAGGTTTTGGTGCCATGCACACAGGTATGTGTGTGCAAAGGGACGTGACAGGAATGGCACCAGTATGTGTATGTAAATGAGAACTGGTATGCGGGCATGGGCTGAAGCAGGGGGTGGGATGTTCTATGCCCTGTGTCCAGGGGCTGGGCCACTCCTGTGCTGGACTGAGGAGTGTGATGGGGCTGAGCTGGCGTCCCAGTAGCATGTGGGGAGCAGCACTTTTACACTTGCTCCTCTGCTAGACCCTAGCCAGGCCTCCATCCACACACCCAGCTCCTGCAAACAGTTGATTGTGGACTTGCTAGCCTCTTGAATATTTCCTTAATGGGCAGCATTCAGCTCACTGTGGGTGCTGGTGTCTTTGCTTCTGGAGGGCACTGAGGTATAGTGAGCTCCATTCTATGCGCCCAAACCCTGTGCCAGCTTAGCAGAACAGATGGGCAGCCTGGGGAGGTGATGCTAGGGGCTAGAGAGGTGACAGAGCTGGAGTGAACCCTTGGGAAGGGGGAGATCTCTAGAAATCATCTTGAGTGGATGACAGTTTAACTATTGCCAGCAAACGGGCTGGGGTGGAAGGACACGGTGGGGGCAGGGTGAGGGCAGCAGGAGGGCAGGGTGTGCTGTCCTTGGGGTTTTAAAAGTAATCTAAAAAGGAGAGCTCTATACGACTTGTTTTTATGTCTAATATCCTCCCAGACATTTCTTCCCTGAATATAACTTGAATTCCACGTGCTGCAAGTTAAGCCTGTTTCCCTTTCATTTGCCATGGCTCTGGGCCAGCTTTCCTTTTCACGTACTCTAGCTTTTGTTCTGCTGTTTCTGTTTTTCATTCTTATCCATTAGTTATGATCCTCCCAACAACCTTTAAAAAAAAAAAAGGCAAAAAAAGTATGCCACCTCAGTGTGAGTTCATCAGTTCATGTTCTCTTCTCCCTCCTCCCCTATCTGCAAATGCAACCCAAACCCTGTGCCCAAATTGAGTTTTGAGATTTGCTTCCTCATTCCACACTCGCCTCTGGTTTTCCCTTCATTTACTCCTTTTCTCCACCAGGTCTGGCCTCCTCCAACTGTTGAGGACAGCTTTGTCCTGAAATAGCTGCTTCTGGTCTGGGAACAGTAAGGCTTGTCTCCTGACCATCCTCTGGCGACTCTTGTGTTCGGATTCCCCCTGAGCTGAGCTAAACTATGGCTTGGCAAGCAAAGGCAATACTCTCTTCTTGTCTTTTATGGATCTTATTTTTATCCCCTGCCCTCCTAACACCCCTATTGAGCAGGGATCCTTCTCTCTTCCAGGGAGGCTTAAAGCTCAGATAGAAAGTGTGATTTGCCCAAGGTCACACAGCAAGTTAGAGGCTCAGCTCCACCACTTATTGCATTGGTAAGTTTATTCAAACTATTCAAAAATTGTTTTACTGTGTGCTTGCTAAGTATTAGGTCTTGCTCTTAATTTCTCTGAGCTTCATTTCCTCCTTTATAAAATGGAGTTAATAATAATACCTATTTCAAAGATTTTTATGAAGATAAAATTTAATAATGTATATAAAGTTGTATATGTTTTTAGGACAGCACTTACTTAAATGTTAACTGCTTATTATTACTAGCTTATTATTACTAGAACTTGAGTTTCCTGTTCGGTGCTTTTTTTCGTCAATTTTTTTTAGTTCATTCATTTATTCATCCATTCATCAATTCATTCATTTGTTTAATGATTCAGAGGCTGTTCCTCAAGGTATCCCTGCCCCAACTTTGTAGCAGCATCCACAGTTTGTTCAAGTATCACCAACTTTTCCCTGGAGCCAACCTTCCCTGTTCTTTCAACCTGGGCTCTGGTTCTCAAGGTTCCCTGGGCTCTGATGCTTATTCTGAATCTGGAGCTGTCTCCTTTTCCTTCCTCCACCCTCAGCCTCTGATTTCCACTGGGTGCCTCTCTCCTCACCTTCCCTCCTGGGCTGAGCTTGCAGTGGAAGCCCCTGAGTAGGTGCCAATACCGGAATTTCACCCTGATGTGCTTTCTCATTCCTGGGATAACCTGCACCCTCCAAGTCACCTTCAAAATTTTCCATAACCTCAAATGGCTCCTGCCACACCTTTCTAACCAACTTGGGCTTGGGCCGTTGCCTGGGTTAAAAGGACCAACAAATAAACACAGACTCTTCTTTTAATAAAAAGGATCCCTTGTGTTTCTCTAGAGCCTTGGAAGAGCATGGAGCACTTGGTAGCTCTGAGTAACTTTGATGCCCCAACGCCCTCTGAGGCGAGGAGTTGTGGGTGGGTACTTCCCTCTGCAGCCTGGACACTCTCTCCTGGCAGCTCACTGGAAACAGAGGCAGAGGTAGCCTCAGGGAGCTCGTGGGGGTTGTGGGGGGAGAGAGGGGAAGGCAAATAGGGATTTTGGATAGAACACTACCATGCAGTCATTTGTCTCCTGGCAGTTGACAAATGGACAGCAAGAGGGCAGAGTAACACTGAGAGTGGTCCACATCATTTTTCTGGAAGTCCAGGGAGCTTTGGGCTTTTTAGGAGGGCAGGGAGTTGGGAAGGGCTGTGACCTGCCATCATATGCAACTACTTCCGGGTCTCCCTTGAGGGGCCCCTTTGATTTGAAAATAATTACTACCCAAGTGAGAATTGCTCTAATGACTCCTTCTACCACCAGGATCCTTTCTTGTTCTCAAGACAGAGGTACAACTGAGAGAAAAAGAACCAGTGTTCCCCTGAACCAGTGTTCACTTGGCCCTGGCACCAATCCTAGTCCTCATCTGGCCTTGTTTGGAGGTCCCACCTTCCCCTTCTCTTCCAATCAGATACCTAGGGCTAGCTGGCTCCCATGTTTACCCTGAGTTGACCAATCACCCTGGTACAGGGATGAGCACACCATTGGTCAGGGGAAGACCATGTGGTCACCTGAGCCACACCTGTCCTTTGACCTCTGGCAGCCTTTGATCCCTTCTGGCCTGCATGCTGGAGGCTAAGCTGATGCCACTCACTGGATACTGAGGAACTGGGGCAGACAGGACAGCAGGGATGATGGCTGGCTATGAAGATCAAAAGTGACTTGGAGTAAAAGGCCCTAGGGACCTTTTTAATCCCAATCCACTCCCAAATGGTTTTAGGCAAATCACTTTATCTGTCAAGACCAAAATTTCCCCATGTGCAAAATAATTTGGTCCCTAGTTTTATTCTCAGAGTCATAAGAGCAAAATGTAACTTTAGGTATAAATGTCACTGAGTGTTTCAGAAGAAAAGTAATAGTCCGATAATATTAAAACAATATTCCAACAGTAATGAAAAAGCAGATTAGGATAGGAATGATGGAGCATGTGTTAAGCTTGGACAGCTCATTTCTTTTCTTCTCACCAGGCTGTGCCTCTCTCACCAACCTGTTCTACTCTCAGCTCAGTGGCCTCCCAATCCATTACATGGCTATGGACAGAAAAGTGGCAGTCCATGAAGATGGGCCTCCTGTGATCTCTTGGTTCCCCGAGGAGGGAGGGAAGTTGGACCAGGAAGGCAAGGACCAGGTGAAGGATCGGGGCCAATGGACCAACAAGATGGAGTTTGTGCTGTCAGTGGCCGGGGAGATCATTGGGCTGGGCAATGTCTGGAGGTTTCCCTATCTCTGCTACAAAAATGGAGGTGGTGAGTTCATTCTGAGGTAGGCGTGGTGGGGAGAGTTGTGCCTGACAGCCAGGCAGTGCCTACATGGGCGCCTCCTACCTGGGCAATGTGACAAAATGGAAGGAGGCTAGAATGGAGTTGGAGGGCTTGACTTTGCGTTCTAGCTCCATCACTGGCCCTAGTGTCCCCCTGTGTGAGATGGTGATGTTACCTCGTGGGGCTACAGTGAAGATTAAATGAGGCAACAGCAGAACCTAGGAATTTGATTTGTAAATAAGCTCCTTCATTACTCTGTAGAAATGTCACTTGTTGACAGGATTCATTCATTCATTCATATAACCAATATCATTGTGGGTCTAGAGTGTGCCAGACACTGTCCTAGATACAAAACAGAACATATTCCATGTGTTATAGTCTAGTGAAGGGTGGCAGATTACAGACAAATAAGTAAAACATGGGATATGTCAGATGGTGATGAGTGGAACGGTGAGCAGCACAGCCAGGAGGAGGGCTAGGGAATGCTGGTCACGAGGTGGGGGGCGAGGGGTTTGAAATGTGAAATAAGGTACCAGGAAAGATTTTGTTGAGGAAGTGGCAGTTGAATAAATACTTGAAGGAGGTAACAGAACAACTCTTATGGATGGATAACCAGTGAAGAATGTTCCAAACAGAGGGAACAGCAAGTGCAAAGGTCTGGGAGTGAACGTGCAACTGGCACATTTGAGGAACAGCGAGGAGGGGAGTGACAGGTGGGGGGAATAATGAGATGAGATCAGAGAGGTAACAGGGCTCTGAATGAGATGGGAACCACTGAAGAATTTTGATTAGAGAAATGATTTTATCTTGTCTATTTATGATTTTTTTTAAATTAAAGAACATTATTTTTCAGCACTAGTAGTAAAAATGAGCAGGGGCATGCTAGGAAGGGGCCTGGATAATATTTTTAAGTTATAATTAATTGGTCTTTAGTACATTCACAAAATTGTACAGCCAACACCACCAATGATTTTCAAATATGTTCATCAAAAAGAAGCCCTGTACTTGTTAATGGTCACTCCCCATTTCATCTCCCCACCAGCCCTTGCCAATCACTAATCTCCTTTCTATGGATATGGATTCACCTCTTCAGGATGTTTCATATAAATGAAATGATTTGTTTTTAGGAATTTATTTGTGAGTGGCCAGATTCATTTTTGCCTTATGGAAAATACCTGTATTCTTCTTGTGGAAATAATATATGCTTATAGTGAATATTAGAAACATTCCAGAAGGTAAAAAGAAGAAATATTCCCATTTATACAAACCATTGTTTAGAAAATCTTCCTAAGCACTACTTATATTTAATTTGACAAATATTTACTGAGCATCTACCATGTAGTTTGCTCTGTGTTTTGAAACTTAGAGTTATTATTACAAACTGCTTGAACATGACTCTAAAGGAATAGAAACGGGATTTCCTGGACAGGTCAGGGCTGTGAAGCCAAGACTGGGAGTGGAGAACTAACGCCGGGCCAGAGGTGAGGGGAGGCAGGAAGAAGGCGTAGAGAGGTGGTGACCTCTTTCTTTGTCCCAGGCCACAGTTTCATAGACACATAGGATGTTAGAGTTAGAGTTAAAGATGATTTAGGTCGTCACCCTCATTTCATAGAGGAGGACACAGAGGGTCGCAGAGTTCAGGGACTTACCTAACACCATGGAACTGGTTGGGGTACCAGTAGGCCCTGGAAGATATGTTCACTGACTCCCACATCGCTGCATGCCCCTTGCCCTGCCATCTAAAAAGGAGGGAGAATAAGAGCCCAGGAGACAGGGCTTTGGGTTCCAGTGTGCATCTTGCCTCTGTCCTGGCTGGTGGCTGCAGCTGTGGCTGTGGCCTCTGTACTGGCCGTGGAGCCGGGTCGAGAGACAAGCGCCTACGACAGTGTACAGTGACACTAGGCCGAGTCCGGGTCTTCTGTGAAATGGCAGTCCCAGATTACATTCACTGTGCAGGGTCTGTGTTCATCTCTGTCACTTGTGTTCTCACTTTAGCTCTGTCCCAAACTAACTACTTGGAGAAGACAGGCTGCCATCCCTCTATCATGCTTCCTTCACCTCTCACATGAGGGAATAAGAGAGGTCAGGGGTCTAAATCTGGGGCCACTGGTCTTTGAGGGTCTAGGAAGGTAGTAACAAAGGTCCAGGAGTTAGTTTCCTTATTTCAAACAACTTAATGTGGGAACACTACTTCACGGATTAACCCAAATGTCAGCTTTTTTTCTTCAGGCTAGAATTGTACTAACTCATTGTGGTAATATGGTTTATCTCAAGCTGACCATAGCCCTGGTTGGCAATTAAATATAGTTTTTACTAACATATTAATTAATTCATTAATTGTTAATAAGTGGTTGTCAATTGGTTGTTAATTAATAATTAGTTAATTACCCAGTAATTAATTATTAGTTAAAACATAATTCTATAGAGAAAAATCTTTCAAAGGGGATGAAAAAATAAAGTTATTGGTCTAATAATGTCTTTGGTTATGAGAAAGCAAGGAGTCACCAAACTAGATCTTCCTCAGGAAATGCTTCATTCCAAAAGAGAGTTTTATAGAATTTTAGTTTCTCAATTGTTAGGAGTTTGGGAGAGAGGGCTTAGCAGAGATAATGAGGCATACCTTAGCACAGATCCCTGTGGGGCATCGCAGGCCGCTTGTGTCCGTAGCCTGGGCAGGTGCCAAGAGAACTGTGGGCCAGGATCACCCCTCAAAGCAAGGGTTCCTCAGGAGCTCACTGGCGGGGAGGACATTTGTGGTGATTGTGTGTTGGAAATCCAGGGGAAAAGCCAAGGATGACAGAGGCCCCTATAGTCCGTCCAGATCAACCTCCTTCCACTGTCCCCAAAGGCCCAGGACTAGTGCTGCTTTTTCAGGGTAGACTCAGCCTGAGGCAGGCCCAGCTCCAGGCCTCCTGAGGTCACCCCATCCTCTGTGGGACAAAAGGCTACATTCCAAGGGTAGAACTGAAATCATCTCCTCTACTAGAGGGGAAGGACCACCACACAGGAGCCTCTGGGTCATATGCCCGCACAGACTTCCTGTAAAGTGCCCTCCGGGGAGTCCCCCATCCCCGTCCCTTCTCCTGAGCACCACCCTCAGCTGGGCCCCTGCGACCATCTAAGCCACGCAAAGCAGAGTCTGTGGTGTTGAATGGCCCTGTGTTTATTGATGTTCTAGTGTTATTCAGGATGTAAAGGCAAATATGGTGTTAAAAGGGACTTCAGAACTTGGGAGAGAGTTACTGGCTTGTCAAGGCTCCCTAGGGCCCAGAAAACCCATGAACCCATCTCTATTACTCTCACATATTGCTATTGGGAGTGCAGATTGCCACAAGAGTTTTGGAGGGCAATTTGGAAATGCATGTCAAAGACCTTAAAAAAAATGTTCATACCCAAAATGTGGAAAGAACTCAAGTGTCGATCCATGGATAAATGGATAAACAAAATGTGGTCTATACATACATGGGAATGTTATTCAGTCTTAAAAAGGAAGGACATTCTGACATATGCTACCACATGAGTGAATCTTTAAGACATTGCGCTAAGTGAAATAAGCCAATCACAAAAGGATAAGTACTGCATGATTCATTTGCTATGAATTGCTTAGAATAGGGAAATTCAGAAAGAGAAGGTAGAACGATGGTTGCCAGGGGCTGGGGAAACAGGGAAATGGAAAGTGTTTGATGGGTACAGTTTCAGTTTGGGATAGATGAGAAAGTTATGAAGATGGATGGCGTTGATAGTTGTACAACAATGTGAATGTTCTTAATGCCACTGAAGTGTACACTTAAAAATGGTTAAAATGGTAAGATTTATTTTATACATATTTGACCACAAAAAAATGTGCACACCCTCTGACTCACCAATTCCTCTACTGGAAATTTATACCAAGGAGCAAATTAGACAAGTGTACAAGGATGTGGATTAATGGTCTTTATCACAGCAGGGTTTCTCATGAAACAATAAAAAATGTCAAAAAAGGTATTGACAAAATAAATCACGATAGACACACGAAGTGGAATACTACACAGCCGTTAAAATGATGGCATAGATATGTATTTATTGATATGAAGAAGTTCTTGATATACATTTTAAAATTATTATCAAGTAATACATAGTAGTTTTTCATTTTTTTAAAAAAGAAATATAAATGTCTGTGTGTTTATAAGAAATTGGAAGGATACATAGTGCTTTTATCCTTTCTTTTTCTAATTTCTGTTTTTTTTTCTACAAAGTGATATGGATTATTTGGGAGGCATTATAATGTGGTAGTTAAGAGCACACACTCAAGATCAGACCACAAGAGTTTGTGCCTAAGATTCCTCATCTGTGTCTCAGTTTTTGAATCTTTAAAATGACCTCTCAACTATAGAATGGACATAACAATAGTACCTATCCCAGGAGAGGTCGTTGTGTGAGGATTTTGATGTTGGTGAAGCATTTAGAAGCGTACTTGATACACAGTAGGCACCAAATAAGTGCTAAGTGTTATTATTGTGCAATAAACAATAATCCATTCACCCATAGGCATACTTCTGAGCTGAGATAGATGTCTTAGTGACTGAAGTGGGTCCTATGGGCTTCAAATCCATTCACATGTAATCTGCTAGATATCTTTTAGGCCTGGCCACCTATTGGGGCTGCAGGTAAATGCCTGATCACCTGGCTGCTAACACCCCAGTTCCCGAGAGTCTGCCTGAGCAGAAGAATGGCCTTCTTTGCTGAGTGCCCAGTTCAGATCAGAGACTGGTAGAGGGAAAAAATCCTCTGAAAATTATTAGAGGGAAAATAATTTTTTCAAGGTGTTTTGTTTGTTTGCTTTTTTCTAAAATGTAACAAACTTGATAATTTAATAAGCATATCAAATTATACTGAACACAGGTTTTTGTCCCAAAAATAATAAATTGACTAGATTTGTGAAGCACACTGAGAAAATAAATAGTGCACACATTAGGATTTCTACCAAAATTTTCTTTCATTTCCCTTTAAAGATCTTTCCTATCCTTAGTGGGGTTCAGACTGGAAAATTTTTGCCTGTCTCTGCTCACAGATAAGAGGAAGCCGACTTGGGACCCTGGGAGGGATGAGGTGGGAGATTAAGGACTTGGGTGCTGGAGCACACGTTTCTGGGAGGGGCCTATGAACGAAAGTCTCAGCCTCTGCCTCCCTCTCTGCAGGAGCCTTCTTCATCCCCTACTTCATCTTCTTCTTCTCCTGTGGCATCCCGGTGTTCTTCCTGGAGGTGGCATTGGGCCAGTACACCAGCCAAGGGAGCGTCACCGCTTGGAAGAAGATCTGCCCCCTCCTCCAGGGTAAGTGCTCTCCTTCACCCTCCTCTTTGCAGGCCACCAACCTGCCTCCATCTCTCCATCAACCCTTCCTTCCTATTCTCTCGCCACTTCTTTCATTTATCCACTCTCATCCTCTGCTAAGTGCTGTGGGGCACACAGGAAATATAATCAGGCTTTGTGGGGCAAGAAGCTTATAAAGCCTGAGGAGGAAGGCACTCCTCAAGAAAGACAATACAAGGTTACAATGAAAAATCAGGCGCAGAGGCTTGCAAGGGGTCCTTGTATGTGGGGAAACCTGAAGCTTCATTTTCACCAGCTTCACGGAAAACATGTTTTTGTGTACATGTGTGGTCCCAGATGTACCTCCAAAGTATATAATAATAACGTATTATTATTATATAATGATGATGATGATGACGATGATGATGATACTTAACATCTGCTGAGCCCTACCATATGTCAGAGCTCATATCAGCACTTTCTGTTGCATTTCCTCATCTAATCTTCTAATAATAACTTCAGTCACCTCATTTTGTAGATGAGAAAAATGAGGTTATTTGCTAAGGATTTGAGCCCAGGTCTACCTGAGCTGAAAGGTCATGCTCTTCCTTATGTTATAGATTGTTAGGGACAGCTCCCGTTCTCTATGCATCTGTTGACACTAATGTGAACAGCTTGGGCTATCTTTCTCAAGCCTCCTCTAAAGATGATTGGGCCAGTAGAAAAGAAACCCAAGGGGTCTCCTTGTCCCTGAGAGGTTCCTTTTAGTTTGAAATGGAGAGAGGACTCTTCCCCTCACGTCAGTCCCTAAGGGAGCCCCAGGGACTAGGCTACATGGGGTTGCCATCCAGCTTAGTAGGCTAGACATAGGTGGGCATGGTGGGGGACTCTGGCTCCTGTGCAGGCTGGAAACCTGACTACTGGTTTGGGGGTGTGTGTGCTAGGGGGGTGGGGAGGCAAAACTAGCCTGGTACTGATTCCTCTTGGGGCCTCCATGGGGCCCCTGTAGGGGCAGCATGAGGGATTGGAGCAGGATAGAGCTTGGCTCACTGACGTTTCTACTCCCGAGTTCTGGGTGCTTTGGTAGTGCTGTACCCTCAGCCAGAGCATAGAGTTTCTGGTGTTCTGCTCTGGACTCCAGTGATAGCCTAATTACCCCCCCCCAACTGGGCTCTATCTTCAGGGCCAAGCAAGCTCATGGGTGGCACCAGCAGGGCTGGCCTCTCTGGCACACAGGTACTAACTTTGAGGAGGGTGCCACGGACAAGGCAAGCAAACAGCAATAGATGCTCAGGGGCTTGGGGGCAGGCACTGCTGCTCCTTCGTTATTTTCCCAAGTGAGGAGACTCCAAGGCCTAGAGTCTCAGGGACAGGCTCACTCAGTGGGAGTGCGCTTACGTTGGTGGGATCCTCTAGGGTGTTTACTACCAGCTCCCTACCTGCCTACCTGCCTCTGTCCCACATCCACCCTCCCAGTGAACCTGTGCACACTGGCGGGACACTGAGGAAACACATCTCTCTGCTCACCCACACCCTCCCTCCTTCCTCAGCTTACAAGTAGGAGCAAGCTTTCTCCCTGACCTCATCCCCACCCCCAGAGATGGCCGTGCCCCTTCCCAGCCTGGCAGTCAGACCTCCTAGCGGTCCCCAGTTTTGATGGGACCGCTGGGCCTGGTGGGCAGCAGGAGCACAGCCTGTTCCCACCGCATTGTAGCCCCTTGGTTGTTGTGTGGGCATCTGTGCACTCTAAAGACTCCATCAGAGGCCATCAGCCCCCTGGGGATCCCCTCGCCTTTGGCAACCTTAGTTACCTCCCCTCCGGAGGCCCAAGCTAATGCAGCCCCAGGACACTGTCCAACCCCTCCTCACTGCCCGCCCACTCTCTAGCTCCGCAGTGGCCTGGATGCTTCACAGAGACTCCACCAAGGAACCCCTCCTGCCTCCTGCGGAGTTTGCCAGACCAGTAGGAACAGATAATCTGGGCAGATGACTCTCCTGGCACGGGGGTGGGGGTGTTGCTGACAGTCAGCATTGTTCGTACGACCAGCCTTTGGGCTGTCTACCATCCTCTAACCTTCACTCATTAGTTCTTGAGCCTCCATTTCCCTGGACATAGGACAAACAAGCGGGTCCTCCTCCAGGTGGAGACCCCACAGTTGTGCGATGCAGGCAGAGTGGGTGGGTGACTGCGCCTGCCCTTGCTCCCTCTCACCCTGAGATGTGTCTGCCCAGGGCACAGGCTGCACCCTAACCTTCCACTGCTGGTGGGTGTTAAAACAGAGGGCGCTTACCCTCTGCTCACTTGCCTCCCTCTCCGGAGGAGATGGTATGGAGGCTGACCACCAGGCTCTATGGTATTTGACAGCCACTGTGGCTCTCTTCCTTGCTGCTTTTTTCTGTTTTGTGCTCTTATTTTGAGAGTGATTCTTACCAAAATTTTCCTACTTATTTCTTTGTTCTTCCTTTCATTTTGCAAGTAATGCATGATTATAATAGTGAAACTAGAAAATGCAGATAGGCAAAAAGAAAAAAAACTTTAAAAAGGGAACTCAAATCCTATCACCTAAAGAACCACTTGTTAACTTTTAGATGACGATCCTTCCAGAGTTTTTCTCATTAAAAAAAAAAAGATATACATTCAAATATATATTATAAAAATGAGAGGATGCATAAATGGCTTCAAATGCCAATGAACAAACTCTGGTTGTTTTCTTGTGTAGCACCCAATATCTTTCTAATCACAACTGGCAGATTTTAGGTGACTTTTTTTTGGCTAACATCAATCTCTTGAATTCTCTTATTGCTTCCTGCCCCTCCCCCACTCCGGAAGGCATTGGTATGGCATCTGTGGTCATTGAGGCCTATATGAACGTCTACTACATCATCATCCTCGCCTGGGCCCTCTTCTATCTGTTCAGCTCCTTTACCTCTGAGCTACCTTGGACGACCTGTACCAATACCTGGAACACAGGTATCCATTGTTTCAGACCCTGAGATGTGGGTTCTCCCGAGGGGCTGGGCCCGTAGTGTCTGGTGATGGGAGCACACGGCAGAACTTGCCTCAAAGCTAAGCTATGTAGCTTTTGG
This sequence comes from Eidolon dupreanum, assembly GCA_028627145.1. Lineage (NCBI taxonomy): Eukaryota > Metazoa > Chordata > Mammalia > Chiroptera > Pteropodidae > Eidolon > Eidolon dupreanum. Next base: position 76,611,302 of record CM053503.1, on the reverse strand, counting down.
TGCCAGGTTTGCTAGCTGACCCTTCTATGGGACCTCAGACCAACCATTAGAACTGAAAATCCAAGGGGACTGTAAATGTGTTATATGACTGCAAGAGGTTAGCATTATTCACTTGTCCATTCACTTAACAAACATTCATTGTGCATTTACTGTGTGCTAAGCACTGTGCAGCTGCTAGAGATCCAAAGGTGAGCACAAGCAACATGTCCCTAGCCATCACTGAGCTTGCAGTGTAGTGGCAGAAACAGACAAATTAACAAAATAATTACAAATTACAGTGTATGAAAGAAACAGTGCAGTAACCACATAATGGTAGGAGGGGTAGTGCTAGCTGAGGGTTGAAGGATGAGAAAGAGCCCATGTGAGCAGCATTCCATGGGAGGGGGACAGGCACAAGAATTCAGTCCCTTTGACTGTTGAGTTGTGACAGAGTGCTGCTATCTGAAGGAGCCATTTACATGGGAGCAGAGTGCATCTGAAGTCTGGATCATGTCAGAGCAGTGTGAGGCACACAAGATGGAGGGCTGGTTCCATAAACTATCTGAGCAGCTAATTCCTCACACTCTAGAGGTGGATGCTCCAAAGGAAGCTCTTAGGACTGAGAATGATGAGGACTACCAGGACGCAAGGCCAGAGGGTCAGGGGGACTTGGGTGTGAGGGCATCTCTCCCCATCTCATTCTTAACCGATGCACTCCTCACCTTGTCCCTGACAGGGCATTGCATGGACTTTCTGAACCACTCTGGAGCTAACAAAGTGACGCCTTCTGAGAACTTCACCTCACCTGTCATGGAATTCTGGGAGTAGGTGCTGGGCCTGATTGCCATGTGCCAGGGGGCCTTAAGTCGAGGAAATTTGGATGTCTGAGACCTGGAATTTGGAGTGCAAGTTTAAGGCTCTTGGTGCATATTTCCCAGCACTTATTCTCACCCCCACACATCACTGAGAGATGAGGGCATGCTCACACTTCTGCCCACAGTTGTCCACCTACATCCCCCAAATCCACCTATGTTTAGCTAGACTCACACATTTATCCATGTCAACTGGCATTCTCACACATGCCTCATTACACCCTCCACACCCCCCACATCCCACGTACCCACACAGACTTACACATCTATTCACATATGTCCGTTGGTGTGCTGGTAACAGCCTGGCTGTGTTAGGAGAGCTGATTGGGCACATCTCTTCCCAACTCTGTGTATAGCCATGTCGCATTGGCCAAAGTGGGAGTATTTACACCACAGAAATTGGCAAACTCTACACTTATACATTTGCCCTCCCACATAACCACTTACACGCTCATACCCACCTGTGCCCACACATATCCACCTACATTCTCACGCACACATTTCCATCACCCCTGTACACATCTTTAGATACTATCATACACTCAGCCCCTCCACTTGATACCCATACACTTGCTCATCGATCGCATATATATATTACTCTCCCTTTACTCATTCAAACATTCCTTACACCTCTCCCACACCCCTATATCTGTACAACAGAGAAATCTGGATGAATTAGAAAGACAAGGATACCTGTGGTATTACATGATTTTATCTTCTAAAAGCCAAGGGCATATAGATCATAGGGGGGAATATGGCATGGTTGCGGGGGAGTTAGAATAAGATGGAGACAGGGGAAGTCTGGAATATGAAATCTGTGGGGTCAGCTCTAAGAATCAAGAGAATTGATGACAGAGGCAAGTTGTTCCCTTTAGCCTTTTACTTGGTTGTTTATTTTTTCCCAACCCATCAGGAGACGTGTTTTGGGCATTACCTCAGGTATCCATGACCTGGGGGCCTTGCGCTGGGAGCTGGCCCTGTGCCTCCTGCTTGCCTGGGTCATCTGCTACTTCTGCATCTGGAAGGGGGTCAAGACCTCAGGAAAGGTGAGGTGTTCTGGCTCCTAGTAAGCTCTCTGGAGATACCCACAGTATCCCTCTAAAGAACTGAAAGAAAGTGTAGTTTAAGGGAAAGGCTCAGTGAGAATAGGGGAAGTTGTAGGAAGGCAAAGTTTAGTTCAATACAAGGAAAGACTTTGTTTTTCAATATGATTTTAAAAGACCTGTTTACATAAGTAGTATACAGAGCAAATTAAGAAACATAAAAGTCCCACTGTCACATCTAAGCACTGTACAAGCCATCAGCATGATGGCAGGTTAGATCTACTAATCCTTGTTAACATTGTGCTGCACTGCCTTCTAGTTCTCTTTATATGTATGTATGTGTGTAGCTGTATCTATTATGTGTGTATATTACACCATTAGGATCAGATACTCTTATGACTTGCTTTTTTTAATTGAACAACACATGAAGACAATGTTTAGCATGAAATAGCAAACAGAACTGTCTTTGAAGTGGTGAATATCCAATCACTGAAGGTGTTATAGCCAAGAACAGACAACAGTGACTCGTATGTATGGCGAGAGTTCCGATTTGAGCATTGTTTCCAACCCAGAGAAGCTGAGAGATGCTTCATGCTTTTAAAAGGCAGGAATAGACAGGTATTGACTTTTCTGATTATCCTGCTCCTGTAGCAGCCTCTTCTTTCTGTGGGTTGTCAAAATAATAATAACAGTAATAGTAATGACAAAAATTAAATAGTAAGAATAACAACACAGATAGTGCCACAACCTTGGGTAAGGAGCTGAGCTTGATCAGGGCAGAGTGGCGTCCTCTCTGAGTGTCTCCAATACCTTAGAGCTCAGGCCGTTTCTACTTCCCCAATCTTGAGCCTGGAAAAATACAGTCTCAGTTTCCTCACAGATGACTGTACAAATCTGGTCACCCTCCCCCGTGTGAAGGAGAGGCCCTCCCTCCGCAGGGGACATGGGAGAACAGCCAGGATAAGGGGTTAAGGGAGACCAGATTCTGGATTTAAAAATAGTCTTTGAAATGTTACGGCTGTAAACTTGTACCCCTCCCTACCCTTCCTCCTCCCCACTTGCCCTGCTGATGTGTCTCTCGCACTCTGTTGGGGGGCCCAAGGCCCACAGGAATGTGGAAAGGAAGGTGTGGAAAGTTTTGTGTGCTCACTCCTCTCAGGTGTCTCTAAGAAGGTGTCAGACACTTAACTAGGTGTGTGGCTCGTGCCACCTGGGGATGGGTGACAGGAGGACCCCTGCAGACTCCCTGTTACCTCCTGGCTGCTGTGACCCCACCAGGAGTGACTTTGGCCTGCTTTTCCTCCAGGTTGTTTATTTCACAGCCACCTTTCCCTACCTGATGCTGATTATCCTGTTGATCCGAGGCGTCACACTCCCTGGAGCATATGAGGGCATCATCTATTATCTGAAGCCAGATTTGTCTCGCCTGAAGGACCCTCAGGTAGGAACTGTGCTGAGGACCATGTCCATGATGTCCCTGACTCCAAACCAGAGCTGTACTTGTGAAAATCTTTGATTGTTTTCAGGTTCCCCCTTTAAGAAATGTTAAATAACGTGGAAGAAAATTATGAAAAAGGGACTAAAAATCTCTTGTAATCCTAATACCTAGCTACAATCTCTGATAGCATTTTATTGTATTTCCTTCCAACTTCTTTTCCTAGCTGGTGTGTGTGTGTGAGTTAACATAGTTGAGATAATTATGTATGTGGAGAGAGAGATATCTCTTTTTCACTTAAATTATATATGTTATTAAATTCATTTGTAAATGCCACTTTGAACACTTGCATAATATTTCCTCCATACATCATTTGTTCGTTCATTCATTCATTCATTCGACCAAAATGTATTGAAGCTCCATTAAGTGCCAGGGAGTGCTGTAGTGCTGGTGTAAGGCAGTGGACATCACAGACCAGGCTCTGTGCCCTCTGAGTGCTCATACCTGGGGCAGGTATTGTTATTTACTCAACTCTTGCCCTGTTCTTGGACACATAGGTCATGTATTTTTTAATGATAGTATATACAGCTGCAACGAACACCTTGTATTTAAATCTTTGGCCACATCTCTGATCATTATGTCCTGATAGTAGTTAGATGTGAAATTCCTAACTCAAAGACTGTGCATATTTCAAGGTTCTTGAACTGTAATGGCTTTAGAGAAATGTAGATTTCACTTCCAGTGTTTGAGGGTACCCTTCTTTCTGGGCCCATGAGAGATTTGATTATAATTTATTTTAGTCTTTGACGGGTCAAGATCGTATCATGTTGTTTTTTAATTTTTTTCTTTTTTTTTTTACTGCGAGTTTAGACATTTTTTCACATATTTACTGACCATTTGTATTTCCTATTCTAGGACTTGTCTGAGCACATTCTTTGTCTCTGCCCTTCCACTCCCAAGAGCCTTGGTATTTTTTCTTTATATTTTAATGGCGTGGCCCTTATGCCCCAGCATTGCTGCCTAAGGCACATTCTACTTGTTGAATGAGGTCCAAGTGCCTTTCCGTTCCCCCTGCAGAAAGCCTATCCTTCTCTGGGGTACAGCCATGAGTTGCAGACTCCACCTAAGAAATTTAAGTAACACACACATGTTTGGTGCTTACTGAGTGCCCACAAAACCAGGTTAGAAATGGACCCTGCCTGTGAGAGGAGGACGTGTTAACAGAGAGTTGGAATATAATTGACTCTCAGGGAACACTGAGCAGGCTTGCTGGTTCTGTGGTGTGAAGGAAAGGTCTGGGGCTCTGATAAGCCCAGCTCCAGGCCCTGGTGAGCTCTCTCTGCTCTCCCTTACCACTTTCTTGGGGTCTCACGTAGGTGTGGATGGATGCGGGCACCCAGATCTTCTTCTCCTTTGCCATCTGCCAGGGGTGCCTGACAGCCCTGGGCAGCTACAACAAGTACCACAACAACTGCTACAAGTAGGAACAGGGGGCTGGTGGCTCTGGGGGGACCCTGCCTGACTATGGTCTAAAGAGGGCGGCTCCTGGGGGTGGGCCCAGGCCTTCTTCCTTGATTATCAGGGAGTTACAAATTGTGTCAAATTGACATTGTGGGTCTATTCCCCAGAATAAATTTCCTTCTTCCTCCCTTTTCTCTCTCCCTCTCCTCTCCTTGCCTTCTGAAACCTGATCTTGGTCTCTTTCTTTTTCTTCCCATTTACTCTTCCTTTTTTCTCTCCTCTTTACTCTCTGATTATCTTCTGATCTCTCCTTGTGTGATGGGTTTCTTTCTCCACTTTCCTTCCCATTTTACCTGCATTCGCCCTCCCACAGGGACAGCATCGCCCTCTGCTTCCTGAACAGTGCCACCAGCTTTGCGGCTGGGTTTGTGGTCTTTTCCATCCTGGGTTTCATGTCCCAAGAGCAAGGGGTGCCCATCTCTGAAGTGGCCGAGTCAGGTAGGTGCCACTTTGCTGTCTGGGACCTGAGGAGGAGGGTCAGCGAACATAGATCCTCCTATAAAAAGGGAAGGGGCCTATGACCCTTTTAGCATCCGGGGGCAGTGCTTGGAACAGAGCAGAGCCTCCATAACCATGGAGGGAGGGAGGATGGATGTGTGGATGGATCCACAGTTGTATGCATGGATGGAGAAATGGATGGATGAATGAACAGCATGCTCCCCAGAACCTGGGTAAAGGAGAATGACAGAAAGAATCACCCTTCCCTCTTGAACTACCCCACTACACACACATGCACACACACACTCTCCTGCACACATACACTCTCACATGCACACATATGCACACACACAGTGCCTTCAGAGGGGGGCATTCCCTAAGGGCAGCAGGAGCCCTGTGCTCACCTGATTGTGTTGTGTCCTGGCAGGTCCTGGTCTGGCCTTCATTGCATTTCCTAAGGCTGTGACTATGATGCCCTTATCCCAGCTGTGGTCCTGCCTTTTCTTCATTATGCTCATCTTTCTAGGACTGGACAGCCAGGTTCGTCACTCTAGCCCAGCCCTGCCCAGCTCTGACCCAGTGACCCTCTTTCTACTTCTCATTTCTCGGCATTACCTTCCCCCTTACTCTCTTTCCCCTGACCATGTATTCTGAGGCCCCCTCTGCTGTCTTGGGATAGTCCTTGAAGTGAGGTGGGTGACCCAACTCGCGACCCACTTGCTTCGTTCCCCAATGCCTGACCCTTCCCCACACGTGATGGTGCTCTTTCACATGCCCTTCCAGCCTCCTTCCAGCTGCTTAGCTTAAGCTGCCCACCCTGTTCCCATAGCCTTGGGGACAGAACACATATCCCCTTTCCAACCCTCACTGCTGGGGCCTTCTGTTGTAGAGATGTGGCCAAGGGCAGGCTGGCTTCACTCCTGGCCACTCCCCATTTCTGTCCTTTGCACCATCCCTACACTCCTGTGCATCAGCATGGGTGAGTGGGGTGAGAGGAGCCCGGGGCAAGGCCATGCTGGGGAAGGCCCAAGGGCAGGTGGCCTCTTTCACCCACACTTCCCTCCTGGCCCGCAGTTTGTCTGTGTGGAGTGCCTGGTGACAGCCTCCATGGACATGTTCCCCAGGCAGCTCCGGAAGAGCGGGCGGCGAGAGCTCCTCATCCTCGCCGTTGCTATCATATGCTACCTGATTGGGCTTCTCCTGGTCACTGAGGTGAGCAGGGGTGACAGCCTGCAGGCTGGACCCCAGGGTGAGGGGACCATGGGGGACACCACTGACCCTTCTCAGAGCCACACTTTGCTCATCTGCTAAATGGGGGTGTTGACACCCTCACGGGGAGGTTGTAGGGACCACACAGTGGAATGTACCTGTGTTAGTTAACTCTCTTGAAACCAAATGCAAGCTGGCTTAAGCAGGAAGAGGAATTTGGGGGGTCATGGAGAGATATTTTGTCCTAGGTATGATTGGATCCAGTTACTCTAATGACATGGTCGTAACTGCTCCTCTCTGTCTCCTGGCTCCGTTCCCTCTCGTAACTTCATTCTTGGCCAGATTGCCCTCCTGATATTAAAGAAGGCTGGTGCAGCTTTAGGCTCACCTTCTGCCACCCATGCAGCCCCAAAGGAGAGGAGAGAGAACACTTTTTTCCTGAGAGTGTGGCTGGTATCCAGCCATGACTCTTCTTAAGGCCCGGAGCAGGGAGAGGGATGCTGGGCGTGCAAAACAGTACATGTCCACCACAGTCCCCGGTGCCCTTGCAGATGTCGGAATCATTGTCTTGATGTTAAACGAGGGGCCAGAAGATAGGGACAAACAAGGAAAACTCCTTTTAGATGCAAGGAATGACTTCCCATGGGCTGGGCAGGATGGCACCCAGATGAGTGTTTGTCCTCTTGCCAAGGCCTCAGCCCCACCCCGTTCTCCACAGGGCGGAATGTATATCTTTCAGCTGTTTGATTATTACGCTTCCAGTGGCATATGCCTGCTCTTCCTCTCAATGTTTGAAGTAATCTGCATCAGCTGGGTGTACGGTAAGTGGGGTTGGGGGAAGAACCTCTGGAAGCCCAGGATGAGAGACAGGGTGTGCTAGGCACTGGTTTCTATATGGTTTTGATTGCTGTCCTGGTTCTTTCTACTTGGGAAGTTTATCCATCACTGGGAACCCAGGCAGTTCTCGTTACACAGGTAGAATGGGGATTATGACAACACTGAGTTCCTTAAATGTTGAGGGGTCATTATAAATAACAGTGAACAGTTGTCTTGATACGAAGGCTGCCAGAGGTCCTTCCCCAGTGGGAATCCCAGTCAGAAGGGACCTTCAGGGCCACTTAGTCCGATCCTCCACAGATTCTCACATTCCCTTTCAAAGTTATCACCCACATTTTGCTTGGCCACTTCCATGAACAGGAAAATCATTCCTGTGTTTTTGCGGTACCTTTTCCAGTGTGGCTGTTGTGCATTTCTATCTTACACTGAGGTAAACTGTGTCTTCCACTGACTTCTTCCCACAGCCCTGGCCCCTCAGCTCTGAGAAAACTAACCAGTGCTGAATGCCATAATATCCACGTTGTCTTTGTGCCTAATAACAATAGGGGGAGAAACCTTTAGTTACTGAGTCAACGTACTGCTGTGAGCAAGCACTGTGCCGCTCATGTCTCGTGCTATCTCACAATTGTCAAGAGAGACCTTAGGGAAAAAGTGAGTCTCAGAGAGGTTACAGCTCTTGCCTGAGCTCACACAGCTAGTAAATGGATGAGACACTATTGTACCCCAGGTCCGTCTGGCTCCACTGTACCAAGCTGTGGGGGACACATTGCCAATGTCACAAGGCTCAGGGCAGACAGGGATGCCATGTATTGAGGCCTCAGGATAAGCCATGAGTAGAAAAGTTTTATTTTCCTACCCTCAGCCTTCGTGTTTGGTTTCTCTTTCTCTCCTTAGAGGTATCCTTCTCACTAACGCATCTGATGTCTTCCTGATTTTCCCCTTCTGCATTTTAGAACTTGCTCCCAGAGAGGATCTGATAAACTTAACCCCAGATGGATAATGGCTCATCCACTTACTAGCTTGTGTGAGCTCACACAAGTGTAAATGGCTGATAAGTCTTAACATATTACACTTACTTAGCAGTATCTGATTTTCAACTGGGGAGAAGTTTAGAAGCCAAAGGAATGACTCTTTTATGGTGGCATTTCCTGCCTACGTGACCAGAGGGAAAGTTATCTTTTTTTCGGTGAGGGGAGGCTAGAGGAACCCTCCAAGTGTCTTCACCCATCTGGGGCTCTTCACTTCTTAAAAGGCAGAGCAAATGTGAAAACCAGAGGCCATGAAACCAAACCAGACAAAACCAGTCAGTGTTTTCACACACACAAATCAAGCCTCGCACCACACTTTACTGAGAAAGCAGAGTGGTCCCTCTGAAGTCTAGAATCCAGACCATGGTTCCGCTCCGTTCCCTTCTCAGCAGCTGACACCCTATATGAGCTTAGCGGGCTCTGTGTGAGCAGTGGCACACTTGCCGTTTTGCTGTTTTGACTTGAAACCGAATTCATCTTTACTATGCAGATAAATAAGCATCTGTATAGTGTTGAGCCTGATTTTAGGCTCACACCTTCCTCTGTGGTTAGGATGATGGAGTCTTCATCCCATGACAGGGCGACAAGAGACTGCACTAAAAGGTTGGGTGACTCTCTCCAGGGCCCCCGGTTTATTGGTGGCAGCTTCTTCTCTTGCCTCATTCCCTGAGCTGTGGCTGGGATGCCAGGGACCCATCTCATTCATGTACCCTGATCTAGTTTTCCCTCACAGGGTTAGGGGAAGAGCACAAAACCAGGTGAGTCCTTCCCAATATCCACAATCTGTTCCCGCCCTTCTGTTCTCACTCTTCCCCTACTGTGCCTGGGCAGGGGCAGACCGTTTCTATGACAACATCGAGGACATGATTGGCTACCGGCCATGGCCCCTGGTGAAGATCTCCTGGCTCTTCCTGACCCCTGGGCTTTGCCTGGTATGTGCTCACCCAGCTACCCTTTTATTCCCTTCTGCCTCCAGCAGACATGGGGAGATGAGGAACAGGATGCCTGATTTCTGGGGCTCCTTCCCTGCCTGTCCCGTGACCTTGGGAGGCTGGTCCATTCCCGGGACATGTTGGTTCCCCTGCCCTTCTTTTCTGGGGCCATCTTTCCATCTGTTTACTTTATCATCCTTATGATTTATTCTAATTCTTGCTCCATCCCTTTCTCACAGCACCTCTATTCACCTGCCTACTTTCCAGTCATTGGTCTCTTTCTCTGCTTAGAGCTCCTTCATCTCCCCTCCTTTCCTTTATTTTTCTCCCTTTCTCAGTCTTTGATGTGAGTGATGCCTGGGCCCATGATTTGCAAATGGTTTTTTATTATTCCATCTCATGGATACACCACAGTGTATTCAACTTGTCCTCTGTCACTGAATATTTAAGTAGCTGAGGAAAGAGTTTCAATGACTCTCTCTCTCTCCTATCTGTGCCTGCCTCTTCCTAGGCCACTTTCTTCTTCTCCTTGAGCAAGTATACACCTCTCAAGTACAACAACATCTATGTGTACCCTCCCTGGGGATACTTCATTGGCTGGTTCCTGGCTCTCTCCTCCATGGCCTGTGTTCCGCTCTTCATAATCATCACCCTCCTGAAGACCCAGGGTTCCTTCAAGAAGGTAGGAGCCTAGGGCATGTGATGAATTAAAGAGGAAACTAAGTGGTGGGATTTGGGGGCCCAGCTCTGAATGTAGGGCAACCCTGCAGTCTAACAGAAACTTAGAGAAGTGTCTTTGAAGACTAGTCCAATAGTTTCATTTTCAGAACCATTCAAAAATCCCGGAGTCCTAAACCTTCAGAATCTAGGCAGGTTAACTAAGGATAAACTGTCAAAGGGTTAAGGAGAAACTAAGTCACAAATAAGGACATAAATGGGCCCAGACACAAAGGTTTATAGAGTATAGATTCCTTGATCTTGGGAAACTGATAGCTAGCTATCATTGTTCATTCCACACATAGTCGCTCCTGGCTTCTTTTCTTATCTTAACCCTTCTTGGGGAACCACATGCAAAAGGCTCCTTGTTTAGAGTTTGGGACATACCTTCCTGGAAGGGTATATTGTCAATGTCCCACAAAGACATTACATCTGTAAAATCTATCTGGCCTACAAGTAGCAGAATATCCAACCTACAATGAACAAATAGGCTTATTTTTTTCCTTACACATCAAGAAGACCAGAGTCAAAGGTTGCTGGCATTTGGTTCATCTGCTTAAACAGGCCGTTAGGGACAAGACTCTTCCTAAATTTCTGCACTTCAATTGTAAGCATGTTGTATTTTCATCACAAGCTTATCACCTCATGGTCACAAGAAGGTTGTCATGACTCTAGTCATTACATTGACAATCCAGGTAAGAAGGAGGGGGAGGAGATGACACCAGAAACACCAGTGACAATAGTAATGTAGTTCTGCTGCTAATAAGAGCAATAATAGATACTTATTGAACATATAATAGTAATAATAAGAAAAGTAGTAGTAATAAGAACAAAAATGATACTTATGATAACTTACCCTGTACCAGGCACTGTTCTATGAGGTGTATACTCTTATTATCCTCATTTTATAGATGAGGCACAAAGGGGTTAAATGAGTTGCTTAAGATTGCACAGGTAACAGAGCTAGGAGTGGAATCTAGGGAGTTCACACTTAATCACCATGATATTGCCTCTTCTCAAAATATTTATTTATCCACTCATATAGTACCGAGCTGCCCCATGTACCTGACTCTGTGCAGGCCCTTGGAGATACAGACATGAAGAAACATTTTCGCTTCTCTTTCCAACAACACCCACTCAATTCTTCTTTTCTCCACAGCGCCTGCGACAGCTCATCACCCCTGACCCCAGCCTGCCACAGCCCAAGCAACACCTATGTCTGGATGGAGGCACCACCCAGAACTGTGGGCCCTCCCCAGTGAAGGAGGGACTGATGGTTGGGGAGAAAGAGACCCACTTGTAGGATGTGGCCAGAAGCCAGGTGACTCTCATCCAGGGGCCTGGGTCTGGGTCACCCTCTCCCTGCAATGGACATTCTTCGCCTCTGTCCCCACCACAGCCCTGCTGAGAACCTTTGCAATGTCCCTGGGTACCCCCAGCCATCAGCCAGACTCCCCTCCACTCCTCAGCTGGAGCAGCTGTTTCTGGTGGGCTTAAAGATGGTCCTACTGGAACATGCCACACTGTGAAGTGACTCCCTGTTGAAATACACTGTCGTATTTATAAAGGAGGGTGGTCTTTTTGGAGTTCACCATCTGTTTATAACACATCACACTCTGTGGGAACCCCCACTGCAGGGATGTTTCCTATTAGAGCTTATTGTATTTGTGCATTGGGAGGATAGCACCAATTGGAATACATATCATGATCTGATTCAGAGAGCATGATGGAACACATTGTTGAATGTGGCTACTGAAGGTACCATATTGGTTTCTGACATTTTATTAGAAGGCGTTCTTCACTAGGCTTAGCATTCTGGAGTCCAGCGGGGAAGAACCAGAGAAACAGCCAGGAGGTAAACCTTCACATGCCATCATTGTCTTGAATTTGCCAAAACGCAGTCTCTCCAGGTGTTTCTAACTCCAGCTCTAGTTCCACACTCTTCTTGCCATGTTATCATCAACTCATGGAGCATTTGAATGGAAAGGACTTACAGAAGATCCCCAGACTTAGCAAATACATGGCATGTATGCCCTGTACACAAGATAGACATTGCTCATTGATAATAGATTCTTTCTCACCTCATAATCCCTCCAAATACAGTGCTTCAGGCAGCTCCATTTGCCATTCTGCTTTTGCCCACATCCCTGACTTCACGGATGAAGACTAAAGATACAAAGTGACTTTTTCAAGTTCATACAGCTAGAACCTGGTCTTCTGGTTCTCAGGCCAATGTGCTTCCCATTATACCCTCCTGCACAACTAAACAAGCCTGTATGGATCGCCTGCCCTGTGTACTTGCCTTCCTTACCTCTCCTCATTTCTGTTCAGTTGTGTTGTTTTGGGGTGGAAGGGAGAGAAGTTCTTTCTGTGAAAGGGGTGAGCAGCTTTCCCCAGATTGGTGCCCCCACCATGGTATGTTCTCTGCCAGCTCCTTCTCATCTGACCAGTTTTCCTCTCTGGACCCTTCATTCTTGCCACTTTCCATCTCTCCTCCTGACCCTCTGGTCTCCCACAGAGAGGGAGGTGTGCATGTGGGTGAGCAGGGGTGCTACTCTCCCCAAGTTCCTACCAAATCACACAGATCCTTCCCTGGCTGGAGAAGGCTTTCTGGAGGAGGAAGTCAGGCTTGTGTTCAGAGGGGAGGAGAAAGAGTAGAGGTGTGGTAGGCCACTCAGGACAGTTTCTGGGGGCAGGACCTGAGAGCTGGAAAGAGGGAAGTCACCTGCGGGGGACTGATGCGAGGTAGATGTCACCCAGAACCAATGCCCAGTGGCCGGAGTAAAAATCTGTGGTCTGGCCAAGGTGAGTTCCTTCCCACCCCTGACAGCCCCAGGCCATCCTTAGAGCACCCACCATCATTTGCCCAGATACGTAGGTGTTTCTCAGCTTGTGAGAACCAGTAGGTTGTCACACTGGGCACAGGCAGATACATACTTCTGGGTTCTGGCAGTCCCCTTCTGCCTCCCCCTGGAATTCTCTATGCACTTGTGCTCACCCTTCTCAGACTAATTAGTGGGTAAAGAAGGAGGTACAGAAGAAAGGGGTGGAAAGAAACTGTCTCAGACTGCTCTTACCAGCAAGACTGGGGAACCTGAGTTGCAGCTGGCATAATGCCTCTCTGCTGCCCCCTGGTGGCATATAGGAGCAGTGCCGCCTCCCAGGGCCCCTGCCTCAGACCTCTTGAGCACCCTTTACAAACAGAAGGACAGCACCCTCACCCCTGCCCTCAGGATGGATGGACAAGCTGAGCAGTTCTCCTGTGTAAGCTTTTACCCTCTGGAATCCAAATACTCATTCTTCTTCCCATGGTCCTGGTAAGGAAGAGAGTCAGCTTGCTTTGGGACAGCCTAGCTGCTGAGGACATGGGGGTGGATAGCCAGGCTTCTCAGTTTACTGTCACTTCCCAAGAGTGTGCCATGCTGCATAACCCTGGTCCTTTCAGCCTGGAGATCAGCATTTTCTATTGTAGGCAGTTCTGCACATTGGTGGGGCATAGGCTTTTTCCAGCTCACTGAATCTCAGTCTCTCTGTTTCTGCAGACTGTTCACAGACACACATTGTCCTCTCCCATCTTTCTTACCCTACATAAACTAGTATTCTCAGCTGCCCCAGATCCCCTAGCTTTGAACTCAAGAAGGTCTCCTCTCTGGCACAGGGGACCGCTGGAGGCAGCGTGTCCGCTGCAGTTCCTCCCTCTGAACGCCTCTTCCAGTCCCAGCACTCAGTATAGAACCTCTATGTCTTGTGGGTCCCGGAGATCTGGATGGGGCAGGTTGGGGCTGGAGGAAGCAGGGCATTGGGGAACAGGAGTTCTGGCCAATTTCACACTCATGGGAACGCACTCATACCGGAGACATAACATAGGCAAGGAGTAGCGATTTAACTCTTTAAAGTGCCCAGAGTACTAATACAGGGGTGTGTGTGCGCGCGTGTGCGCGCGCATGTGTGTGCACATGTGTGCCTGTGTGTGCGTGTGCATACACACACATGCATGCATAGAGAACAAATGTCAGGTTAACCTGGGGTCTGCTTTCGTCTCATCTCCTCGGCCGTTTGAGTTTCATACCAGTGACCAGAGACCTAATCTGGTGGCTATGATTTGTTTGGCCAGTGTGATATTAAAAAAAAAAGTTGTTTTAAGTGCATACCTTTAGGCACTCTCCAGTTTGTTGCAGGCTCCACCACTCCCTATTGCCCATACACCACCTTCATGTTTGAAAGTCTTTGAATTTATAACCTATGCCCTAGGGGAAAGACCAAGAACCTTTGAGCAAGGGAGGGAACCAGAACCCTTGCTTGAACAGGGAGGGAACCAAAGGCCAGCAGTCTTACGAGTCCCAGGACAGCCACCAACTCCGGCTTGTTCATGTGTGGGCTTCCCACTTGGTAGACCTTCTGATGCTATTTTTTATCGTGGTCAGTTCTCCTCCCTCTCACTCAGGCTCTTCCTTTTCTTAAAGAAGCATGATGGCCAAGTTTACTTTCAAAGCTAGATCTGGAGTGTCAAGCCACAGTGGCTCCCCATGGCAGAGTGGACACCCAAACCACAAAGAACTCCGTTGGATTTTCTGGTGTTTGGGATCACTTCTGCCTCCTAATCCTACCAGTTCATCCAGATGTGCTTAGGAATTGTACCCATTTCCCCTTATTTTAGTCAAAAGTATTTAATCTGACTGTGGCACTCTTCCATCTATAAGGCTAAGACTGTCTCACTTTCCTGGCACCCAGAGCTCCTCCTGGGATTTCCCTGCTCCCCCCAACCCCCACCAAGCTGGGCTTCCTACAGAGCTGGCTCTCAGAGGCTTTGGTGTCTTGGAGATTACTGCCCCAACCACTCACCTTGGTACTCCCCTATGTCCTCCTTGAGAAGGCTGGGCCTTGGTGCTGGCCTGGGCTTGGACTCAACCTCCTGTTTCATCTGGGAGCCCCTCCTCCATCCAGGGTGTAGGTTGCCTGTGTGTGAGCCGATGAGTGGGCTAACGTATGCTTGGTCCCCTCCACCCTCTGCACCGGGCTAGGAGAGCCCAGGGAGTTGAAGAGTGCCTTGAACTCTGCTGAGATTGGAGCCCCAACCCTTGATGAATAGACTTCTCATGTACGAGATTGTGGTCTGTTTTAGATTGGAAGGGCACTTGACCAGGGAAAATTGCTTCTTATCTAGCCTGCTACCCCACTTTTATACCTTCTCCCACCCCGCTCTATGCAGAGCCCCATAAGAAAGGGACTGGCTCTGGTTTGGGGCTTCCAGAAATTGCTCAACCTCCAGTTGACCTCCTCTCTGTCCAGGCCACCTTGTGGCTGACCCTTCACTTCTAGTCAGGGTCTCATGTCTCTGCTGCTCCCAGGACAGGAAGCATCAGCTTTGCCCTTTTGTTCCAATCCCAGTGCTTCCCAGGGATACAGGCCTTGATCCCCTGGTTAGAACTGTCCCCATCCCAGTGAGAGAAAGAGAGAGAATGTAAGCCACCCAGCCAGTCAGCCTTGTAAGCCTTTAGCTGCCTAGGTGAGAGTCAGGGTTATGGAAATGGGATTTAGGGCAGGAGAAAGGAACAGAATCATATGGGGGCCAGAGGGACATAGATTAGGGGGCCTAGAGGAGAAAGGTATGGATTTGGGAATAAGAAGCCAGGACTCAGATTTGTGGGGAAATAGAATCAGAGGGCTAAAAGCTCAGCTTCTGGAAAGGCTAGCACCTTATCCTAAAATCGCCAGGGGCACAGAGGAGCTCCCTGAATAAACCTTCCAGCTCCATGGATAAACCAACCTCCTACCTCCTTCTCCCCTCAAGGCCCCATGGTCCTCACCTCCTGGTGTTTATGCCCTTGATCCACAGTGTACGTAGTGGGTGATGGTGAGGAACTTTCACTGCTAGGTCATAGAAGGATTTTGATCTCTTGGATCACTTGCTTTGGGGGAAGCCAGTCACCATGCCATGTGAACACTCAAGCCTCCCAATAGAGAGGCTCATACAGAAGTTGCTGGGATCCCTAGCCAAGAGCCATCACCAACTTGCCAGCCAGGTGAAAGACCCCGTGGAAGGCGATCCTCCAGCCCTGGTCAAGCCTTCAGATGTCTGCAGGCCTGGCTGAAACTGACTGCAACCTCATGAGGGCCCCTGCGCCAAAAACACCCAGCCAGGCAGGCCCTGCATTGCTGATCCACAGTGAGAGAATGAATTTATATTGATGTTTAAGCCACAGAGTTTTGGAGTAACTTGTTAAGCAGCAGTAGATAACTAATATAGGCCCTTGGCCTCCCCGAGTACAAGAATCGTCCTTGTTTGAGGGTCAAGTGAGGGTCATCAGAGTGTCCCTCAGAACTCTGGAAAGGGGAGGCCCCGCTGCTGTGCTTCCTGTCTGTGCCCTTTGCCTTTCTCCCACTCTGGTACCCCTCCAGAGCCCTCCCAAACCTGAGCCTTGCTCTCTTCTCCCTGCTCTGAGGCTGGTAAGGACTGCCTGCCTCTCTCACTTCATTCTAGTCTCACGTGCCTACTCTCTGGTGACCCAGTGCAGGTGGCCTCCCTGCTCAGGGGAGTAACAAGGGCTGAATGGACTTGACAGGGATGAAAAGCTTATTAACCACTCATCAATACAGAGAGGCGGAAGGAGGTCAGCAGAGGGCTGACGTGGGCCAAGCCTGGCAGGTTACATGGGGCTGAAAAGGGTCGGTGCCCTGGGCCCTGGAGCCTTGCATTCCAGTATGCTCTGCTTCTAGTGCAATGACCAGCAGCCAGGACGTTGCTCATGTGGTCTGAAGAGCCCTTCTGGCACTTGACGGGTCAGGGAGGCAAGTACAGATTTGCCAGGTGATGCAGCAGACTTAGACAGAGGGTCCTCAATGGCCTGGGGCCCTACGCAGGGTCAGTGCCCAACCCCATGACTGAAGCAAGAGTTCAGCCAAAACTTCTGATGCAATCACACTGTGAGGGTTTCTCTGCCTACACCGTGTCACTGACCCACTGAGGGCAACTGCAGTGAAGCTGAAAGGGCCCTGGTCCTGTGGCCCGAACTCCTGCGTTCTGTGTCAGCAACACCGTAACTAGCAGTGGACAAGTCTCTCCCAGTGCCACTCAGTTCCCTCATCTCCATTCAGACTCCCCAAGTGGGAAGTGGCCTGCCTGCACCCTCCCTGGCCCACTTGGTCCTCAGAAGATACAGTCGGAATCTGGGTCTGCTGTTGAGAAGAAGGTCCCAGAAGAGAGTGAGGGTGTGGACAGAGCAGCCAGACAGACTCGTGGGGCAGAGGAGAAACAGCCCCTAACTAGCTGCAGGCTCTTCCTCTGAATTAATTCTAATGTTCTTTTTCCTCTTGATTCTTTAGGGCTTTTTTATGTAGATAATCAGACTGTCTCTAAATAATGATAATTTTATTTCTCTGATCAAATGATGATTCCTTTCATTTTTTTTTCTTGTCTTCCTTCACTTGGTAACTAGAAGTAGTAGTAGGAGGCATCCTCACCTACTTCCTAATTTTGAAAGGAATTCTAACTTTCACTATTAAGTATAATAGTTGATGTAGATTTTTGAAAGATACCATTTATTAGACTACGAAGTTTTCTTCTGTTTCAAGGTTGCTGTTTTTTAAAAATCAAGAATGAGAGTTGGTTGGATGTTAACTAGACTTATTGTGTTGATCATTTTGCAATATATACAAATATTGAATAATTATTTTGTATACCTGAAACTAATATAATGTTATATGTCAATTATATCTCAATTAAAAAAGAATGTGTTGAATTTTTTTGATTGCCCTTTATTCATTTATTGAGGTGATCATATTGTGTTTCTCCTTTAATCTGTTGATGTGGTAAATTATATTAATAGATTTTCTAATATTTAACTATGTTTTAATTCCTGGGACAAATCTAATTTGTTAAAGTGCATCATTGTTTTGTTATTCAACACTAGATTCAGTTTCTTAATAATTTGTTTAGAATTTTGTATTTATGCTCATAAGCAAGGGTGGCCTGTAGTTTTCCTTTCTCACATTGTTCTTGTCTGGTTTAGTTTTTGTTTTTAAGGTTACACTAATCCCTTTAAAAAGAGTTTGAGAATTTTTCTTTTCTTTTTTTGGTGGGGAGGCATGTGAGTTGATTTTTTAAAAATATTTTTTATTTTTCATTTATAATTGGTATGCAATATTATATTAGTTTCAGGTGTACAACATATTGATTAGACATTTACATAGCTTATGAAGTGATCACTCTGATAAATCTAGTACCTATCTGACACCGTACATAGTTATTACAATATTATTAACTATATTTCTTACGTTATGCTTTACATCCCTATGATTACTTTGTAACCACGAATTCACACTTCTTAATCTCTTCCCCCTTTTTCACACACTCCCTAACTCCTCCCCAAGTGGTAACTCTCAAAATGTTCTCTGTATCTGTGAGTTTGTTTCTGTTTCATTTGTTTATTTTGTTCTTTAGATTCCACATGTAAGTGAAATCATATGACACTTGTCTTTCTCTGTCTGACTTATCCTGTTCAGCACAATACCCTCCAGGTCCATCCATATTGTTACAGTTGTAAAGATTTCATTTATTTATTTGTTTGTTTGTTTGTTTGTTTGTTTGTTTTATGGCTGAGTAATATTCCATTGTATAGCACCTCTTCTTTATCCATTCA
Source organism: Eidolon dupreanum (assembly GCA_028627145.1). Taxonomy (NCBI): domain Eukaryota; kingdom Metazoa; phylum Chordata; class Mammalia; order Chiroptera; family Pteropodidae; genus Eidolon; species Eidolon dupreanum. Next base: position 76,592,652 of record CM053503.1, on the reverse strand, counting down.
TCCATTGGTGGACACCCAGGTTGCCTCCATATCTTGGCTATTGTAAATAATGCTGCAATGAACATATGGATGCATGTGTCCCTTCAAAGTAGGTATTTTGCATTTCTTTGGATAAACACTCAGAAGTGAGATTTTTGGGTCCTTCTTTATCTCTTGTTATAACCTTTGTTTTAAAGTCTATTTTGTCTGTTATAAATATTGCTACCCCAGATTTTTTTTGTTTCCATTTTCATGAATCATCTTTTTCCATCCTTTTACTTTCAGTCTGTGTGTGTCTTTTGATTAGCAATGAGTCTTTTGTAGGCAGCATATGTAAGAGTTTATTTTCTTATTCATTCAGCCACCCTATCTTTCGATCAGAGCATTTAATTCTTTTTCATTTGATGTACTTTTTGATAAATATGTAGTTATTGCCATTTTATTATTTATATTTTTGGTATGTTTTGGTATAATTTGGTGTATTTTGGTATATTTTTTCTTCTTTTTAAAAAAGAAGTTCTTCCAACATTTCCTGTAATATCAGCTTGGTGATGAACTCCTTTAGCTTTTTCTTGTCTGAGAAGCTGTTTATCTCTCCTTTGATTCTAAATGATAGCTTTGCTGTGTAGAGTAATCTTGCTTGTAGGTCTTTGCTTTTCATCACTTTGCATATTTTGTGCCAATCCCTTTCAGCCTGAAAATTTTCTGTTGAGAAATCTGCTGACAGTCTTATGGGAGCTCCCTTGTAGGTAATTGCTTTTCTCTTGATGCTTTTAAGATTCTCTCTTTGTCTTTCTATCTTTGGCATTTTAATTATGATGTGTCTGGGTGTGGGCCTCTTTCAGTTCATCTTGTTTGGGACTCTCTGAGCTTCCTGGGGTTATATGTCTATTTCCTTCACTAGGTTAAGGATATTTTCTGTCATTATTTCTTCAAATAGGTTTTCAATTTATCTTCTCCTTCTGGTACCCTTATGATGTGAATATTGTTATGCTTGTTGTTGCCCCAGGGGCACCTTAAACTATCCTCATTTTTTTTGGATTCTTTTTTCTTGTTGCTGTTCTGATTGGGTGTCCTCTACTACCCCATTTTCTAAATTGCAGATTCGATCCTGTGCTTCATCCACTCTGTTGAGTCCTCGAATGTATTCTTTATCTCAGATATGTATTCTTAATTTCTGTCTGGTCTCCTTTAATGTTTTCCATATCTATTTTTGTGTTTTCTGTCTCCTGGTTAAAGTTCTCACTGAGTTCAGCTACTCTTCCTTTAAGTTCATTGAGCATCTTTATAACCAGTGTTTTGAACTCTGCATCTGGTGGATTACTCGTCTCCATTTTGTTTAGTTGTTTTTCTGGAGCTTTGTTATTTCATTTGGGACGTGTTTCTTTGTCTCTCCATTTTGTCTGCCTTTCTGTGTTTGTTTCTATGCATTAGGTAGCACTCCTAAGTCTCCTGGTCTTAGTAGAGTGGCTTTATGTAGTAGGTGTCTTGTGGGGCCCAGCAGCACAGTCTTCTCTGGTCACCTCAGCCAGGTGCTCTAGATGTGTCCCTTATGTGGGGTGTGTGTGAGACTTGGTGTTGTTTGCACATTGATGGGAGGGATTGACCCTTGGACTGATTGGTTGTGAGGACTGGCTGGTGAGGGGCCAAATCTATAGAGCAGGGCTCTGGTCCCTGCCCAGTCTGCCTTTCGGGTGTGTCCTCCTCAGATGCAGCCCTGGGTGGTGCTCCGACTCCAGCACTGGTCCAAGCAGGCCTCTGGGTGTGCTGGCCTAAAGGCCTCCTGGGAGGGGCCCAGCTGCAAGCCAAGTTCTGCCACAGCCTGTGCACTTCCAGGACTACCTGGTAAGAGTCACAAAGCAATTGGGCTTATTGGTCCCTTGAGAGGCCAAGCCAGGAACCGAGGCCAGCTGCTACTAGTGCTGGGGTTAGGGCTGCTCAGCAAGAGGTACGGGCATGCCAAGGCCAGATAATGCTTTTTTTGGGTTTTGTGAGCCTTTGAGAGATTTTAGGAAAGTCCACAGCATGAGCCAAGACAGGTCATTTGTATGGAAAAAACTACTGGAGGCAGCTTGGGTGGGCCCACAGTTGAGAGAGGCAGAGGCTTAGGCAATCACCTGGGCAGAACAACCTGTATTTACCAGATTAATGGGGACTCAGATATGGTGGCCACCTGTGTCTGCATACTGGGAGATGGGAGGGCCAAGTAAAAGAACAATGGATACTTCTATGCAGGAGAAAGCCTCCCCTCCAGCCCTCTCCCTGAAGTTAGACAATTCAGTTCCTTCCTGTATGTCCCTGGTTCTCCTCAAGCAGCTGCCCCAGCTCTGGAGCTCAGAGTGAGTGAGTCCATCACCAAGTAAGTCCGTGCTTGGGCCCTATAAGAGAAATGTCTACAACTCCTGAAGCACTGTGTTTTACATAGCCACAATTTCCACTGGCTTTCACAGACAGAAGTTGTGGGAACTTCTCTTCCTGGCACTGAACCCTGGGCTGGGGGGCCAGTGTGGGGCTAGGGCTCCTCGCTCCTCCAGGGAGGCGAGGGGGCTCTGCAGTCAAGATAGCCCTCCCAAGTCTTGACCACTACATGTGGTTGTGGGGCTGGGCCATTTCATGTCTCTGCCCCTCCTACCAGTCTTGTAGTGGCCTCTTATGTATGTCCCCAGTGATAGGATATCTGTTCAGCTAGACCTCAAGCAACTCCCAGTGATGGTTGTTCTGTAGTTTTGTTGTAATTTTGATGTAGTCATGAAAGGAGTTATGCACAGTGTCTACCCACTATGCTATCTCGACTGGAAATGATCACATGTGGGTAGATTTTTAATTACACATTTAAATTTCTTTAAGAGGTATATATCTCACATTGTCTATGGGTTATTGAGCAAGTTTTGGTAACATATTTTTCTAGGATAGTGTTCATTCTGTGAAGGTTTTCAAATTAACTGAAATGGGTTTATAGTTGATTGGCAGTATTCTGTTTAAGAAACATCTCCACAGTATAGATAGTATGTCTCCCCTATTTATTTATCTGGTCTTTCTTGTCATGATTAGTCTTGTCAGAGGTTTGTAAGTTTTTAGTCATATCTTGGAACTAACTTTTGGCTTTGTTAATCCTCTCTATTATATATGTATTTTCTTTTTCATTATTTCTGCTTTCATCTTATTTCCTTCCTTCTACTTACTTTTGGATTATTTTGCTGTTCTTCTTGTAACTTCTTAAGTTAAATAGTCCTCTTGTTCATAAAAGGAAGCAGTTGGACTAACGAACCTGTCTATTTTCAGGTCTGACATTCAGGGACTCTATGGTTCCCTGTGACTGTGAAACATGGCTCCTTCACACCCTATCTTCTGTTCCCTGTGGGGTTAGAGATGGAGGCTAATTCTTAGCCCAGATGTCATGGAATAAAAGGGGTGGGGGTTCTTGATGGAGAGGGGAGTGTCATGTCTGTTTGAGGAAGCTGGAAATATGGGAATGGGAGCCAGCTCTCCTGGTGATCTCTGGCCTTCTCTGTGACTAGTTCCCACAATTTTTCCAGGGCCTGCCTTGAGGTTCTTTAGGGTCATGGGAGCAGGAAGTACTGAGGTGCTAGGGGCTGGCTAGTGGCTTTAGGGCATCTGGTTCTCTAGGGAAAGAAGCTGTCCAGACCTGAAAGGGGGGTGAGGAGGAGGAAAAAGTTCCCATCCCTCCTCCTAATCTCCTCAGCCCAGTTCCCTCATCCTCCAGCCACTTCCAGAATGGAATTTTCCTGGTAGGACTCCACTGGGATGTGGGGCCTATCCCTGGGCCCTGCTACCTTCCTGGGAAGGTGTAGGGAGCACATAAAGACTCAGGCCACTAGGTTCTGTCTGAGCCTTACCTTCTTTTGGAGGGAACACCTCCCCTGCCCCATGGTCTTTTCCAAGGCCAGCAGTACCTTGTTGTGGCCTTTCTAGATTATGCTTTACCCTGGGATGAAGAGTCTTTCTGAGTTCCTTCTCCCATGGTACTCCTAATCTGCATCTGTGACCTCAGCGGCCACCTTGCACCTCAGTGGCTCAATCTGTGGGTCAGAAGAGAGGGAGTTGGTGGGAGGCGAGTGGAGCAAATGAGGGGACCCACTGGACAGGGAGTTGACAGGTTGCCAGAGCAGTGTGGAGTCCTCAAAAAAAGCAGCACATGAGCATAGTTGATGCAGAATGTTGGTGAGCTAAGGAACAAAGTGGGCATTCCTTTCAGAGGTGTTTCCATGAGCAATCTGAGAACAGTGGGCTGAGCATGAGCAGCCCCTGCCACGAGTCCTCATGGAAGCTTTCTTCCACGGCCCAGGGTCTCACAGCCCACAGGTTTAGCCCATGCCTCCTGCTCTAAAACCACCTCCATCTGAACTGCCTTCCTTTAAGGTGGCTCAACAAGGACCACAGGGCTGGGTGGCAAGTTAATTTCATCCTAGGTGTTGACATTCATTGATTGATGATGGCTTCTGGAAAGCTGTGATCAATTAGGCATGTTTGTCAAGGCCAGGGAAAGGAAGAGAGTCATGCCAAGCCCCACAGCGGTGTGCTGCCAGCCTGCTGTAGGAGAAATCAATCTTACTACAGTTTTATGTAGTTCATGCTGAAGCGTGAAGGGTTGTCGACCCCAGGAGCAGGTGGGCAATAGGCTATGGCGACTATCCTGTTATTCTTTTAAATAGTAAATCCAAGTTCATTTGGATTATAGGAGGCCGACCAGGTCCTAGGGTGGACCCCTCCTCACTAGAGCTTCGCTGGGTACTTTTCCTGGTTGTTGGTGTTTGTCTTCCAGGATCTGCATTGGTTGCCCGGGGCCTCCTGCTGTGGCCCAGCCCTTAACATTACCCTCACCCACCCTGCCTTCTGGAGCTGCTGGGCTACCTGCTTTCAACCCACTTCCTTCCCTACAGATCATGTGACCATCTGTCCTGGGTTTTCTAGAAGCCCAGTTTTACTGTGTCCTTAATAAAGGTGGTTTTTAAATGCATCAAAATAAGATTCAGTAAGAATTTTCATGTAAGCAAATTCATATATCAGGAAATAGTCCTTTGCAGACTGTCCCTGTAGAGGTGGTCTCTGAATGGCTCACCTGCCCTCATACCTGACCTTAACCTTGTTGAATCTGCCTCCGTGGAGAGGCCTTCCTTGTATGTTCTCTCTAAAACAGCCCCTCCCCATCACCTCTATTGCACCACCATCTGCTATGTGGAAACAGTTTGTCCATTAGTTGATTTTTGATGGCACCACCCCATGGGAACTCCTCAAGAACAGGAACGTTGTTTGTCTCATTCACTGCATATTCCAGTACCCAGATCAGAACCTGGTGCATGCCAGGTGTTCATGAGTTTGTTGAATTTTCTCTGATTCTCTCACTGGCATCTTGTTCTGCCCCATTACTCTCAGCCAGAAACCCATAAATTCCAGCCGCCTTACTGAAAATATTCCAAGTCAATGGCTGATGATTTTGAGTTTCACCATATAAAGAGTCACTACAGAGGAACTGTACCCCTATGGCAGATGGACCCAGAGGGCCCTGGAACACCACAGGGTTCTATCAGAACAGGATGGCCTCCCTCTCTTATTGGACAGGTAGCCCTTCCTTCTAGATGACCTCAGGGACCAGAAGACTTGGAGAATGGTGGCACCGCCCCACATCCTCAGACAGCAGCAGGCCCTTTTGGCCTTTGGCCTTCTCCCGGGCCTGAGCTGAGCTGGGTCCCCTCAGGGATGCTCTCAAGGGGCCAGCTCTCAGCTTCCTGGGTCAAAGAGTTCCTGGGATGGGACAGGTCATAGCTGGCCCCAGGCTTCTCGTGGAATTTCCTGTTTCCTGGAAGGAGGGCGAGGTCACATTGCCTTTCACTTGGGGAGCTATTGAGATTTCTGGGTGTTCAGAGTTTTGGTCACCAGAAAAGCTGGACACTCTCTTCGCAGGTGTCCCTGAACCAGCCATCCTGGCCAGTTACTTTTCTCCCACAGCCATGCCTCTGATGCCTTAGCTTTGAGGGAAGGTTCTCTCCTCTCTTCCCTACCAGGAGAAGTCATTCTGTGTCAAGCCCCTGTTCATGGAGCCTGATGTGAGCATTGCATATAACTATGGATGGTTGCCAAGCACCTTGTGTACATTTCTGGCCCTGATTTCAGTTTGCTCTCCTGCATCATAGCCACTTGGCTGTTGTTGTATCCTTCTGCAGAATCTTGGCATTCCTTCCAGCAGCCAGCAAGTACCTGGCACACTATGGGGCTCACTAAATATTTGCTCCATTGCACTCTATGGTTCCATGCACTTTTCCCAGCAATATTCCCCAATCCTTTTGCCTGAGTCCATTGCAGGAAGAGTATACCCCAGGGCTTATTAAACCAGACCCTTTGGGGAACTGATGTCTGGTGAAAATCACCTGAGGCTGATAATCAAACATGGTCAGTGGAATCCTGAGCCCACAGCATACTCTCACTCTCCATTACAAAAAGCCAAGCAGGGTAGATGGGATCCTAGGCCCCTATCTCCCACTCTGCTGGATGCACAGTGGCACATGGTGCTTCCTCCTTCCGAAGCTGGCCCTGGTCTTCATTGTAATCTGCTGTCTCAATTGGCTCAAAGCTGAGTGTGTGTGTGTGTGTGTGTGTGTGTGTGTGAGAGAGAGAGAGAGAGAGAGAGAGAGACAGAGACAGAGACAGAGACAGAGACAGAGAGACAGAGAGAGACCGAGACAGAGAACTCCCTGGACCTGTGCCCCCAGCTCTGACCCAGTGTCCACTATCAAATGATTCCCTGTACCCAAGCCTCATTAATTTAAGACAGGGCTTCCTAGTCTTGTCACATCGTGGCTTGGAAGTGCCTCATTCTGGAATAAAGAGATGATGTCATTATGGCCAGAGAAGAGCAGCCGGGAAGCCCAGCTGTTCCTCAAACACCACAGGGAGGAGGGCATCACAATGTCCTCTTGCTTCAGATTCTCACCAATTAGACACGTGGAGAACAAAAGAAACACAATCGACACAGTTTGCTCAAGTGACATATTTCAATATAATCTCTAAAACTCTATGAATTGAACAGATAAAATACCTCTGGGCTATTTTGTTACAAAATATTTGCCATTTGGATTAGTCGCTGGGTGCAGCCACCCTGCCTTTCCCTAGAGAGGTTTCTCTCCAATGGGGTAAAGGGGTATATGCAGGAAGGAGAGGTACAGCAACAAGGTATATACAGCGGAACACAGGGACAGACAGACAGATGGTCATCAGGGAAGCCTATCAGGTACAAAGAGACATCCTGGCAGGCTGTGGAGGAACACGTGGGGTGGGGGGTTAAGAATTTCAGGGGTCAAGGGCCCAGGGCTAAAAAATGAATGTGCTTTGGACACAGGTAGGCAGGCAGGCTTCCAGGTCAAGCTGCCCGGGCGGTATCTCGCTCCAGGTCTGGAGGTGGGATTTGCCCAAAAGTGGGTGGGAAAGCTAGTTTCATCTCCACTCTTGATTCCGGAAATGGAGACAAACTGATAAAATTGAGGGAGGGGCCCAGGTCCCCCAAAATAAGGCCTAGAAAGTTGATAGAGTGGGGCCATGTTAGGGTTGGGCACACACCCAGGAGGCTGTGTCCAGGGACTCAGCACTCCACTGCTCCTTAGCTTTGGGAGAGCTGGAGGGCCCATGAGCATCTCCAGCCAGCCCCTCCGCAAGGGCTGGAGGCCCTGACATGGCTGCTACCATAGGAAGGGCAGGCGGCTCATCCCAGGTCTCTAGGGGTTAGGCCCTGGGCATGGGTACAGAGGTGGGTTCTAATCGTAGGCTATTGGCTGATCAGGGGAGGAAGGATGCAGACACTGGGAACTCTTGCTTCCCTGACAGTGAGGAAGGCCAGCTCTACCCTGCCCCAGGCCATCGGGGATTAAAAGTCCCTCGCAGCTTAGGCTTGGCCCCATGGGCTGCTGAGCACAGGCTGGTCTGCACTCTAAGCCAGAACTCCCATTGCTGCCAGTGGGGCTCAGGGCAGCCAACACCCAGGGGTCAGCCCCTACTACCTGAGCATTCAGGTCCTCAGAGACAGACTCTACACGCGCCAGTCCTAAGACTCTGCTGGTCCCCATCTGAAAAATCAGGGCTGCAGCAGAGGTGAGAGGTAGGCGCCAGAGTTGCCATGCCCCATAGACAGGGAGGAGGGCACAGGTGACAAGGGTCCTGATGGTTGAGACTATACACTTTCCTCACTAGCCCCTGGCATTCGTGGTCCCCACCTCATAAACATGTCTACCCACCTCAAAACCCTCATACTCCCTGCTGCCCATCCACAACTTCCACTCTATTACCAGTCCCCCTCATTCAAGATTTATTCACTCCCATACCCACAACTACACTCCTGCTGCCCCGCTGTCACCCTTTAGTGGGGATTCATGCCCTGGACAAGGGTCTGAAGTGTCTGAATTTGTGTGACCCCTCTGTCTGCCATTCCATTCTGAGAGGCTCTGACCAAAGTGTCCCTGTTACAGAACAGACACAGGAGAGGAGCCAGGGCAAACAGGGCAAAAGCGGATCGGCTGGGGAGCCACAGTGGAGGAGACAGCAAATTGGTTACCAGGCTGACAAAGACAGGGCCAGAGATAAACTCGCTGGGTGACATCATGATATGACATCTGGTGTCCACACACATAGAAAGGAAACTAGGTCATCTGAAAGTTCTGAGAGTGGAAGAATCAGGGCCTCCAAGCTCGCCCAGGGGACTGCAGTAGGGCATGGGGTAGGGGTCACTTTAGACCTGGCCCACATCCCATCTCTTGGGATGCTTTGCTAATGGGTTCCAAGTGCAAGGGGGATCATAATGAAAGACAGCAAGCTGATGGCACAGGACTGAAGAGCCCGGCCCGGCTTGGGACAGACACTTCCTGAAAGGGCATGATTGTGGCCCTGGTACCTCCTGAGGTCTTTGATGGGTCTTCCCATGCTCCATGGAGTCATACAAAGGTTGACTTCCCAATGCTGCCTGGCCCTGAAGAGGTCAGCGATCCCCATTTTGCTCTCCTCTGCAACTTAGATGGTATAGGGACTCTTTTAGCACCCCCTGCACGAGGCAGGTCTGGTGCCTTCCTGGGAGGTGAGGAGAGGGGAGATTTAGAGGCTGAGGGGCGAGTTCGGGATGGCAGCAGGGGAAATGCAAGTGCCTGCGGAGCACCTGCTTTTCTCACCCACTTCTGCATCCAAATCCCTCATGGAGACCACAGAAGTCATGTAAGAGGGAGCCCTGACTCACTCCCAATCCTACCTCTGCTGGTTGCATTTGCCTCTGAGCTGACCACCCATCTTCTCCCTGTTTCCGCTCCACGGTGGAAGAAATTAACCTGGTTCTCTCATGTGATATGTTTATGTTTATGCCCTGTGCACACTTTGCATTGGCTACGTATTACTTGGGTCTAGGGAATTAAAACTCTAAAAAGGTGCATTTTGTAGATATATGACCTCATGATTCCACAGCCCTGTTGAACTGACCTAGAGAGAGCTGAGTGGTCCACCTTCCCTCTTCCCTTTCTCAAAGCTTTTCTGGAGTCTGGGTAGCCCTGGGTAGGCAGGGCCCAGCTCCTGAGAGAGCGAAGGCCCTGGGAGGAGGGAGAGGAGTGGTCAGCACAGCCAACATCCTTGGGGACAGATAGGCAGCCTCCTGAGACTGCTAGGCTTGGGAGGGGGCAGCAGAGGAAGCCCCCTCCCCACATTCCCACGCCTCCTCCACCCAGTGTGGCACTTACTGCTGAGCAGGAAGCCAGACCACCTTCTGTCCAGTGCTCAGGTGCTGGCCCCCAGCCTCTTGTGCCACCCTGCTGGCCTGAGGCCTAGGGCCCAACAGACTCGGAACCCAGAAGCTGGGTAGGCCCTCAGCTCCTGTTCTCTCCTATCCATGGTCCACGAGGTGAGTGGTGGCAGGATGATGAGGAGGCCTGGCCGTGTCAGGCTGTGCAGGGCCTGGAAGGGTGCAGTGGTGTCTCCAGATTTGGGGGGAGGGTGCTCAACTGAGTAAGGGAAGCATGGTCGGGCGAGGCAAGCCCAGGTGCCAGGGATTGGGGTTCTCCTTCCCAAACGACGGTGATGGTGGCCAGGAGCGCAGTGTGCCAGGGTGTGAGGTGCAGCGAAGGGGCAGTCAGGGCTGCTGGGTGCAGTCCAGGGACCCTGGTGGCAGCCCTCCTGGGACAGCAGCATGGGGCAGAGTCTACACCAGGCTCCTGGAGCCACTGGAGTAGCGGCGCCGGTGCAGCAGGGAGCCGGGCGGGCAGTACTGGTGAGGGTGGTTGTAGGGGGGTGGGGGCGGGGGCAACGGGGGCTGGTGGATGACCTTGACAGGAGAGCCTGGGCCACCCAGGGGTGTGGAGCCACAAGAGTCGGAGGAGGAAGAGGTGTAGCAGGAGAGAGCCTGGCTTAGCAGGGGCTCCATGCGGGCCAAGCAGGGCTTGTCCAGGACAATGACCTTGACAATTTGCTGGCACTGCACCAGGGTCCCTGGGGGTGTGGGTGGCGGCGGCAGCAACGGCGGGAGCTGCTCTCTCAAGGGGCTAGGCTGCGGGTCTGGCAGTGGCACCGGAGCTCCCCTCTCGGCCCCCAGCCCGGAGTTGTGCTGGGACGTTTGAAGCCTGTTGTGAATTGACACCTAGTTTAGAAACAGCCAGAGAAGCATGAAATGTTACAAGACTAATTCCCAGCTACTAGGACTGGCTACCCTGAGCCTCCCTTCTTCCCATCCCTGGCTCCTGTGCCTGCCATTAGGGGCTCTCAGCCCTCACCTTGACCCTCTCCCCATCTCTCTACCCAGAGGAAAACTGGCTGCCGACAGAGGTTCCGACCCTGGGTGTGGTCAAGAGACTGATGTGTTCTGCCACCGACCATGAGCAGCCTCAGTTCTCTAGGCCTCGGTCTCCTCATCTGTGAGACGGGCAGTTGGACCAATGACTCTCACGTTCTGTACAGCTCTGCAGTCTGACTTCATGAGCCTGCTGGGTGGCTTTGGGCCATGGACAAACTTCACCCCCACCTTCCTCTTTACCAGCCTCAGATCTTGAAAAGCAGGGTCTTTGCCCTCTCCCTGCAACTCAGGGATGAATCGAGGACAAAGGGAGGACACGGGGACAGAGTCAAGCATCTCTGAGTCTTTCCAGCCCCCTCCTCCCACTGGTTCGGTTAAAGGGGAAGCCTTATAGTCACTGCTGACATCACTAAGGCATTCAAACCCCAGAATGCCAGAGACCCCTGAGAGGTGATCTGGACCCGCCCCATCCTGCCAGACTCCTTAAAGCCTTGACCACACATTCAAGAGCAGCCCAGAGAGCCCAGGCCAGAGTCAGGTCCCAGCTGCCTTTCTGACCCAGCCTGGGTCCTTGTTAAATTTGTTCTGCTGTAGGAGGGGGTACCCAGAGAGGGCTCTAATCTTTATCCCCTAGATGGAGGATGAGGAGGTGGCTCCCTCCCTCAGACCATGGAGGTCACTGTGAACCAGCTTGGCCTCTTCTTGCTAGCAGTGGGAGGGGGAGAAAATGGGCAGAAGGGAGGTTAAAGATTCTGGAAGGAGAGGGGTTTAATTCCTCATCTCCAAGCTCCAGGCCTGTAGATATGACATACCATAATCCCCTTCTGACACCCGTGCCTTCTGGGGGGTGGCCCTTCCCTCTGAAGATGCTGCCTACTGTTCTTGGTACCACCACCCACCACCTTATTCCCAGGCCTAGACCAGGATAGCTCAGCCCCAAACTATCTCAGAACCCTAAATGAGCGGATCCTAACCCTATTTGTTGGCAAAAGGTGCAATTGCAAGGACCACCCCCACCTCCTTCCTGGGTCTGTACACTCCCAGTGGACTGCACCCCTCTCCACAGTTCCCCAAGCCCCCATTCTTTGTCTGCTCTTCAATATTCACAAGCCATCATGCCATGCCATGCTCAGCTTGTTGCAGGCTTTACTTTTCATTCTCAACCTCTAGCCTTCATAGCACTGAGATTCCCCCAAACTAGTGACGGAGCCGCTGAGCCCCTCACTGCCCTGGCAAGACACAGGGCAGGCAGAGAGCATGGCTGGTGCCACCTTCCTCCCAGGGAGCCCTCTGTGGTCCTCATTCAGGCAGAGGCCTCTGTCCACTGGTGTTGGAGGGAGTGGGCTCCTTTCCCTACTTGCTTGTATTCTGAGTTATTCCCCAGGAGAAAAGTGGCTGAGACAGTGGGGGCAGGCTTGTGTCCCTTCTGCTCTCTACCCCCAGACTCTATAGCTGTCCCTCCCTGGGCAAATGCCTAGCTGCCCCAGTCCAGATTCTGAGCCTTCTTCCTCCTCTTCCCCATGCGCCCCCATGTAGCCCACAGCTTTGGCCTCATCCTACACTTCCTCTTCACCTCCCACTTTCTGATTCTGCCTCCTCTGTCTCACCTCTCTCCTCCCCACCTCAGCCTGATCTTTAATAGTTAAGTGAAAGCAGGAAGTGACAGCAAAACATTTTCTCATTCTGACCCCCTTCTCACCTCCCTGATGATGAAGGGGTGTGGGGGGGGGGGAGAAAGAGAGAGAGAGAAAGAGAGAGAGGAGACAGAGAGGAGAGAGAGAGAGAGATTTTGAGGATGGAACATGAGTAGCAGCTCAGAACAGCTTGGAGAATATGGAGAAGCGCCTGCCAGAGGGGCTTGGCCAAGCAATGACAGAGAGAGGGCAGAGGACAAAAGAGCTCAGGATCTAGCTAAGAGGCTGGGGTGGCAAGGCTGCCCTCTGTGCAGGGGAGCAGAGGCTGGCAGGGCCCTGGGGCTAGCTGGGGGTGACAGCCTTGCAGATAGTCACACGGCCCACTGGGCAGGGTAGAACGGGAGAATGGGCCATCAGATTGCTTGTCTTCCCTATGCAGGTCAGGCTAAGGCACGGGCAGGGCTGGCAGAACAAACTGGAGGCCTGGTAACTGTGTTTATCTGCAAGGCTAGAGAATGGGCAGCTGCAGGAAGATGGGGAGAGGAGGGGGCAGGGAATGGAATACCCACCCTGGGGGCTTGTCAGCTGCTGGGGCAGGAAGCTCCTCGGTGTAAGGTGCCTCCTCCAGACACAGGTGTGTGAGAGATGGGGGGCCATAAAAAGAGAGGAGAAACTGGGCTCCCCTGGGGTATACTGGGGCTTCCCCAGAGCTTAGGCTGGTGGGCAGGGCTCCTCCCTCAGACCTCTAAGTGGAGGCTCCTCTGGCTTGGAGAGAGGGTTGGGAAAGAAGGTGTCTGTATGAGCAGCTAGTGGTCCCTGGAGGCCTGGCAGAAAAGGAGTGAAGGGGCTTACTGGGGTTTGAGGGGAGCCAATGCAGGAGGACCGGGGCCCAGCAAGGCTTGTAGGGGCAACTGTGTGCCCCCAGGTGACACTTTTGGGGCCTTAGAAGGACCGGCTGTTGCCGCTACTTCCCCAGTCCCTTCCTATGTGGCTTCAGGATAGGCCACCTTTCCCTCCAACCTGAATAGTCTTTAAATAGATCAGCTCTCTGTCCAGGAAAACCCCTAAGACAATGCCAGCCCTACTCTGCCTCATTTTCTCTGCACACATCCCTACCCCATGGCCAGCTTTCCATCTGTTCCAGAGAGAAGCACCACCCGCCCAGCTGCTCCCACTCTCAAGTCTCCAACTTCCCCAAGAGGCTTCTGGGAGGGCAGGGTACATTCTGGAAGGGGTGACTCTCCGGAGGGCATACAGCCTCCCTCATGGAGAATGGAAGGACACAGGGGAGGAGAATCTGGGCTCTCTGATATAGCAAGTATTAGGGGATCTGTGAGCAGTGTGACATGGGTTTGGGGGTGTGTGGGTAAGATCACTGTGGAGGTGCATGGGCTTCATGTGCATGGTGTCAGTCTGGGCACTGGGCCTCGGGGCACAATCAGCTGGGACAGGCCAGGCTGGAGGATGGGAGATAGTGCTGCACCTAAATTAGGTTCTGGAACATTACCCATGCTAGCAGTAACTTTTAATTGTATCTCTTGAAATTGGTAAAATGGTGAGTCGGGCTGGGGAGGCATTGATTAATACCTGAGAAGAGAAACAACAGAGACGGTGAGAAGGACAAGCGGGGGCACAGAATCACTCACCTGGGCAACCAGGCCTCCACTTACCTCCACTGTGCTCTCTGTAGGCCTCTCCCCCAGCGTGGCTTTGGCTTTGAATGCAAAGAGCACAGGGCTCATTCTCCACCTGTCCCAATATAAATCCCTGCCTTCCACCCCTTCCCAAACTGAGCACAGCTGTTATTAGAGGGTGTGAGAAGTAAGACTCTGGGTGACACACCACTCCTGACAGATGCAGCCGGGGTCCGCAGACTAGCAGTTGGAGCTCATTCTTTCACTTAATAGCTATGTGACCTTGGGCAAGATGTTATACCTCTCGGGGCCTTCACAGACTAGAAGATCTCTGCCATCCCTTCTAATGTAGAAATGTCCTTGCTGAGTCTAATTTACTCATAGTCAAAGCCTTCCTGACATGGACTGTGCAAGCTGGTTATGAGCTGGCATTCGCTCTTGGCTCCCAGAAACACAAGGTGGCTCTACTGGGCACCACATTAATGTCTTCTTCAAACACAGGCTCCTTGAGGGAGGGGCCACTTTCTTTTTTTGTTCCTATCCTTGCTGCTTAGGCAGGTGGTGAGCGTTCAGTGAGCTGAGGCCTGTACAGCACTGACCACAGGGCCCGGCCCTTATCAGAGCCGATAATGGCTGTGTAATTGCTACAAGGGTGTTCTGATTGGCCTGGCTCACCACCAGGGACACTTTGGACACCCAGGGACAGGTTGATGACTTTTTCTGGCTCAGTCACCCCCCGCCCACAGGCGTCTCAGGGCCCTTCTGCCGGAAGCCTTCTGATTTCTCACACACCCCAGAGGGTGCCGGTTCCCAAGCTGTGCTCATCCCTTGCTTTCTGTAGCAAAGGAGGGGGCCGTGCCAATGTTTGGGACCAAGAAGCACCCATGTAGAGGCCCCTGACAGACAGAGCCCTAGAGACCCATATCCTGGTCTGACTGGGGGCTGCAGCTTAAAAGAGGCAGGCTGTGGTACAGTGTGTGGTGAGCTGTCAGGGGATCAATCACAGCGGAGATTTGGCTCTGAAGTTTAAACAGCTGTGAAAACAAGCAGCGACCCAAGTAATGTGACCTGATAGAAATGGAGGGTTTGGCTGAAAAATCAGGCAGGGGTAGGGGGAGCAGAATTATGAATGTATGATGGCTGGTCAAACCCATGCACAGAAGATGACACCACAGTGAGAATCTCCATGCAGCTAAAAGAGGAGTCCTAAGTCCTGCTCGGAAAATGAATCACATCACCCAGTGGTGTGACCCATCCTGTAATGCTGTCTGTTGCAGCACTGTGGCATCCTGGATGTCGCTGAGGGTTGTGGACCAGCATGAAACCCACTGGAGCTTCTCAGCTCAAGCCGATGTCTCGCAAGGACCCTGGCTTTCCAGTGCTCAGCACGTGGCACATAGCAGGCACTCAATAAGTGTTTGTTAAATGTAAGAAAAAATGCCTGAATTAATTAGTGAGTAAACAGTTCTGGGTAGTTTGCTGGGAATTTGTTGGGAGGGGATTTAATTCTTGTGCCACCTCTCCTATTTCTTTTTCATTTTCACTTGGGATTGGTAGCATGAAGGTGGAGGTAACTCTTCCCCACCGCCCCATGCTCCCTGCAGGTGGGGGGGTCAGGGGAGGGCAAGAGGGGCAAGGGGTAGGAGGCTAGGAGGATGTCAGCAGGAGGATGGAGCCAGGTGTCGAGAACATGGCCAAAGTGGGTATGAAGCCTGAAGCTGGCTTCTTCCATTGTCTGGAGTGAATAACTCCATCTCTTCCAGTGAACTGGAAGTCTTCAGAGAGCCCAGGTGTGGGAGGGTACAAGACATTCCCACTGGGGCAGGACTATTAGGGCTCTTGGCCTGACTCCTCCATGGTGGATGGCGCTGTTTCGCATGGATCCTGGGCCTTGGTGCAGTTTCTTACCTTCCTCTTCACCCCTACCACTAAAGCCCATGAGGTTAAGCCTGGAGCTCCTCAGCAGGAAGAAAGGGCCATGGAAATGAGCACTTCCCTCACCCACGTCTCCCAGGAACCCATGGCCAGGGGTGGTGAGTGGCTTCCATGTGGCCCAGGCCCCGGCCATCAGGCCTGGGATCTGGGACTCTGGTGCGGAGCCCAGGCTCACCTGTAGGTGATCCCTGTTTCGACTGTGGGTCCACCTGGGCTCCTCCAGACTTGAAGGAGAGAGTCTTTGCTCCCTGCTGCTTCTCCAGCTCCCCTAGAAAATACAGAAGCTCATGAACAGAGAGAAACCTTAACCTCAACCACACAGAAGTGATGAAGAAACGAAGAGACAGAGAGAGCGGGAAGAGAACGAATTCCTAACACATGCTACAAAACATGGGCCTCAGAACCTGACACCCCACCTCACGGCAATTTAAATACCCTCTAGGGCCTTGGTTTCTTTATCTGTATAAGGGGATGATGATACCTGCCCGAATGTCAGGCAGTGGAAGAGGTTAAGAAGAGGAAGGTGGGCTGTGTGGGTCGAATCCTGGGTCTGATAATTCCTAGCTGTGTAGCTTTAGGCAAGTTACTTAACTTCTCCAGGCCTCACTTGAGGGACAGCAGTGCCCACTTCAGAGTGTCATTAAGAGGATTACATGAGGAAATGCATTAAGGCACTTAGAATAAGGCCTCGTTTGTGGCAAGTGCTCAATAAATACTAGCTTTTATTACATTGTGTAAGAAGCACTTTGCGCAGCAGACCTTAGCAGTGGCTGGTGACATCTAGCCTGCCCACAGCACTCCCCACGGGGCTGAGACCCCCGACCCACTGCACTGCCACAGGGCGATCAGAGCTCCCCCAAGAAGGAAATCCCACGTGCCGGAGGGTCTAGCGGTGCTGCACAGCCCACGTGGCCAGGGCATCTGTCTTGGTACTCAACTTGAATTTCTCTCACTAGACTATAAACCTGTTCCTTTTTGTTGTTGTCTCAGTGCTGCTAGAGAACTGCCAGTTACCATCCTTGGAGATTTGACAGTCATTATTAAATCACTCCTTCAGTGTCTCTTTTCCAGGAGACATAACTCAAGTTCCTTTATTAAAGCTACTCTCCTGGGCCCCATTTTCTGCCTCTCTGGTTGTCTGTAATCCAGGGACACCAGACTGCAAACCCCCAAACTAAAACAATTTATCCTGATTGCCTAAATCACACCATCAATCAATACGAAGTATCTGTACTGAACTAAGAGTTGTCCCTCTTCCCGCAGAGGGGCTTTCTTGGTTCTGGAAGAACCAGCATCATAATTACGAACAAGGAGTCCAAGAAACCTGGGTGCAAATCTTGTTTTGTCACTGACTGGGTAAACCTGGACAACTTCCTTAAGCTCTGTTAGACTCAGTTTCCTTATTTGTAAAATGGGGATAATGCTACTCACCTGATGGAAAGTTGTGGCAAGAATTAAATAACACAATAGGTTCAGCATTCAGCCTGGGGCTCATAATCAGCACTCAATAAATGGCAGCTGTTGCCGATTTGCATTTTCTCCTTTCATCCCTGCCTCCCTGACCAACCCTGCATTTTTCCTCAGCTGCTCCTTCCCTTTCTCTCCATCTGAAGAATAAGAGCCAGACGTGAGCCTCTCTCCCTGCTTCCCTACACTCTAGACCAGGGGTCCCCAAGCCCTGGGCTACAGATCTGTACTGGTCCATGGCCTGTTAGGAACCAGGCCACACAGCGAGCAAAGCTTCATCTGTATCTGCAGCCACCCCCAGCGTTAGCATCACCGCCTCAGCTCCACCTCAGATCATCAGGCATTAGATTCTCATAGGAGCACCAGTCCCTGGTGCCAAAAAGGTTGGGGACTGCTGCTGTAGACAGCAAGAGAGGATATTCACCTCTTTATGTACAGATTCTGGCAATATCTACTCCTTTGTACTTTGGGGAGAGATACGATGTGCTGCTCCCAAGCCGATGGAGGAAAAGACGTCTCTTCCACCAATGCTGGTGCCCATTGGCCCACTATGGCTCCCTTGGGCTGTGTGGAGCCACATGTGACATTTTGACAATGAGAGAACTGAAGCTATTTCAGGGTGTGTCCTTGAGAATGTTCAAGATCAATAGCCGAGGTGGCATCTCTGAGCATCCAGCCCGGTGCTTGAAAAGAGTCTGTTTGTTATACTGCTGAACTCAAGTATGTCTATTGAGTGCAGAAAGGGAATTTACATGCTCCCTTTACCCAGTTACCTGTTATACAGTCTGTTCTAGTGGATTTTGTTTTAACCTGATTTAGTTGTTTTCTTAGGAAACTATCAACAAAACCTCTTCCCTCACTCTCAGAGTGGAAACCACATGAATCTTGAAATCAGACTTAAATGCAAATTCCAGCTCCTCTTCTGCCGTGCATGACCTTGGACATACCCCTTAACTTCTCTGAGTCTTATCTGTCAAATGGGGACAATGCACCTACCTTGCAGCATCACTATGAGGATTAGCGGAGTATAAACAGACTGCCTAGCGCAGAGTAGGTGACCCAAAACGCTGCTTAAAAAGCACCACTGTCATACTGGCTCAAAACTCCCACTGCCTTTCCTGTTGCCTAATGGATTTACATGAATTTAGAAATACGTTTTCAACTAAGTGGCCATATAAGGCAGGCCTGAATCTACTTTTATTTTCTGTTTTGCTTTCTGAATCGATTCTTATTTAATTGGCTAACTGAAGCATTGAAGTGCTTAAGCAGTAGAAGCTTGCAAATGGGCAAAGGTTGCAGGTCATCACTGCTCTTAAACTGAAAAGCAACCGATAAACTACCCAGACATGTTAAGAGACCCGTGTATTTTCTAAAATGCCCGAATTGGAACAATCAAGAATCAAGGCATTCCTTAGAGGAACAGAAAGGCCACTCTAACATGAGGGATAGTCAAAAATCTAGCCTGGGCTCTTCAGAAAAAAGAGTTATGAAAAATAAAGTATGGGGGGTTACTATTCAAAATTAAAAGAGATGAAAGAAATGAGGCAACCACATGTCGTATGTGAACTTGGACTGGATCCAGGGGAAGAGGCTGTACAAGGCAGTTTGGTGGGAGAGAAGGGCTTGGGCCCAGACCTGCTTGGTCTGCATGCCTGCCTTGGTTGGCTTGCTCAGGTGTCTTGGTCAAACACAGTGGTCTCTGTTCCAAGGTGCCCACAGGCAATGTCATGGCTTGGCTAGGTGTGCACACACATGTGCATGCTCTGGTCTACTTCACTTGGAGATGAAACACAAAGAGCAAGGTACCCACACAGGACCATGATGGTGCAGTGGGCTGGGGGTAGGGGAGAGCTTGGGATGGCAGGAGGGTCCTTGGCTCACCCCACACTCACTCCAAAGTGGGAGAAAGAGTCAGAGTTTTGTCTGTCTATAAACTAACTGGGAGCTGGTCTACCCTCCCCTCCAACCACCTCAGAAAGGCTGGGAAACACCTTGTCTTACACTCTATCCGGATCTGCTCCAGCTCTGTCACCTCCGCAATGGACTCCTTCAGGTCCTCCACAAACTTCTGCATCTCGTCTGAGCCCAGGGCACAGAAATGCAGCACCTGCTTCTTCTCGGAGCCCGAGAGCGGGGTCACCAGGGTGATGCCATGAGAGTAATCTGCAAACCAGATCCCAGGCCCCACAGGCCATGAGCAGAAGCAGGTGAGGCTGGAGCCAGTCGAGCATAGTTGCCCTTTCCCTATAGTCCTCAACTTCCCCCAACCACCCTCCACCACATCTCCAAGTCCCACTGAGACTTACATTCATTCTCAAAAAGGTGAAACTGCATGCCCAGCAGGCCAACCGACTTGCAGAAGGTGTATGTGCAGGAGCTCTTCTTCTTTGGGCAAAGTTTGAGAATCTGTCCAAGAGAGGGAGAGAGATGCACTGGTGGGCGATCGCATGGTCGTGCATACCTGGATGCGTCAACTCCCAGGGGCAAATGTGAACATGCAGCAAATACACAGATACTTGCACACTCGTGCACACTTACTTAGGATACGTTTGCACACATACATATACATGTATATGCACACACGTATGTATTCACTGTATCAAACTGTTTTTTTGTTTGTTTAACAAAACCCTCCAGTAGCTACTCGCATTGCACTTAGAAGAAGCAAAGCCACACTTCCTGCCCCACCTGATCTCATCCCTGGCTTACTCTGGCTTATGCTCAAGGCATGCTGTCCTCTTTCCCACAGCTTGAACAGAGCAGGCTCAGTCCATGGCAGGCCCTTTGCACATGCTAGTCCCTTTCCACAACTCTCACTACAGCTTTTTGCATGACTGGATTACTCTCATTACTTAGATCTTGACTCAGATGCTACCTCTTTAGAGATTCCTTCCTTGACCATCCTATCTAAAAAACAAACAAAAACAAAATAAACAAAAAAGTCAACCTTAGCACCAGGCACTCTCTATCCTATCATCCTGTTTTATTGTCTTCACAGCACCTTCCTCTCAATTTGATATTATCTTGTTTTCTCAATTCTTTTTTTTTTTTTTTAATCTCCCTCCTCTACTAAAAAGAAGGCTCCATCAGCCAGTTGCTCAACACACAAATATTTCTTCAGCACCTTCTATGAGCTGGACTCTGAGAATACAGGAGAATGGGAGACAGAGGGTCCTGCCCTCAGGGTGCTTATGCTATAGTGGAAGAAGACCATCGGGGTAGATAAAGCATAATAGACAAACAAAACAAAGTGAAGAGATGGATAAATAAGGTAATTTCCAGAACTGAGAAGTGTTTTGAAGAAAATGAAATAGGGTAAGGATTAGACAGTGACTGGGTAGTCTCCCTTGCTAGGTGGACAGGGAGGGCCTGTGTGAGGAGGTGATGTTTGAATTGAGATCCTAATGAAGAGAGGGAGGCAGTAGGGCAAAAGTGGGTAGGAGGTGAGGAGTTGCTTTTCAAGCAGAAGGAGCAGCAAGAACAATGGCTTGAGATAGAATGAGCCTGGCCCATGGGAGGCAGCGTGGGGGGCAGGGTGCCAGAGCGGCCAAGGAGAGGAGTGAGCAAATGACGTCAGAGGTCCTAGAGGTCCTCAAGCAGGGAGGCAGGACTTCCTTCTCCTGTACAGGAAGCCGGGGTAGGGTCATCATGGCAAACAGGCCTGATCTACATTCTAAAAGGATCACTCCTGGCTCTGTGGAATGTTCCCTGGTGTGGGATCATTAGATTTGCGATTATTTTAGAGGTTGTACCAATACAACTCATGGATAGAAAGGATGTGGGATATGAAGAAAAGACAGAAACCAACTCCTGTTCACCACTGTTTCCTGGCACTTAGAACAATGGCTGGTACACAGCAGATACTCATTAAACATTTGTGGAATGGATACCTATTTTCAAAGAGCAAAGAATGAGTCTCACACAGATGTTCGTGCATGCACACGCACACACACACACATACACACGTACCCCTCCCAAGCATCACCCCCAGGCCCAGGGACCCCCGCCCCCACTGTGGGGCATGAGGCACATCCCTGTACCCCCCATGTCCCAGGTTTCCTATAACATGGGAGAGGAGGGGGATCTGGTATCTAGTTCATGTCCACTGTGACTGTGGAACCATGAACAGATAATTTAACCTCTCTATGCTTCAGTTTTGTAACTTATAAAGTAGGAATGACCCTATCTGCCTGAGCTACCTCACACCCCATGATGTGAAATTACCATGAAAAAGGTAAATCAGCCACTAAGTAGACAGCATTTGGTGCGAAATCTGGGCAGGCCCCTCCCTACCCCTACCCCTTTTCAGGGTCCCTGCTAAGTCTGAGCAGGGCAGTGAGCACCTCAGCCGACCCATCCACTCACCACCAGCAGGTCGTTGAAGAGAAACACCTCCCTCTGATGTGCGGCCTGCTTCTGCAGCTTGTTCACGTCTGTCACCTCAAAGAGCCGGCTGCAGCAGACGAGGCGGCGATGGGGCACTGACAGCACCTGGAATGGAACACGCGCTCAGAAGGAGACGCCACACGGCCCTCCCTGCCCCACAGCACCCATTTCCCAGAAGAGCAGATGGAGGCCCGAGACTTCTAAAACTCCACTTTCCTCACTGGGGCTCTCTCCCCTTCATCATGCTTCTTAGGGAGCAAGTCTTGGGGAGAAGGGCTCATTATGCTGGAGTAAATAAAGAGATAAAAGCATATGGAAAGACAGCTGGCAGCACTTTCAGACCGTTCACATCTGATTGCCGTCAACCTGTTTCCCTTGAAGACCTTGTTGAGGGAACTCCACATCCCAGGCTACAGCCTGCAAGATAGCACCCCACCCCTTTCTCTGCTACACACCTAAACACAAGAGGGAGGGGATAACAGGGACACCTCGAATCTGCTCCAGGTTGTAAAACAATCTAGTTCCAGTGGTATCTGTAAAACAGACAAATGCTAAAACCTCAGCGATACAGGTTATGGGCAGAAAAGGGCCACCCAGCACAGACTCAACAGAGGGACCAGTGCACAGCCTCAGATGACGTTCCCAAACTGCCCCTGAGTCAGCAACTCAGGGAGGAGGAACTTGAGATGGATCCCAGAACCCTCTCCACATCCTTTATATTTATGTTATAAAGAGCCTCTGCTGACATATAAGTAGAGTAGTAAACTATAGAGAATGCTCATCTTAATCATTGCAAACTTGGAACATAGTGCCTGTGAGACAGGTCACAACTAAGGGGCACCTCAATGGTTTAAGACACCATAGTCTAGAGCCTGCTTCAGCCAACTTCCCATCTTCTTTTCAGAAGGACTATCCAGGAATGCCCAGTATTCATCCCATCCTGAACCTCCCTATCTGGCCATCCAGATGCTTCAACCCTAGAGCACTGGGCAGTATTTCCCAACATCTCAACTTAGTCTCTCCTGCTGTAGTAGCTAGGAGCAAGAGGCAATGAGGAATTTAGGCAAGGGAAAAAAGAGGGTGCAGTGCATGGCACAACGTAGGGACTTAGTAACTCTTAAGTGGACAAGTAATAGAAAAGTATTTTTGAAAGGCTTGGAGGAGAATAAAAGGAAAGCCCACCAGTCAGGAAGAAAGAAACAAAAAGAGATAGGAGATGGTGGGAGCTTAGCAGCCACAAGAGAGGAAGTGACTCCCACAGGGTTAGTCCTGTTCTATAGTGTGCACTTACTGTCTTCATGCCCACGATGGACTTCTCCACCTTGGTGACATATGTGACATGGTCCTCATTGGACTTGAGCTCCTTCTGCTGTATCCTTTCGTAGATGCCTACCACAAGCTCCCTGGGGATGTCAGCGCCATCATCCACACCTAGAGTGCAGAAAGGGAGGTGGGGTAGGTGGAGGGGGGAGGTGTCAGAGGCCTGGAGCCAGAGAGGGGAAGCCCCCTACCAGACTGATGCTCCTAAAGGGTGGTCTTGATTTTGCCCTGTCCCTATTCCAAAGCCTTCAATGACTGGTCCCCATAGCCACTAAATTAAGGACAAATTCCTTAGCCAGACACCAGAACTACTATAACATGGCCCTGACACATACTTCCAGCTTCGTCTTCTGATGTTCCATAACCAGAGCCTCTACTCCCACCTCCCAGGCCTCTTTTCTCAGCTCCAAATCCAGCCTCCATGTTCCTGCTATGCGCCTTTGCTGCTGCAGTTCTCTTGCCCTCTGTGTATTTGTCTAACCTCCCCCAATCCCTGCTATTAGAGCATCTTGAAGTCCAATGTTCTGTCTTGTTCTCTTTCGAATATTCCCCCTCTCGCCCCTCCCCACTTCCACTAGGGAACATGGTACTCAGTGATTACTTATTGAACAGGTGACAAGATTTTCCCTTCACTGGGAGTGTGGTGGGAGTTAGACGTTCAGTGGAGTGTTGTCCCCTGTGGCAAGGCAGGTAGGGAGACTCCCTACCCATCTCCTACTTCATAATAATAATAAAACTTTGGTAACAAAAATTACTAGCAGAAAATACACCAACATGAAAACAAAGTTCTTTGGAAGCAGAAGCATAGGTAATAAAAATGTCTACTTTTTCTAAATCTTTCTTTAATAACTATATGCTTCTTTGATAAGAGGGGAAAATTGAGAATAAGGCACCTTTGGCAAGCATCCTCAAAGGAATTTCCTAATGACTGACATTCACATTCGTCTGTACTTGGTTCTTACAGGTAGGCAAATGAGCCATGCAGCACCCCTGGGGGCCTGAAAGAAATCAGGCTGAAGGCAAGAAAAAGCAGAGATCAAGACTGAATACATAGAGACTCCCAGTTAAAGACAGCAGGCTGCACACTTGCTCTTTCCGAATATCCTGATAAAAAGGAATTTTTAAGAGGGGCTATACCCACAAAGACAAAGAGAACAGGGGAAGAGGTCTAGAAAATGGATCAATGAATGTATGGGTTAGCAAACTGAGAAAGTGGACACTGAAGCCAACAGAGAGGTTAGAAGCCATTCGACCCACTACAGAACCACAAAAGGGCTCTGGAATTAGTGGCAACGGGATCCCTCAAAATGAATGAGAACGTGGACTGGAAATAGGGAAACAGGTCGAAAATCAGTCTAGAAAGTATTTAGATTTCCCTATCTCTTCCTCTACTCCAGCAGAACAGTAGGGGTTAATCCTCTGGAAGGGATGAACCAGGAACTCTGGGCTGGGGCACCCCAAACCCAGGCAGAGGTGGGAATCTATACTGAAAACTAGGGGGTGGAGCTGATGTCTATGTATTAAGAGACCTCTCAACTCTGTTTGCCCACAAAGATCTCAGAATGTTGACAGCCAAACTCTTAACCTCTAGGGAACAGATTGGACATTTCTCTTCTAGGGAATCAACCAGCACAAGAAAAAACATCTAAAGATGCTGCTGTAGGGTCCCCCAATGAAATGGCTCAACTAAACCACTCTATGAGAAAGGCTACCAGTCAGCAAGCCCCATCCATACTCACAGGGTTTTTAATCATCCATTTAGTGAACAACCAATTTTCCTCATATAAAAGTCTATAAAATGAAAGAGAAAAAAGTATGGGAAAAACAAAAAAAGGAAGCCACAGAAATAAAGGAAAACAGGAAAAAACTGAAACAAACAAATAAAAACATATTAATATTGTCAGGGATACAAAATAAGATATTGCATCTACAAAGCAAGAATAAAATGCTGTAAAAGAGGAACATTTAGAGAACAAAAGAATTACTGAAAATGAAAAAAATGACAACAGAAATGAAAAACAGTAGGAGACTTGAAAGATAAAGCCGAGGGACATTGTCAAGAAAGTCAACAAGAAGACAAAGATGGCAGATAGAAAACTTTAAAACTAAGAGATCTAATATCTGAATAACTGGAGTTTCAGAAAGAGAGCACAGAGAAAATGGAGGAGGGAAATGAACGGACAAAATATTTAGAAAACTTCCCACAATTGGAGGACTTGTGTTTCTAGACTGAAGGACCAACCCCGTGCCTAGTACACCAGAAGAAAAAAGAATCATAACAAGGCATATCATCATAAAAATTCAGAACACAAAGGACAAAGAGAAGAAACTATAAATTTTCAGAGAGAGCAAGAAAAAAATAATAGTAAAAGTTCAGGAATTCAAATAACAGAGCATTCTTTAGCATTGACAGCTAAAAGACAATGGAGCAATGACTTCAAAATTCTGATTTCAGTGTTTCCAATCTGAAATTCTATTCGCAGCCAAACTCCCAATCAAGAGTGAAGATAGAAAAGGATATATTCAGACACACTAGTTCTCAAAACATTTGCCTCCAGTATACCATTTTTTCTGGAAAAAGGAAGTGTACTTTTTCTCTCTCAAAGAGAAGACTATGAAATGCAGGAATCTAACACAGGAGCAAGGAGATCCCTGGATGATATTGGAGGGAGATACCAGGGTGACAGCTGTGCAGCTGTCCAGATCAGAGCAGAACTGGAGTCTGTGGGAGAGACAGCTCCAAGAAGATGAAACTCATGGTATACCTCCCGGGGCTCAATGTGTTGACAGGAACTTGGCACTTAGGGTAGAGAGGTTGGAGATGAATTAATGGCAGCAAATGGACCAAGAATACGAATATTCGCTCCAAGGAAAAGAGAAATAGAAAGAAAGGATTTATAACCACTATGCACTTCAAGACTCAGCTCTGGATTTTGTTTACCTCGTCTTAATTACATAAACACTAATGTAACAAAAATGATGCTACAACTATACTGTAAGCATGGGGCTACAACGTGACTTTAGTGGAGATGGATTGGGGAAGGTGGATTACATAGGTGGATATAAACATAAACATTCATCAAGTTCTCAGATTTATCCACTTTACAGCATATATTTTTATATCAATAAAAAAGAATAGGAAAAAAGAAGAAGCAGAAGCATGTTATTTAGTGATATAGAGGAAATACAATAAAGAACAAAAAAAGTTGAAAGCGGTCGTCCCTTAGAAAAGAGAATAATGAGAGGGCAGGGACTAATTTTTCGTGGTAAGCCTTGTAGAATTATTTGATTTTATTAAATTGTGTTCATGTATAACTTTTATTTTTTAAATGCTAAAAAAGAAAAAAAATCAGTTGATACACATCACACCCTGCCAGTTTCCTTTGATCCCTGTCAGGTAGTGTACTATATCAAGGACTAGGCTGGTAGATGCCAAAAGTTATCTGCAAGGCTGACTTAAATGGACCCAAGACCTAAAAGCCTTCATAAGCTGTGAAGTGGGAAGGGCTGGTACCACCTAGGCAGCAGCTGTGGTGCCAGGGGCCTATAGGTCAACCAGCAGAGAACATTCCAAGGAGGGCAAGAGGTGTTGCCCAAAGGCCCTTGCTGCTTGGTGCAGAGCAGTGGCAGCAGCTCCTGGAAACTCCCCAAATGCCTGGCATGCAAGCAACTTTCCCAGGCTGCTACTGGGAAAGGCCCAGAGAGCAGTGTCTAGTGCCTTTGGACTCTGGGGTGACAATCTATAATTGGGTTCAGACTCACAGAACCCAGAATTAACACCGAGCAGTGGCCTCGCCCCTTCTGCCCCCACTCCTCACCTCGCAGATTTCGAATGAAGTCCTCCAGCATCATCTTCCGGTCAGGTTTAATGTTGGGGCTGTACATATCGGTGTTGAGGAGGATGATAGCGAAGGCCAGGATGAAGATGGTGTCAGGGTTGTGGAACTGCTGCACCACCTCGGGATTGCACATGCAGTAGCGCTGGCTGTGTGGGGGACACAGAGCAGAAGCTGATGT
Organism: Eidolon dupreanum; assembly: GCA_028627145.1. Classification (NCBI taxonomy): domain Eukaryota; kingdom Metazoa; phylum Chordata; class Mammalia; order Chiroptera; family Pteropodidae; genus Eidolon; species Eidolon dupreanum. The sequence goes on along the minus strand of CM053503.1, from coordinate 76,565,512 downwards.
CCCTCTCCCACCCTCTTCAGTTCCAGCAACGGGGCGCTTGTGGGAGGTGGTATACTAGCTCTCTGAAGGCTTTAGGTCCCGGGAGGTTGCCCCCAACACCTGTTGATCTGCCCCGCAGCCTGGTCCTCTTCCCCAATGAGGAAACAGGGCAGGTGTCACACACCCATGGATCCCCTATGGCACCAGCCTTACACAGATGCTCAATAAAGATTTGCTCATTGATAGGGATGAATGAGACGCATGCAGTCCATCTGAGGACCCAGTGCTACTTCAGCTTGGAGAGCTCAAGGAGTTCTCTTTCCTTTCCTTCCCTCCTCTCTATGCAGCCCACTCCTCTGGCCTCAGCAGGAGGGCTTCTCCCGGGCCCTGGAGGACCCTCCAGCATTTCCCAGGCCCACAGCAGCTCTGCTTCCCTATCCAGGCCTTTCCATGCCCCAGGTATGTGTTTCAGGGCATTCGAAGGGAGGAGGCTGCAGGAGGGGGTCCTACCTGAAGGCCTCTATGAGCCGCTCCACCTTCTGGGCTTCCCCCTGAACACGGATGTGAGCCTGGAACTTACGCAGGGCCTCGTCCAGCTCCGAGCTGGAGAAGTCCATCTCGTCCACCACGCAGCTGAGGGCAGGTGGGAGGAGGGGCATGAGGGAAGGTTGGCTCCCAAACTTCCTCCAACTCACTGGAGCTGAGGAGTAGGGGGCAGCCCACTGCTGGCTGGGGTGGGAAAGGGAGGGACTTTTGGTCCCTGGGGCCAATTAGGGGACCGGCTCCTGCCTCCCAGGCCTTACTCATCCACCAGGGGTCTCCCTTCAAAAACCTAAGAGACCCTTTCTCACAGCTCTCTTCTAACACAAAGACCTGTGAGGCAGATGGCTGACTGTTGTCTCTAGTTCGCAGCTAAGAACCTGAGGCCCAGAGAGGCTAGCTGGTTGCTCAAAGCCACAGAGCTAAGAGCAGGCTGAACCTCCAAAGCCCAAGTACTTTCTTCTCAACCTCAGACCATCTCAGAGTTTAAGATGTGCATAAATACAATTTGCTCTTCTATCCTTTCAAAGACCCGTTAGGAGCCTGCACGTCTCCCTAGCTTCCCTTTCCTGGTCTCATTTTGGTTTCTAGGTGATGGAATCACCTCTACCGCCCTCCCAGTTCTTTTGCAGCCAAGGAGCCCCAGCTCTCAGGGGAATCTGGCTATTGAGAGAAAACGACAAATCTGCTTAACATGGGAGAGGGCAGTGTCAAAAACACTACCAAATTCCAGGCCTGGATTAACCACTGAATTTTTCATGACTTTGGGTCACAGACTCACCTCTTAGAGCCTCAGTTTCTTCTTCTGAGAAGGGAGGAGGTTAGAATCCTGCTCCCTAAGGGCACTTACACCTCTGAAATGCCACCTCTAACCCTGGAGAGTTTGCCTTTGAATAGCTCCCCTTCAGCGATTGGGGGGAGGAGAAGGTGGGGGAACATACCAGTCACCCCCACTAGGCAGTCTCATTCTTCTGGCTTGGCCTGCTCCTGGGGGCCCACCCTTCCATAGGATCTGGGGCCAGGACCCTTCCAGCACCCACCTCATCCTGCCTTACCCTCCTTTGGGGTGCCTGTTCCCAGAGGTGTGAGCAGTGAGGCAGGAATCTAGGCCCAGCAAAGCTGCAGACCTAGTTCTTACTGAGAATCACAAAAGCTCACATGTGCCAACAAGGCTCTCCTTCATCCCCTTTTTGCACCCACGCTTTATTCCCATCTCCTCTCTCCTGGTCATTTTATACCCAGCCCCTACTGCCTCTGGGGATGAGCAGCCCCCTCTCTGCTCCCACGACCCCTGAAGACTCTGACACAGCGTCATGACCCCAGGCATCAGTGGCCTGTTCACTGCCTGCCTGCCAGCCCACGGAGGGCCCGGCACACTGAGGGACTTGGGAAACATGGGGCCCCTGAGAAGGCTCCACTTCTGCCATCATTCCAGCGCCTATGCTGGACCCGCTGCCTGTGCAGAGATCCTGACTCAACCCCGGCTCTGTGGTCAATTTTTAGGAGAATGCAAGGGAAGACACCCATATTGTGGTCATGGGCCTGGTGGTCCATGGGCTCTGCCTCCCCCACTCCTTTGAGGTGAACCAAGAGGGAAGGGTTGGTAGGGGCTCTCCTCCCCCCACACCCCTAAGGGCAGGGAGAATGGCCATCTTTAGGCTGGAAGCCTATCCTCCGCCTGGTCAAACCCAGCCATCTCTTAGGCTTATCCATCTGGATAGTGAGTGAGTGAGTGAGAGGTTGGGGCTGGGAGGGGGAGGCAAGAATCTAGCCCAACGAGGAGAACTGGCAATGTCAGTGTCTGAACATCTGAAGTGGACAGCTGGGTAGTAGGGGCCTGTAGGTTTAGATGGATTTCTTGGCAGTTCTTGCCACCTCCTCCCCAAACTCCTCTCTAGTGGAATGTGAGCTCTGAGATCAGCATCATGGGGCCCACATCTGCGTGTCCCCTTAGCCCAGCCCAGTCAGGAGTTATGAATCCAGCAAGACTGAGCCATGCAAAGTTGCTGTCTGTCCAGAGGAGGTGAACCAGTGTGGTCTTCTTGAGCCAGTGAGACAGGAGACACAGGGAGGGAGGAGATAGAGACCCAGAGATAGTGAGAGACACAGAGGACACAGAGAGTCAAGTGAGAAAGAAAGAGGGAAAGAGACAAAGAAAGTGAAAGAGAAGAAGAGAGACAGACTAACAAAAAGGGGGTGGGGGGAGAGAGAGAAACAAGAAAGAGAAGACAACAGGGGCGATGAGGGGCGAGAACACCAAAACCTGGACCAGGTGGGCCTGGATGTGGAATGAGGTGGATTTTGGGGAGCCACATTGAAGCCTCTCACCCCAGGAACTCTCAATCTGAGTCTTGCAAAGTCAAGGGCACAGGCAATGAATCCCAGCCTGAGCAACCCTTATCAAGAGGCATGCCTCCCTGGTGGACCCCAGAATGGCCCCTGGTTCCCCTGCTCTTGGTGTCCCATGACTTGCCCCTATTAGTCTACTACTCCCTTCAGGCCCCTGAACTCTGAGGTCTTGGACCCTGCACCCCTCATCAGTGTCCCTCTGTGCATGTACCCGCTGCCTCAGTGCTCTGGACCAGGCTTCATTCCACAATGATGGGGGTGGTGCCCGAATGCTCTGGTGCTGTGGGCAGGTGACAGAAGGAGGCGGTGGAGCAGCTGGGAGAGGGTGGGATCTGCTCGACCAAGCATGATGGCCTAGTTTCTAGCCCTTCACTCAGGTGACACGCAGCCTGCTCACGCTCACGCTCGGGGCTGCGGCTAAAAGCTCCCGTAATGAGCCCAGAGCCTGCAAGTCAAGGACTGGGATGGGAGATGCAGCCAGGTGGAAACGCCATCCCACAGAAGGGGGAGAGCTGAATAAATCAACACAGCTGTGAGGATGGGGAGGACTTTTAGGGCTGTGGGCAGCAGGGCAGGAGAGTCTCTACATCTCTTATCTTCGAGGACCCCAGAGAAGAGCTGTAAGGAGGCTTGTTAAAATGTAGAACCCTGAACCCCACCCCAGATCTACCAACTAGAATTTCTGGACTCACATTTTAAAAGTCTCTATTTGGGCCAGATCCATCTCCTACCCTTGCACTAAGCTCAGCCATTTGTTTTCAATTTTAAGAATAGTCTGGACAGCTTGTGGAGAATGCTGACTCCCAGGCACACAGAGACCACAATGAGGTACCAAACCCCTGATTTCCTACCTTCCTCTTTTTGGTTGCCCTCCCTTCTGTCTTCTTTCCCTCCCTCCTCCCTCCCTCCTTCCTTCCTTCTTTCCTTCCTTCCTTCCTTCCTTCCTTCCTTCCTTCCTTCCTTCCTTCCTTTCTTCCTTCCTTCCTTCCAACAAACATAAATTGAGCGCCTTCTGTGTGCAAGAAACTGTGTTAAGAACCTGGTATAAGTGCAAACAATACAAACACAGACCCTGTCCTGATGAGAGAGATGAACATTAAACAGAGTTAAAAACAATTATTTCATTATAATTGTGATGAGTCCTATGTAGGCAAAAGACAGGATTCCATGAGAAGACAAAGGAGATGTAGTTTTTATTAGTGTGTTCAGAAAGGCCTCTTTGGGGATTTGACATTTGAGCTGAGGCTTGAAAGATGAGTAGGAGCTGACCAAAGGAAGAGGAGGAGTGAGGGAGAGTTTTCAGGCAGTGGGGAAAGTACATATCAAGGCCCTGTGGTAGGAAAGAACTTTCAAGGACCTAGAAAGGGTCAATGAAGCTGCAATGCAGAGTAAAGGAGAGTATGAAGAATGGCGGGCCATGGGGTTGGGGAGGTGGGCAGGGGTTTGACTAGTCAGAGCTCTGTGAGTCATGAGGGAGATTTTGGAGTTTATCCTGGACATGGTGGGAGACAATAGAAGGGTACGATCAGAGGAGTGATACAATCCAGTGTGTTTTAAGAAGGCAACTCTGGCTGTTGGGGAGAGAATGAATGGAAAAAGGAAGGCAAGGAAAAAGAATGAGGCAGGAGGCCCTGAATGAAGTTAGGGTGTTACTACAAAGATACAAGTTAGAGATGATGGGGCTTGGGCTAAGGTGGAAGCACTGAATGAACAATCTGAGGTCCATTTTAGAGGAAAAACAGATGGGACTAGGTGATGGAGAGAATGTGAGAAGTGAGCAAATGGAGTCAACAATGAGTCTCAGGGCTCTGGTTTGAGCACCTGAGGGCCTGGGGCTCATTTTTCAAGATGAGTCAGTGATGGGGTGGACACAGATGCTGAGAAGAGATAGAGACTTCAGTTTTGGACACATTAAGTTTGAGATGTCCTTTCATATAGTATCAGTTCTTACCTCTCTACTAAATCATTCTCATTAGCATCTACATTCTTGTCTTTTCTATTTTACAAATTAAAATCCTGCCTTGATCCTTCTTTGCTCTCTAGTAACAACTTTTTTTTCTCCACTCCTCTTTAGAGCTAACTTCTAGAAGTCATCACTAGCATGCTGTCTCCTCTTTCTCAATTCTATTCACTTTTCAACCCACTCCAGCCAAGTATATACCCCCGGCATTTCATTAAGACTTCTCTTATCAAGGCCACCACTGGCCGCCATGTTGCCGAGTCCAATGGCAACAACTTCTGTCCCTGTGCCACCAGCCTCTTGGTAGCATCTGCATGTTTAATCACTCTCTTCTTAAAACACTCCTGTCTATGGCCATGCCACCCTGAACAAGCCTGATCCTGTCCGATCTTGGAAGATAAGCAGGGCTGGGCCTGGTTAGTACTTGGATAGGAGACCACCTAAGAATACCACCAGGTACTATAGGCATAAAAAAATAAAAATGAAAAATAAGGGATTGTGAGCTGACAAGGTCCTTGCAATCTGTAAGGTCAACCAAGGGTTGCCTTGCCTGAAAACAACAACAACAAAAAACCACTCCTCTCTTTTGCTTCCATCACCCCACCCTCCTTTAGTTTCTCTTTCCTCTCTGATCTCCTCCTCCTCCTTCCTCCTCTGGACCTCTAACTTCGGGCTCCTCCATCACAGGTCTCCTCCCTCTCCTTCTCCTCCAGACCTCTATCTTAGGGCTGGCCACTCGGTCCCCTCTCCCTCTTAACAACTTTATTCTAGGCAGCCTCGCCCATTCTAATGGCTCTAAATACTGACTACATACTGACAACTCTTGTGTTTGTCTCTTTCTAGAGTTCACTTTTATTATTTTATTAGTTACTAACTAGTTAATTTTCCTTTTAATTGATCTATATTGTTTATAAAAGACTATGTTACGTAATGGTGTTGATGAGTGTGGAGGGCTTATGTAAATTAGCAACTCTAAGTATTTGACTGAACTTAACCAGCCCACTTCTGAGTTCTGCCTGTTGAATTCATCTGGATGTTCTGGTCTGGAAGTCATGGGCAATAGTCACATGACCATTGGTTGTGCTAGCATCTTGCAGAGAAGTCAAGCTGCCTATATTTTATGTTTTAACTGGTATTTAATATTTTAACTTGTTTTTAGTAAATATTGGACAATGTCTGGTTTAAGGAACTCTTCAGATTAAATGTCTTGAAACCCAGCATCTCCCTCCCCCAAAAAACTGAAAATATGTGTACATTTATTTAGTATTATTTGCACAAATCACTGTAGTGGGCCTGAAACACAAACATATTCATAGGTAAACAGTGTTCTCAATTCTCAGTAGCTTAGGAGGCTGTCCACTGTCATCTAGCCACCTCTGTTGTCCTCCTGCCCCGGTCACCAGGCCCTGCTGCTTCTCCATAACTCTGGGCTCCTCTGACTTCTATTCTCCCTGAGACTGTGCTGAGGTTTAGGGCATCATTTCTCTCCGTGATGTGGCTGCAACAGCTTCCTGAACAGCCGCCTTGCCTCCCAATCATTTTCTAGAACAATCCTTCTAGGACACCCATTTGGTTCTGTCACTCACTCCTCTTCTTATATTTTTTCAAGGGCTTCCCACATTCCTTGTAGAAAATCTGAGTTCCTCAGCAAAGCAAACCAGGCCCTATTAGCTTCCTAGCTTCTCCTGCCCTTTGGCACACTAGCTCCCCTCCTGCAGTCTCACTAACATGTCACCACAACTTTATCAAGGCCATCACTGGCAACCATGTTGCCACACAATTCCGCTTTCTTCTTGCTGCCCAATACCAACCTTGCAGGTCTCTGTTTAGTTGCCAAGCTCTCTGGGAGTCTTCCTCGACCTCTACTGAACCTTGGACATACCTTCTGCCTACCATTGGAGTTGTCTTCCATACCCTGACATTTACCTACCTGTCATCCCACTAGGCTATGGGCTCCTTCAGGAAGAGGCGGTTCTTTTCATCTCTGCATCCCTGGCCTATATATGAATTTAATAAATGTGTGTAGGATGAATGAAAGAGTGAGAGACAAAGCGAATGAATGTGACCGCGAGCAACATGGTCAGCTGGGGAAGGAACCTAGTGGCCCAGGATGGTTGGGCCTGCCAGCCTGCTCTGCAAGATCATCTGGAGCTGATCCTGAGACCTGGACAAGTTGCCAGGGAAGTGGCCTTGTGGATTCCAGACCACGGGCAGCTTGACAGTGTGAAGTGCAGATGCATCCCTCTTCCTTCAGCTGCACATGCAAGTGAGTGATTAGATCCGGGCAAACTGGGGATGATTAGACAGCTTCCAACCCAGCATGTCTGGACCTGCCTCAGCAGGTGCTGCTGATGGGCGAGTGAGTCACGCACGAGTGGTGTGGTGCGGCTTCTGCTCAGTCTTTCCTCTTTCCTGTGGGTGTCTGCAGGGGCTGCAGCAAGCACTTCACAAGGGTGGGAAAAACATCAGCACAGATGTTCTCTGCTTCTTGCATAAACAGGTACAATCTTGCACAAAATGGCTTACCACTGATCTGTGCATGGAATCAGTTTGTGTTGTAGTGAGATCAAAATAATCTGTGATCAAAATGAATTTCATCATCTCAACTTTTTTTTTTTTTTTTTTTTTATAATAGCAAGACACTGTCTGGCAGACAAAGGACCTGGCTGGGAGCTGAAACTAGGTAATAACATCAGCAGGGATTTCTAATTGGCTGGAAGAGACAGCAAATATCTGGAAGGTGAGGTGCAGGCCAAGGCCAGAAAGAGGTGTGTGCATTGTAGACTTGCGACTTGTGCTCCTGGTGGAGACTTGAGCCCAGGTTTCAGGATGAGGGTGGAAAATGAAACCGCCCACTGCCATGGGATGTAGGAACCCTGGTTTTATTTCTGCGGTTCTTGGCTCATACAATTCAATTAAAAATATCCTCATCCGCCAGAGAGTTATTTTTGTTAGTTGGAACTCGTAACGTGCCCAACAAAGGTCAAGGCTTTTTGGAAAAGTGCGACGTGGCTAAGAAAATAGAGCAGAAGGAGGCTGACGCATGAGGATCTGTCAGTGCTCCTGATGATGACATGAGGATAAAGAAAACCTCTTTTGAGGGGTCCTCAGAGGAGATTCCTGCCAGTAGCATCTTGAGGATGCACAAACCAAAAGAACTCGGTTTAAACTACCCAACCACATTAGAAGTCAATGTGGATACCTGAGAGGATTTTCCTTTCGCTGGGCCTGGCTGCATCCATTTGCCAGTGGATCTCGAACTTGAGCAGGCATCAGAATCACCTGGCAGGCTTATTAACACACAGATTGCTGCCCCCGGAGTTTCTGATTCAGTGGGTCTGGGGTGGAATCTGAGAAATGATATTGCTAACAAGTTTCCAGGGGCTGCTACTGCTGTTCTGTGGACCACACCCTGAGAACTGCTGCTCTACGTCAATCACAGTGGATGGAATGAGAAATTAGGCCTTTGGAGTCAGATGCCCTTGGGTATGAATCTTGTTTCTATCATTTAGCTTAACAATTCAAGTCCCCCATGCCTCACTTTCCTCATCTGTAGAATGGAGCTGGCACCTATCACACTTAATGGGCATAGTAGTTATGAGTTTTAAAGGAGACAATGTATATAAAGTTCCCAGTATATAACAGTGCTTAATAAAGATAGTTCTCATTATGTACCTGGAGACCAAGTGTGAACTGACATGCCAGGTGAGTAAGTGGATTTGAAGTTCCCTCTAGAAAAAGTAGTAAGACCCCTTCCCTCATCACCAATTAACCCTGCCTGAAATTACACCATTAGACATTCATCCATTGACCCTATTAAAATATGCATATATCAGAGAAAGGAAACAATCTAACTTAGACCTCTTGAGATTTATGAATCCATCAGTTTCTTGGCTCTGCTTTCTTCTCAGGTGAGAGGGTCAGAGCATAGCAAACAAAGGTGAGTCAAGGGATAGTACCTGACTCTGTTCAACTTTTCTGCCACTGGCCAGGGGACTAGTCATTTCTTCTCTCTGGGCCTCAGTTTCTGCCTGAGTAAAATGAGGGGGCTAGACTCTAGCTGACCATCCAAGGAGTCTTCTGGTGCCATGATTCACACCTGGGGCTGACAGGAACTATAAAGGCATTCGGACCACACTTCTCTTGGGAGGAAGCATAGAGGCAGGATGGTGTAGGGTTAAGGGCGCAGGTTATAGAACCATTCTACCTGGCCTCAGATCTCAGTCATTACCTCGGTGATTGTGGGCAAGCTACCGAAGCAATCTATTCCTTAGTTCCTTCATTGGGCATAGACTAACAGTACTCACCTCACAGAGTTGCTGTGAAGATGAAATGAGATTTTGCATATTTAGGTCTTGGAAGAGTGCCTGCTGGCACACAGTAAATTCTTGGTATGTACACGTGAGTTGACATTATCAGTTCACAGACGGCCCTCCTGAAAAACCCCAGGAGAGTATAATCCCCAGGAAGTCCCTCCTAAAGTCCCATTTCAAAGAGTGGCCAGTTTCGGCTAATCCTGAATATCACACAGGGATTGGGTGGTAGATTTGTTCATTTTTGTGTACAAGCCCAATTCATGTGATAATGTGACCAAACCAAAGGGAGTCTCAACTCTGGACCAGTTCACCCCACACTTGGAGTCCCAAGATCTTAGGTAAGTGGGTCTTAAACACTCATGACTCTTTACTGTTAAAGAGAATCTCTTGTCTGTTTGTGTGTGGGGTGGGGTGGGGAGTGGGTGTCGAGCATGGGGGAGGGGCACTGGAGAGGTAAGAGTTCAATTCCATAAACCCCCAAGACATCACTTTCAGAAGAAACCCCCTCCTTCCATTCCTCTGGGCAGTGGCAGCATCAAGTTTTCAGAGCAGTGGAAATGATCCCTAGGTCTCTATCCCTTCTTGCCCCAGGCCTATTTCCACCTTCCTCCAGACCCTTAAGGGTCTGTCTGGGCCCCTGCACTCTCCTCCTCCTTGTGCAATTCTTCAGGAATAAGTAACTGTTCTGAGGTTACATCCAGCACAATGGGCAGGATGTTCCCAAATAATTTCTCCCCAGCGAAGAAAGGCCAGAGCTTTCCAGCCTGTTGAGTGTGACAGACAATCTGTCTTCATTTCTGCATGTCCCCTAAGAAGAACAAATCTGTTACACTCTGACCAACACATTTCTATGGAAATGAAATAATGAAATCTGACTAAAATGTCAAACTCTAATATCTAACAAAGAATGGAGTAGACACAGTGAGAGAAGGAATACCCAGGAAACTTTCTTCTGGCAGCTCAACCCCAAAGCTGTCCTTTGTGCTTTCTGTGGACATGACAGATACCGATGCCCTCCACATGTATGAGATTCACACTGGGAAAGATTACCCAGGCCAAACAAGAGGCTGCTCATAGCCAGCATGGAACACTCCCCCATCCACTGGCCTTCAAACCTGCTGAAGCGAACATTTCAGAAAGGAAATAGAGCGGAGCCAAATTTCCCAGCCATGTGAAAACTGAGAGGGAGAAGAAGCTACCAGCCCCAAAGGATCTTAATCCTAGCTGCTCTTTGGCTCTTGCTACCGAGCTGGCCACCACCCTTCTCTCCTCAGCATTGAGAAGACTTCCTCAGAGTACTGCATGGTCCCTGAAAGAGCTCCCTTCCTTCCCCAGAAGTCCAGAAGTTCTTGTCTGGGGAGTAGACTTTATCTCAAACCAGACCTGAATGAGGTTTCCTTGGTTTGGGCAGGACGAGGGTGGTGGTGTGTCTAATGCCTCATGCTTTCAAGTGGGAAAAATAATAATAGAAGTAGCTAACAGTTTTTTAAAAAATGTACTAAGTGTCAGGTGCTGAGTTAAGCACTTTATATGCATTTAAAAATTTAATTCATATGAGGTAGGTACTATTATTCTCATTTGATAAATGAGGAAATTGAGGCTGTCTTCTCCTTAAAAACAAAAACAAAAACAAAAAACTCTTTACAGGTAAACAGGAATGAACATGGCCCTTTGAGCTCAGAATGCCTTCTATTATTATTTAAATAAAGCCTGGTTGAATACATTCCTTTTTGGAGTGTGTCTTCTATGGAAGTAGGACAAAAGGGATAGAGAGGTCAGCTTCTAACTAAGAGCGCCTGATTCTGGAGGCAAATGTCACGGCACCTAAGATGCTCAGACATTGGTCAGCACTGAAAAGGATTCTGCTCAGCCCCTCTTCCTGTCCCCCACAGGCACAAGAGATGGGGGCCCCCCCCTTTCCCTGTTCAGAGGCTTTCGGTCTCTCCCCTTCCTGTCTGGCTGCTTCTTGGAGAGTGCTGTGGCTTGGGTTGTCTCAGTCTCCAAGGGGATGGGTGATTTATGCCCTTTTATTCAGCAAACAGCTTTGTACAGAATGGATGCAACTTGCTGAATGTCACCAGGCGGGGGCAGGGAATCTGTGTAGAATCCCAATGAAGGCTTCCAGGACTGGGCAAAATGGCACCTGGTGACTCTGCTATTGTGTGTTTTCTCTGGTGGGAGTAAGGAAGCGGCAGAAGATCCTGAAAAGTTCCAGGACAGTTGGCTTGAGTGGCAGGAAAATGCCAAAAACCACCAGCATCTGGCTCCCCTGCTACTGCCTGTCTCTTCCTGCTTCTCCATCTTCTTTCTCCTGGCACTTTGCAGGAGACAAACCAGGCAGTCAGCAAATTGCAGACCTGGGAGAGGAGGGCGCCCTTCTGTGGAGCTGTCGTGTGCAGAGAGACTGAATGTGCCTCAGAGCCCAGGGCCTGCATGGCTGCAGAATAAAGCACAAGGGACCAAGGCATTCACTGGGGGCAGTCTCGGGGCTCAGCTCTGTACTGGGCCCTCCCCAAACCCACAATGCCCGCTGGAGCTTCCTCAGCCCCCATGCCTCCCTTTCTATGCTTCTCCATTCTTTTCTCCCAGTTGACATCCACCCTGTAAGTTCCCTGAGGCCATGAGGCCCGCCTATTCCTCCTCCCATCCCACATACACACAAAAGACAGCCAACTCAACCCCATTCCCAACACATGGAAGGCACTAAGTGTTTACTGAATGAATGATGGATGGTCATCTTGCTCTCCCATGAACTCCATCACCGCCCTGGAGCCTCTGCAGGATGCTCTGGCAAGATGACAAAGCATGGCCTTCATGTTTAGGGCAAATGATTCTCATGATGTCAATGTGCTACAAATGCACTGAGGAATGGGAAAGATGATAGATTTACAGGAACTGGAGTGGCCTCTGAGATCACAGAGCCCAACCCTCGTGCTTCACAGATGAGGAAACTAAGGCCTAGAAAATTGACTTGCAAAAGCTACACAGCACATTAGGAGCAGAGCCAGGTTCAGAGGTAGGGCCTTTCTCTCAGGTCTAACCACATCTCCTATCCCACCACACTGCCTCCCCATCCGAGGCCTGACCTTACCTCAGCCACTAGCTCAGTCCCCAGCCTAGCTCCCCTCCCAGCACAGGCTGCATCTGACCAGAGTCTCCAGCCCACACACTCAGTCTCCTAGGGAAGACGGCAATTAGTTTTCATTGTGCTGCTCAGCACGACCTGGGCTGGAGAAAAACCATGTGTTCCCAGCACTCCTGCCAGGTCAATGAGGCTCTGGCAGGTCAGAATTCCAGGGCCAGGCAACATGGGGACTGGGGAGGCAGAGGAGAACAGAGCAGACAATCAGGGCTTGTAAGTGAAGCAGTCACCCCTGTCCTCAAAGCACAGAGACAAAGCAGAGTCACCCAGGGAGTGTGAAGCAGTTTGAAAGAATGAAGCAATAGGGTACAGTACCTCCACTCACCCTCCTACAGAATGTAAAGGGGGTAAAAGCCAATGAAAAGGCCTCAGGTGAAACGGATGGAGGAAAAACAGAGAAAGGAAGGAGCCTGGAAAACTTGATTTTTCTCCTCTTTCTATCATTTCTCCAGGGCATCCTACATGGCAGGGGTGGTGGTAAAGGGAAAGAAGAACCAGAGGCAGGGTGAGAAGAAAGGAGGGTGAAAGAGAAAAGTTGCACATTTATCTTGTTTACTTTCCTTTGCGAGACACTCAGAGCATCTCAACTACCAGTTCTGGGAGAGACAGCAAATTGTCCAAAGCCACTGAAAGTCAGAGGCAAGAACTGGGTTCTGAGAACTGAGGGTCATCCGGGGATTTCAAGGTTCCTCAGATGGATCCAAGCCCCTACTCTGCTGACTGTACTCAGACAACCACCCTATCAGTGAATTTAGGAATGTGACAGAGATTCCAACAACTGGTCCATCCCACATAACCCCACATCCCCACTCTATGTGTGGACAAGCAGGCCCAAAGGGCAGTGACTTACCCAAATAAACAGCAACAAAGACACCGATCCTTAAATGAAGCCAGGTCTCCGAGCTCCCACTCCAGGGACATCAAAAACCTGACCAGTTAGGCTGAGTGACTCTCACAAACCCTTGATCAGGAGCTCCCTGCCCTCTGTAGCAGGCCCTTGCTGCTCCAAGAACAAGGACAAAAAGGAGAGTTTCTCTCAGGACCCCTGGGGAAACACTTCTGCTGATCGTACCCAAAGAGAAAGGGGGAGAGAAATGGGGCAGCTTCCTACAGAATGGTGACCTTTAAGAACAGCTGAGCCTAGGGGACCTAGTGGAAGAATAAAGGAACATCAGGGGAGCGGAAGGGGCCTGCAGCAGACTTCTCAGGGCCTCATCTCCTCTATGTCAGAGAAGGGGTGACTCCAAGGCCCTGCTCCTCAGCCCCATGTAATGCCACCGCTCCCTACTGCTCCAGATGGGGAGTGAGCGTGAAGAGACTCTAGCCTGTACACACCAGCAAAGCTGAGCATTTGCAAAGGCAGCCCCCTCAGCATCCCTATCTAATAGCCTTTAAAACAATTTCCTTTGCCATGATTTCGGTGGTCAATCAATCTTTGTGGAATCACAGTATTATCTTGCTCTAAAACTCTCAGTCTAACCCCTTTTTCTTTCTGCCTTATGTTTGCCTCCACCAATATGAGAATGAGCCTGTGCGGTTGTGGCTAGGCAGACACTTGTGAAGGGTCTGGAGGATGGACAGGTGGCAGGAAGAGGCTGGCTGTTCACCAGGCAGAGACGGCCCCAGCACTGACATTGCCCTCTTCTTTTTCAGGTTCCTTCTCTTAGCCCTGACGGTGGCAGAGATGGAGGCCTTTTTGTCACTCGTGACAATTCCTACACCAATGGGGCCCCACACACAGGTGCTCAATAAATGAATGACTTTAAAGGGACAACAGAGGCTAGTCAAGATGCACTGACTGGCTAAAAGCCATGGGGATTCTGGTTCCTGGGGCCAATCAGGAAGCTGCTAGGACTGGAGCGAGGATTTCTGGGAAATGGCCAAGATTTCAGAGGTCCCTCTCCTTTCCCTGAGTCCTTCCCCAACTGAGGTCCCTACACTCCTAGGAGATTCTGGGACTGAGGGGGAAGGGTTAAATGGAAGGAGGGGGAGGGGAGCCCAGAGGGCTGGACACTCACTCCAGCACATCACGGTTGAACTGCTTCTTGCTGTTGCCCAGGAACTCTCCAATCATCTGCCGGCTGAGGCCTTTACGCTGGAGCAGGAAATGGGCCACTCCGATGGGGGTGTCAGGGATGAAGCCTCGGGAGATCAAGAACTGGATGCCCTTGTCTGGGTTTCTGGGGGTGCAGGTGAAGGTGGGAGAAGGAGCAGAGAATGAGCCAATGCCATCCATGACTTCTTCCTTTCTTCCATCTTGTGGAACCCATAAAAGTGCCTGGAGGTCCTTGGAAAGAATTTCCAGAAAATGCCAGGATTTCTTCCACTGCAGAGGGTTCCCACGGAAAGCACCTTTCACCAGAGCCTCACTCTTTTAAACTTCCCCACACAGTAATGAAGATAGTGTGAGGCAGGAAGCAAGGAAGGGGAAGTCTGGCCAAGCAAAGTGAATTCCAGAGCAGGTGAAGAGATGATCCCTCTCTTTTCCTGTCTCACTCCCACTGGATCTTACCCTGAGGTCTCTAAGGCCTGCCAAGAGGTCCCCAAGGTCCCTTCTGCCTGTATCCTATTGTTTATAGGCAGTACCCACTCCAGAATATGGAGAGGATGAGATGAAGAAACAGAGGTGAGATCTTCCCCACAATCCCCTTTCCTTGTCAATGGTGACCACACAAGAATCTTACTCTACGGCATATACTTTCTCTTTTACATAGAGTCTCCATGTGTGGGTGTGGGTCTGGGTGTCAGTGTGGGTGCTGTGTCTTAAGGCAAATGTGCTCACAGTGTGGTCTGCAAATTCATGCTGCTCCCTAAACTGTTTCTTACTGGTCCAGGAGAAGATGAGTACAGAAATAGAGGATAAGCATTTAGAACCTTTTACAACAGCACTTTGACATTTTCAGGACAACGAAGCATGTGATTGTTTTTCTAGCAGTTCATTTTTATTGTATTTTCCAAAAATATTGGCCCACAGTGTATTGGGTAAAAACCCAAACTGGTCCTTCCCTATAGATATTTTGAGAACCAGTGTCTTGAGGGATCTGAGTATGTGTGAGCATTCATGTGCATGCCAAAGTGATGTCATGGATGTGTCAGGTTGGGGCTGTGCTCACCAGGAAGGCAGCTTAATGCAAAAGAAAGAGCAGTGGATTGGGAGTCAGACAAATTTGGATTCACCTATGTCTGCTGCTTACTAGCTGTTTCACAGAGTGCAACTCATCTTATTTGTGTGAGCCTGTTTCCTTTTCTGTAAAATGGCATAATAATGTTATCTCTAATATTGCTGGGAAGATTGCAGATGCTTTATGAACAGTAGCGAATCTCCCTAGGATATAAGCTTCTTGAGACCAGGAGATGTGTCTTACTCACCTTTATAGTTATTGTGCGTGGCACTCAATAAATAACATGGATGTGGGCAGGAAGGATGTTATGTTTCCTGGCTCAGGGATATGAAGAAAGGGACGACTGGAGGGCGGAGATCAGTGCCTCATATACTTGAAATTTCCCTGGGAGGGGCATGTGTGTGCCCGCTGCTTACCACTGGTTGTATGCATTCTGGTTGCAAGGAAAAAGCTGGCTGGGGGCTCTGGGCTATGGCAGTCATTCATTTCTCTCCTACCATTCTCCTATTCTCTTTGTATTCCACCTCTGCTAGCTTTACAATTTCTTCCTGTCTCCCTTCCTCCTTTTACTGAACCCTCTTCGACTTTCTACCTGTCTTCCTTACAGTAGGTCTCTTCCCTTTGTCCCACCCCATCCCTCCTCCATTTTTCTTCATCTCCTTTGCTCTCTGCCTGTTCCTCCTCTTCATCAACCCCACAGGACTGCTGTTTCTCTAACTTCACATACAATGGATTTCTGCTCAATCCTCATACTACCTGTACTATTATTTACTTAATGCTACATTTTCTTTTAAATTTTCTCACTTTTCAAACCCTAGCTTCATCGTAAGCAGTGGGGAAAGCATGAGTTTGAAATGTTATTTTGTCCCTAATGCTTCTTAAAATAAATTAATAACAATTAAAACTAAAATGTGTCTAGAGAAAAGGCGCAGCACAAACAACATCTGGGATGACGTCGCTAAATTACCTGGCACTCTACCAATCTGTCAACGTAGGTCCCGCCTCTTCTTCCCTCCCTCCCCGACCTCCCCAGGACGCGCTGCAGCTCTGGAGCCAGTGCTCACTTACAGGTTGAAGAGGTTGAGGCCAATGCGGTAGAGGCGCTTGCGCAGAGTGTCGGTGGAGAGCGTGGGCGACTTGCAGCTGGCCGGGTTCTCGCAATGGTAGCGCGGCAGGCTCAGGATCATAGCCTGCAGGGCTTCCTTGGAGGTGGAGGCTGAGACTTCCGAGCCCGACTTGGCAGACTTGGTGGACGTGCTGCTGCTGCTCAGCTGCTCCGAGTTGTCACCGGCCTCGGGTTCGGCCCCTTTCCCCACCTCCCCTGCCTCCTCCACCTCTTCTTCCTCTGCCTTCCTGGCCCCAGCCTCCTCCGCCACCGCCTCCCCGGTCCCAGGCGGGTTGGAGTGCAGGGCTGCGCTTGCTCCCGCCTCTGTGCCCGTAGTCTCGGCTGGCGCATCGCCCTGGCCCGCAGCTGGGGCCGCAGGAGCCTCCTGACCCTGGGCCTCGCCCTGCTCGTCTAGGCCTACTAGGGACTCTGCTGGGGCCTGGGAAGTCTGCGCTCCCAGGCAGTTGGCCACCGACAGAGCGGTGGAGGAGGAGACAGAGATGTTCTGGTTGGCGATCTGCACGGTGACATCCCGGAAAGCCATCATGAGGGTGCTGCTGTGGCCCTGGGGGAGGCCGGCAGACTCCACGGCCTCTTCCCCGGGTCCCGGACAGGCATTCTCGGTCTCCCGCATTTCTGCCTCCAGTCCTGGCGGCCCCGCGCCCGCGTGCAGGGCCTGGTGTATCTGGTAAGCCCCGCTCTCCTGCAGGGAGCACATGGTCTTGAGGCTCCAGGTGCTGAGGGCGTCGTCGATGGACTTGGCGAGGGACTGCACCTGCTCGGTGAAGGAGTCCTCCAGCTCGGTGAGCGTGCCGGCGAAAGTAGGCGGCAGGGAGGGCGAGCGCACCAGCGGCAGCCCCAGGAGGCCATAGCCCTCCATGAGCGCCTTCTCCGCCGCCAGGCTCTCGGCCGTCGGCGCACGCACTTTGCGTAGGGAGATCCGCCGGGGCAGGCGGCTCTCCAGGAGCGAGTTGCGGATCTTCTCGAAGTTCTTGCTCAGCTGGTACTGGCGGAAAGCGGTTTGGATGGTGCAAGCGGCGCGCCGGGACACCAGGTGGCCCCCGTACTTGTGCTCTAGCATTTCAATCTGCAACAAGGACGGAGAGGAGGAAGTGCACAGTTAGGGAAGGGATGTTACAGCCCTTGTGAAAGATGGTGCCGGTGGCTGTCCATCCGTGCAGGAAGTGACCTGGTTAAACTTTGCAGGAATGCACAGCTGGGGGACACTGAGGGGCTCAGGTTTGAAAACTAGCATGTTATGGCAGGAGACACTAGGCCCTCGGCAAGACCCCTGGAGGTGTAGAGGTAGGATTGGATTCCAGGGCTTGGTGAGGCCTAAGGGCAGGGGAGAGAGGTGTTGCTGATGATAGTCAGATATTGCTGGTTTGGTGGTCATTTTAAAATGTTCCTATCAGGGATGCATATGGAAGTAGTTATGGGAGAAATGCATGACATCTTGAATTTGTATTAAAATACTCCATCAAAAAAGGTGGAAGGGCTAGATGAAATAATATTAATAAAAATGGTTGGAGCTGGGTGACGATCGTAAGACAGTTTATTACACTATTGTTCCTACTTTTGTGTACATTTAAAAATAATAAAATAATAAAACACCAAACGGAAATGCTAAAAAAAATTGCTGCTACTCCTGTTCACCTGCTTTCTCTCTCAGCTATCATATCATTGCATTGGGGCAGTCCCTGTCCCTGGGGACATCATAAGGGTTGAAATTGGGGTTTGATCATCTCTGTATTCCCAGTACCCTGCCCAAGGGCTGGCAAATGGTAGGTGCTCAATAAGTGGATGATGGATGGATGGATGGATGGATAATAGATGGTTGTTTTAAGAGTGGGAGTCCCTCCAGGCTACCCTGCTCCACAAATCAAATCACCTCTGTTCTCAACAATAGCTGCTGTAAGACTAGGGCTGTGCTGGGTGGGGCTGGCTGGTGGGGGTGTCCTGCCGCATCTGGGTAGATCTGAACCCAGGAAAATGTCTGACACGGACTAGTTTGTCTTCAAGGCCCTTACCTCCTCTCAGCTCTGTCCACTCTCTATGGTCTTTTCTCCCTCTTAGGTTGTTATGCTCTTACTTTTTCTCTCTTATTAGAACATCTCAGGAAAGGATTAGAAAGATATTCCCCCTAAAATGTGAATGCTCAATAACATGTAACCATGTCCCTTCCTGGAAGATTTTTGCATTTAAGACCTATGTTAAAAGGATGGACAAATGGTAACATTGCGAGCTCTGATCGGTCCTTAGGGAAGTTTGGGAAGTGAAAAAGTATCCCTGGGCCCTGAAATTATGTTCTATTCACAACCATACACTCCACTTACACATAGAGTCATTCCTAAGCTAAGAATCAGGATAGGTGGGCTGAGATAAACAACTAAAGGCAAGAACAATATCCCTCCCATATTCCCCCAGGATCATGGTACAGATAGAAAGGCAAATTTTTATTCCTAAATAGAAAATACCCTTCTGTCCACTTCCTGCTCCACGCGACCCACCAGGGACTGCAGCTGGAGTGACTGCCTCCTCGCAACCCCAGCTATCCTCACTGTTCCCTCCCTGTGGGTACCCCACAGCTGGACCAGCACAGGCACCCTCCTAGCCCAGGAGACCTCACAGATATAATCCCAATACCCAGGGACAATCCTAGGTAAAAGGAATGTCCTCAATCCTGTCTTCAGCTCTCCTAGTCTCACCATTCAGTGACCTTATTCACTCTCAAACCTAGTGGCATTATGCTGTCTCCCTCCCCACATCCAACCTTCCTCTCTGAAGATAGTTGGCAAACTTATTCATATTAAGGTTTGGATAGCTAAAAGGCTTCCTTCATAACTCCTCCCAGAAGTATTTGCATTTTACAAGGTACTAGGCATTAAGCAGAAGGTAGGAAGCTCTCCCAGTCTTCATGATCTGCATACTGTAGGGGACTTCAAGGTGCTTTTAAAAAATCGTACCAAGTGTATTATTTATTGCTGCATAGCAAATTATCATAAACTCAGCAGCATACAACAACAGCCATTTATTTTCCCACAGTTCTGTAGGTCAGTAGTCTGGGCACAGTTCAACTGGGTTCTCTCCTTGGGATCTCACTGAGCTGAAATCAAAGCACCACTCTCACATAAGGCTTGGGGTTCTCTTTCAAGCACGCAGTTGTTGGCAGAATTCAGTTCCTTGAGAGTAGAAGACTGAAGACCTCAGTTACTAGTCCTTGGCCACATGGCCCTTTTAACAACAGGAGAGTGTCTCTCTGATGCTTTTACTTTCTTTTAAAGTGTTCACATGATTGGGTTAGGCCAACCAGGATGACCTCCCTTTTGATTAACTGTGACAACTGACTGGTAACCTAATCAAAGGTGTGATCTCTCCTCATATTCTATAGTTCTGCCCACACTGGCAGGTTAGGGTGTGGGGCAGGAATTTCTGGAACCCTCTTAGAATTCTGCCACTATGCCAATTGGACAGCTGCCTACTAGGTCTTTATCTAGGTATGGCCCCATGTACCCAGGAGCTCCAGAGAAACACCTGCCTTCCAGGCATTCCGTTCCCACTTCTGCGGAAATCATGCCAAAAGGGAGAGAGCCTTGTAACTCGGCTGTTCTCCCTGAGAAACTCTGGCAGGTCCCCTGGGGCCTGGAATGGGCACTGGCCTTGGCTTAGGCAGGAAAGTCCTCTAACAAGAAGTGTAGAGTGAGGGGAACTGACCAAGTTAACTGCCTCCTTCTCTCTCAATTTCTGTCTCCCTCTTACCTCTCCCCAAATACCATGAGAAACTGACACCAGGCAGAAATTCACACCTCTTTCCTACCTGGCCTATTCATACTTGGAGGGGAACCCCAGGCCCAGGAGCATTCTTTTTAGGTTAAGAGATGCTGTGGAAAGTGCGAAATCCCATTGGCTGAAATGTTTCCAAAACAGTATAGGGGTCCATCCCCCTGACATATTATCATCCTGCTTGGAGGCAGAAGGCTGGCTGAGATAACCCTAGGAGAGATCTTCTACCAGCCACTATCTATGCTTCACCCAAGCAGAGAAGAAAATTGGATTTTAAATACTTGAATCTGTTCCATCAAGTCCTCCACTAGACTATAAGCTGAATAAAGGCAGAGGCTTTGCCTTCCATGTCCACTGTTTTATCTCCAGTGCTTAGAGAGTGCCCAGCACATAGTAGGACTTCAACAAATATTTAAGAAGTTAAAGAATTAATTCCAAGTTATCTTTTTGACTCTCAAAAACCTTCCTTATCTGACCTGTACCTTTCCTCTCCCAGAGCTGGTGATCTCACCCTCTCTTGCCTCCTTTGTAAGTTCATTTCTACCTCTAGTTTCTCTTTTCCTAGCATTTCCAACCCAACCCTTCCATTGACCCCTTTCCACCTGCCTACAGACTCTCCCAGATCTCCTGAGGCTAAAACACAACTCTGCTTGCCGCCCCTGCTCTGGGGCACTAGCCCAGTCTCTTTCTATTTCCGTTGACCCTCTTTGCCAGTCTACACCCGTTGCCTCACTCCACGAGCAAATGCCAAACTGCTGCTCTAACTCTGTATGCCCAGACTCCTTTCATTCTGCCTCCTGCTCCCACCAGTTTTCTAAAATGACTCTCAGGAAGGTCACCAATAATCTTTAATCACTAAATCCAATAGTTCATCCTCAACCTTCCTCTTCTCTCTTTTCTGCAGCTCTTGATATTTTTATCACCTTGAAACTCTGTCCCCAGATCTCCTGTCTCCATAGAGCTCTTAAATCCTATATTTTGACTACCAAATTCCTAAGGATGCTAGTTACAATTCCTATGTGTGCCACCTTCCATTCTCCAGACACAATTATTTTTCTATGTACTCCTGGACATCTTCCATGACTTCTATGTTGGAAGTCATTAGAACAGCCCCTGGTAGCTGATAATTAGCAAGTAATTAAAAGGTAAACTATCTCAGACAGAGCCTTTGTGGCAACTCTAAAGATGTTCTCACCTCTTGTCTGAAAACCTAGTTCGCACTGTCATAACTTCACTCTACTTTAATGGGTTAATAAGCAAGCAGTAGGAGAAATACCCAGTCCCAGATCTACCTCATCCCTGCTGGTTGACCTTGGACACATTTCTTAACATCTCTGACTCTCACTTTTCTTATGTTAAATGAGGCTAATCCTACTGACTCTGTGACTTGTTGTGTGGCTTAAATTATTTCACATAGTATATGGCACATAGTAGGTGATCAATAAGTGGTAGCTATTTGATAATGACAATGATGACTATGAATGACTCTCAAATCTCCATTCCTAGCCTAACCTGAATTTCGAACAGTCTATAAATCAAGGGTCCCCCCATCCACCTATGCAAAGTCATTGCCTTACTCTATCTCCCCCAAACCAGCTCTTGATGACTTCCTTATTTGCCTAACAGCATCTTGGCTGTAATGTCATCTAGTCTGGGAACTTTCATTTGTCCTTGGGTCCTCCTTTGCCCCATCCTCTACATATGCCAGCCTCAAAATCCTACAAGCATCCCCACCCCAACCTACTTCCCAGCCTCTACTACACAAAGTCCATGAACACAACTGCTCAACTCTGCTCCTCCCCTAGCCCATGCTGGGCTCTCTTGCTTTGAGCATTTGCTCAGCCTGCAGTGTCCTCCTCACCCTCTACTTCCACTCTTGTCCCCTTCTAAGTAAAATTGTCTCCTTTCTTCAAGACCTGTCTCAGCTGTGCCTCATCCATGAAGCCTTCTCAGTCCCCCCAACCTAACAGGGTCTCCCTGCCTTGGGGCCCCTCTTGGGGAATATTGTTTCATACTTCTCTTTGACACTCAGTTTTCTCCACTAATCTCTGTGATATTTATCTAAACCTTGCTTTCTTCCCCCCAGACCCCAACAGAGCATACGTTATTCAAGGCCTCAGATATGTCTTAGTCATCCTCTGATCCCTGTATAGAACCCAGCACAAAGCCTGGCACAGAGCTATTGCTCACTGTGGCATTTGAATTCAGTTGTTGGATCTTCTCCATTTGTTCCAATGCATTTAATGCAACCATGTCTTGTATATTCCAGCCTCGTGCCTGCTACACTGCCAGCCTGCAGTGTCTCTCCCTGCTTCCTTCCTACTCTCAATGCTCTCTTATACCCTCAGACTTTACCTACAGTATTATCTGTCTCTACATCCCTAGTGCCCACTGCTGAGCCAGAGCCATGGTTGGGGCTTAATAAATGTTTGCAGACATGAACTAAACTGAACTCTCTCCCATGTCCTAGGGGAAATAAAAATACGGGCTCTATTCTGAATCTGGGCTTGCAGTCAAATGCTACACCTTCCTCCCCACCCCCCACCCCATTTCCCTTAGGGCTTGGGGACTTGGCAGCTCCATCCACCCCAGCCAGACCCTCCCATCCATCCTAACCCTCTTCTTAACTAGGGCCAGATCAGAGAGCTGAGAGAGATGGATGTGGGAGGGGAGCATGGCCCCAGGGAGGGAGGGGCCTCTGGGCCCACTGGTCATGGAGCAGCTCTGCTCACTTCTCTCTAAACCCCATGAATCATGGGTAATTGTGGCCTCATCTCCTCCCAAGAGAGCAATCTCTCAGGTTCTGCCAGAAGAAGCAGTGAAGGGGGGCTCAGGGGCTCTGTTTCTCTAATGAGCCTCTCAGTGTTAATTAGAACATGCTCCCTCTTTTCAGGTTGCCACTAAGAGATAGCTGCCAAGTCAGGGTGGGGGTGGAAGAGCGGCTAGCTAGGGGGCTACATTGCTAAGGAATGTGGGGGAGCTAGGCCTGGGTAGGGGTGGGGGTGGGGAGCTTTCACATATGAGCAAGGGTTTCCTCTGATCCAAGATTTCTTAATAGAGAACATTGAAGCATTATATGATATGAGCCTGCAGGACTTGGCAAAGCAAACCTCACATGAGGCTGAGGAGTAGAGAGTGTGCAGAGGGAAGAGGAGCTTAGGTGATGTTCAGGGCGGCCCACAGGAGAGATTGGCCTGACTGGGCAGGGCGTGTCCCCTTTGTTTTCTCTGTGTGCCACCTCCCTGGCCATTGTTCAAGATACAGAAATGCTCAACATGGCAGGTCACTGAGGCCTGCCTAGGAGTGGGGCTGCCCCTAGGAACCTTTCCTGACGATAGCCAGGTGTGAGTGGGGGAGGCTACAGCTCAGCTACCCCTAGTTCACAGAGACTCCTTCAGGTGAGTTCTCTGGGAAGCCTACTTTGAACCTCAGGTTGGGCTGCCGTCCTCGTGGGTGCTCCCGCAAAGCCCTGGGTGCCACTTCCATGGAACTACCCTTCAATGTAGCAGAGGAGATGGGGACAGGCACTGGGTTAAAATCCTGGACTGTAGAGTCCAAATCTTGGCTACACGAAGGATGCACACCAGGGATGCATCTTTGGGCAAGTTACTTCACATCACTAAGCCTCAGACTTCTCATTCTTAAATGGGGATAGTAATAGTAACTAGCTCACTGGGATGTGGTGAAATCTGAGGAGATAATTCATGGAAAATGTCTAGTACTGTGCCCAACACATAGTGCTGCTCGTGCCAGCTAGTCCTGGTTACATGTCAGCGCCTGCCACTGGAATGTGGGCTCCCTGAGGACCGGGACTGTGCCTTTTACATCGTGGTGTCCTCAGGCCTCACACAGAGCCCAGGACAGAGCAGCTGTGCAATACTGTTCCCTGAATTCAGAAGAGGGAAGCCCGAGGCACCTTGCCTCCACCGCTGCCCTGTTGGCTGGTCTCCTGGGCCCTCCGTGCCCATCGTAGAGCTCTCACCTTCAAAGTAGGAAGGTCCTCAGGTACCTCTGGTACAGTCTCTTGCTTCTCAAATGAGGAAACTGAGGTCCAGAGAGTTGGAAAAGTAGCCACTACTCCCCTTGAAAGGTACCCCACGGCGAGGCTGGACCTTGAGGCTTTGGGGTGGGAGATTTATTGGAGAAGGGGCTGCTCTCCAGTGGAGAACATGGCTTCCACCCAGAACCCCAACTTGTGGAACAGGGCCTGGATGCTACTGACTGCTGCCTGGCTTAGACAGCATAGAGAGCTATGTAATTTGGATGTACCACATGGGCTCCAATGGGTTTCTCCTCCATGGTGGCAGAGAACAGGATATGACTCCCTAGAGAGCCTGAGTGAATCTGGAAATCATGCCTGTGCCCTCTATGTCCTTGCCACAGCCACTTTCCTAAAGGACCTGAATGTCTCCCAAGATTGTAGCCCTGAGGATCACTGTGAGGTGAAGTGAGAGAATTGAGGGCAGAGGGAGCAGAGGACAAGAGAAGCTATGCAGGACCTGCTCACAGTGTGACTGTGGACAGAGAGAACAGGGAAGCCTGGGGCAGGCCCCATTCATTCATTCACTTGTTCATTTGTTCATTGGTTTGTTCTTTCATTTGTGTATTCCTCCACTATTGAGGCAGTACCTAGTGCACAGGTCTAGGGAATGCTTGCTTCTCCACAGACTATAAAGTGAATAGCACCCCTCGTACTGTTCAATGCACAATCTGCTCAACTCGGCGACAGCCTTGAGAATGACATGGTCCTTGCCCTTAGAGTGGGACAGCTACCAGACAGCACAGAGCCAGCAGTGGGGCACTCAGAAAAAGCACACAGCCTGACGTATAAGGAGAGATCACCCAGGCAAAGATGATTGGGGGAAAGGTGGGGAGTATTCCCAGAAGAGGAAATAAAATACGCTAAGACCCAAAGGCAAAGGATGGTATGGAGATTCAGGGAAAGGCAAATAGGAATGGCTGGAACCCCAAGTGGGTGCCAGGCAGGATGTGGGGTGGTAGAAGAGCCTGGAGAAGTGTTTGTCCAATATACATGAGAGGTCATAGAAGGCTTTCATGCAGGGGATGCCGTAATCAGATGTGCTCTTCATATGGAGGACTCAGCTGCAATGCGGAGATTTTAGGTGGAAAGAGGCACAACTTGAAGCAGGGGAATCTGTGGTGGTTTGACTAGGGGCACGTGCCAGAGATGATGGTGGCCTAGCCTAGAGTGGGGACAGGGGTGGGGTTTGGGAAACAGTTAAGAGGTTGCATCAGCGGGATTTGGGGAAGGAGCAGATGCAGGGGAAAGAGAGGAGCCATGGAAAATGCTTGGGATTCTGGACTGGCTGATGGAGCAGGACTGACGGGTTGGTGTACTGGGGAGATGAGGATTGTCCAAGATTTCTCCTAGCTCAAGGATTACAGGATTTGTGTGACTGGCAGAGATCACAGGATCAGAATACTAAATCCTAGATCTCAAAGAAAGCTAAAGTAGAGTCGATCCTGGCTAAAGGCCTCATGCCCATTCCCATCCCCCTTCAGGTCACCGAGTTATTATTTTCCCCTTTTCATGCTTCCAACATCTTTTTCATGCCAGGCACTGTGCCCAGCACTGGGGTTCTAAGTCATGGGCCCTGCCTTCAAGAAGGAGTCAAGTAAACAGGAAATGATGATATAGCACTGAATGGTTATGACAGGAACACCTGGGCTATGGGATCGCTGTGAAGGGGCATCCAGCACAGCCTTGGGAGGGCAGGGCAAGCTGTGAGAGAGAAGGAAGGAGCACCAAAGCGAATCCCAAAGCAAAAGAAGGAGTGATGGAGGCCAAGTGCAGGAGTATAGAGGGATTAGGAACATCAGCAGTGGAAGCAAAGGGAAGAGTATGTACAAAGCCCCAAAGAGATATGACACAATGAGGCCCAGAGAAGTTAAGCCACTTGCCCAAGGTCACAAAGTTCATTTACAGAAGACAAAGGAGCAGAGCTCAGTCTCATGTGTGCCATGATTTTAACCACTTTGCTCTAGCTCTTCAATCCCTTTTTCCCCTTCCTCCCCCAACCTGCAAGCCTATGTTTGGCTCAGAGAGATACATGAGCCAAGGGTGGTGAGCTTTTCCCCAGAGCTGGATCCACTTAGCATGAGGACCCCATCACCCTCTACCTTTCCTGCCCCACTCCTGACAGCCTGACATGCAAACCTACCTATTAGAGTTATGTCCACTATAAAAAAAGGTCCATGATACTGATCAGAACACTGTACAACTCTCCACATCCCACCTTGTCAGTCTGAATTAAAGTAATTCTCCTGCTCTCCCACCCAAGCCAAAGCATGAGTTTCCTTTGCTGTTATTAACTGGATACTCCTTAAATTGAACTGTAACCTCTTTGAGAGGCAGGTAGGGACCATCTTTTTTTTTTTTCTTTTTGTAACCCACTTCCTTGTTGCTTTGCATGTCATAGTTATTCAAAAAGTATTCACTCATGTCATAGTTATTCAAAAAGTATTCACTCAATGAGTTCTTACTATGTCCAAGACCACTCTGCTAGATGCCAGGGGAAAGGTACAAAGATGAGTAAGAGATGGTCTCTGTCATCAAAGAGCAGAGTCATGGGGAATTGATATGGGTCTTACCACCCATTTCACACTGTAGTGTTCCAGCCCCTATGTGGGCATTCCCAGTAACACAGAACTCATTACCTCACAAGCAGGACACTCTATATTTTTAAAAGCTCTAATTATGAACTGAGCTAAAATCTTCCTCTCCTATAGCTTTCATACATTAGTACCGCTATTTTTGCCTGTAATGATAGAAAATACATCTAATCCCTTTTCCACATGCCAGCACTTCTGTATTTAAAGCTTATTTTTATGTCTAGAGTTTTTCCATATGACTCCAGCCAATCCTGTTTTCCTTCTTATGAGAACCTCAGAACCTCAGATTCTTATTTTCCCCTTTTAATGAAGCTCCTAGAACCAATCAAAGGCTCCAGACAGGTCCTGACCAGTAGCTAGTGTGGGGCTCCAATTGGCTGCTCCCTTATTCTGGGGCCTTGTCTACCCTTCTGAGAAGGCTGCTGTGCTCACTTCTTTGGCAGCTGCTCCACCAGCTGTTGATTCATCTTTGGCAGACAGTGAACTGGAGCCCCAAGGACTTCCTCCCAGGACCAAGCCTGCTCATGTTACACTAGTGCTGAGGGCTTTTCCAAGTTAAGAGCAGAACTTTAGATTTTTCCCCTATTTCATGCGACTTTTTCCATTTAAACCTTCTTTCTATCAGATGAGATATTTTTGAAATCTTGGATTCTATCCAATATTAGCTGTCCTCCATTAGCTGTGTCATCAGAAAGTAATGCCTTGTTAAAATGATTGAACTGGACAGGACCAAGGATAGCCCCCTACTTGATGACCCTGGAATTGGCACTGATAGAAAAATAATTTTTTGAGAACTCTGTTTGAGAATAATCTACCTGACTATACTGTGATCTAATCCACTTTCTATCATATCTACATAGATATCATGAGAGACTTTGTCAAGTACTTTATGAGAGCCAGATACAATGAGTTACAGCTGGCCCCTGATCCAGGATAACAGTTTGACATTAATGTCTAAAGCAAGCGATGAGGTTGGTTTGGCTTGGCTCAGTCTTCGTGACCTCTACTAGCTTTCCTTCCCAAAGAAGGAAGATCGTCCTTGTCCACTGGGTTAAAGATTGGTTCTTTAGAACTTACATGTTTCAAAGCAAAAGAAACCTGAGATAATTTGAGGTCTGAGTCCCAATTTTGCTGATGAGAAAACAGTACCCAGAGTGCTTAACTAGCACTCCCAAAGTCACAGAGTTAACTAGAGCAAGAATAAAATTGGATGCCCTGTCTCTGGCTCTAAGTTCAATGCTCTTTCTTAATAACATCAAGTCATAATGTCTTTCTTTAAGCACGTTCATGTGTGCACATGCACACACACACACACTTATAGATTTTCCTTCAGGGCTCTTAACTGGTCACCAAGAAAAACTGTGACATTATCATTTGGAGGGGTTCAGTGGGGACCCCATCACTGACCACTTTCTCTTCGTACTTCACAGAATAGAAGATGGAAGCCTAGAACCTCTCAATGGGAATTGTTCTCCAACAGGGGAGCTTTGGACTTCCCTGATCTGAGTTAATCTTGGGAATCCTCAGTGTATTAGGAGGAGACCACTATCATTGAAACTCATTTGAGCCCATGTGTGCCTAGGTGTGGGGTTTGTCCCTTGAGTGGGCACATAAGCTGGACTATCTTTTCTTAGTAGCGAGTGGAGGTGGGACTTGCCCAGAGAATAATAGGCCACTTGTTTAGTGCTTTGTGGAGCAGTTTCGGCTTCCTGCACATGGTGGGAGGAGCAGAGCCCTGGACACACTGCCTAAAGGCCTGGCATTGCAAGGGTGTGACCTTTCCATGTAAAGGCTGGTTGCCTGAGGGACTGGGCTGCAGTGAAGGGCAGATTACTTAGCTCAACTTGGGAGAACTAGTGGCAAAAGAGGTGTGGCTGCAGCAGAGATGGGCCCAGTTGGGGCGATCCCTGGTACCCTGGACAGCTCCCAAAGGCAAGGCCCCTTCACCACCCTCCCCTCCCCCCATTGGAGGCCCTGGGTACCTGTTTATTCTTTAGGTCAAGGGAGAGTTCGTAATCAGAGGCGGCAGGGGCGTGGGAGCAGAGCGCCGTCACCAGGGCAGGCTGCTGCCGGCCGGGGGAGGCCTCACGGTGGGGGCCAGCACGTGGGGAGGCACCCCCCGCCCCTGGCTGCTCCTCCTCCTCCTGCAGCTCCTGGGCTTGAGCCTTCGGGGCATGGGCACTGGGTCTGCCGGCTGCCACCACCGCCGCTGCCACCACGGAGTCCTCCATGCCCCCACCAGTCTGGGTGCAGGAGCCATCACTGTGAACAAAAGGCAACGGTGCTCGGTTGGGGGAGGGGGACAGGGTGCATGTGGGTGTGAGGGTGGGGAGAGAAACTGGGCACTTTGGCAGCAGTGGGCCTTTCTAGTGGTGGGGGTTAGGGGGGTGTCTCCAGCAGTCCCCTCTAAGGAGGGCTGGGACTAGCCCTGGGTAAGGAGGAGAATCTGAACTTGAGGAGGGTATCCTATGCAGAAGGAAGAAGCAGCCATGGCCAGAGCTCATGAACCTCTGCTTAGGAGTAGAGTAGAGTGGTTAAAAGTAGACTGCCTGGGTTAAAATCTGGGCTCTGCTTCTTATTAGCCGTGGACTCTGAGCAGGTTAAACTCACTGTACCTCTGTTTCCCAGCTATAAAATGGGCATACTAACAGTACCTACCTCATAAAAATGAGGCTTTATGGAAGGCTTAAGTTAAAGTTCTTAAAACAGTGCCTGGTTCACGGTCACCGCTACGTACAAGTGTTAACTATAGTAATTATCAGTGGGCCAGCTCTCTGGTCATTGGCTTAGGTACCTGGGAGGAAGATAATGCACAGCAAACCAGCTCTATCTTTAGACTGTCCAAATGATTCTGGGGAAGGAATGATGCTTATAGGCCTGGCTTGGGCATAAAGCACCTCCAGTGGGGGTGGACCTCAGCTTTTTAGGGCTGGGTCTGTGAAGAGGAGGGTTCTTGCCCTGATGGGTTTAAGAAAGCATCTGTTTTTCCCTGGCTCCTCCTCTTCTCCCATGGAGCCACCAGCAGGCTGAGCTATAGCTGCTGCCCACTTGCCTACTATAAGAAGACACCTGCTAGCTGGACGGCCACACTCCAGACTTTCCTGGGGCATTAGTGCACTCAGGTTTCTCCCTTCCCCAGTCAGCTCCAAGTTCTGCCTTTCCCTCAAGGCCCAGTGCTATGCCATCTCTCCATGACGCCTTCTCAGGTGACTCCAGCTTTCACTGCTCTATTGGCTGGAATATTAGGAGCTGCTCTTAGGGAGTCACTATCTATTTCATAGAGGAGAAG
The DNA here is from genome assembly GCA_028627145.1 of Eidolon dupreanum. Classification (NCBI taxonomy): domain Eukaryota; kingdom Metazoa; phylum Chordata; class Mammalia; order Chiroptera; family Pteropodidae; genus Eidolon; species Eidolon dupreanum. The sequence continues at coordinate 76,535,294 of CM053503.1, read as the reverse complement.
AATCATGGCTCACAATATAGGTTGAAACCCAAGCTCTGACATGGTAATGGCTTTGGTCAAGTTGCCTTTTCTCTGGGCCTTGGTTTTCTCATCTGTGTAATGGAGGTACTAGTACCTACCCTACGGGGTTATAGTAGGAGGTAAAGGAGTCAGTAGATGTAAAGTGTATAGCACAGTGCCTGGCACAGAGTAAGTGCTCAGTAGATGTTAACTCTTATTTCCCCCATCTGTCTCCTCCTAGAAGCCAACGTCTGTATTCCATTTGATTTCCTTGCCCTCACTTAGTGCTGGGCAAAGGATGAGTGCTCAATAAATATTTGCTGATGACAGAATTGAAGAGAACCCAAGGGCCAGAGGATGGCCTCTTCAGTGGACAGTGGCAGAAGGTCAAGACAGGAAGAGACCCTGGGCTCATCTAGCTCGGCCTTCCAATCTCCCTTTTGTACAAATGAGGATTAGGGGCCCAGGGAGGTTGGATGGCTGTAAGCAGAGAGCTAGGCAACCTCAGACTTATTTCTTCTAAGGCTTTGCCTCCATGTAAGATGCCCCAAATTGTACCAGAGAGGAGACCTCTTCCTGTTGATTCTATCCAACTTTGGAGCTTCTTGGTGCTAAAATAACCAAGGGCAGGGTGAAGAATTCTTTCTTCACTAAACCTCCACCTGTCCCCTCCTCCACCAATAAAGGAGAGCTCATTGGCTAGCCTAGAACCAGCAGCCTTAAACTCCTTAAGTCAACCCTCCTTGCTACTGCATTTTCCTTTGCTCCTTCATTTCTTATGTGGCAACCAAAGAAGCTACATAGTTGGATGAACTCTAGATATCTGATATGTTTTTAACTAGTATCGCCTGGAGGTTCTTTTTAAGCTCTAACTTAACTCCTCTTGCTAAAGTATATGCCCATTCTTCTCACAGAGCACATGGAAATAGCCCTGTTCATCTGTGAACACAACCTGCCTCGGCCCTGGAGGGCGGCATTCGGTTTCATCCATCTCCTCTCCAGACTGTCCTTGGTACAGATGCCCAAGGCCTCTCTACCCCAAAAGTTTTCAAGACTCTTTAGAGAACTGGTGGCTACTCAGGGATATAAACACCTTTTTAAAAATAGCCCTTTGTTTTCTTTGATTGCTGTAGGATGCTTGGCGAAAGGTTCTGGAGATTTGATGCCACTCAACAGCAGTACACAACCAGGGACAATAGAGGCTGGTAGGTAAGTAGACCAGCTTCCTCGTCCCTTGGGCAAAATGACTCTGAGGTACATTCCACACCATCTCCCAGAAGTTCCTAGTGGAATGAAGCTCCGGTTGGACAAAGCAGGGACCTGATCATTAATGAACCTATATTGGCTTCCTTTTCTTCTGTGTCTCATTCCCAACTCTCTGTTGACATTTCTTAGGGTCACCTTGTCCCAAATAAACTACTCATGCTAAAACAAAACAAAATTTTAAAAGAGCATTCTTTATGGGCCTTCTTCTGGATATAGACAAAGGTTCCAAGGCCTTCTCACCTGAACTCATTCACAGGGCCTGGGAGTCAGGAGGCCTCCACTGTCACCTCCAGCACATGCACACATGTGTGTGCATGCATGGGTGAACTCACACACACTCATGCATACACACTGCTTCTAAATAGCTGTGTAGCTTTGGGTAATTCATGTCTTCCTCCTGGGTCAGTTTCCTCACCAGTCACATAAGGGGAGGTTACTCATCCTTAAGGACCTTTCCAGATAAGATGTTCTGGGAGCTCGGGTTGCAGTGCTGAATCCAATCTACCAAGGCCCACCAACCCCACGGTTCCAGGCTCTCTGGTGGGTAGAATTAACTCCACCTTTGCCCATGTATGCGCATAGGGACCTGAGGGACTGTAGCCCTCCCAGGTATATGATTAAGAGTGTTGGAAAGGGGACCCTGTCCTTGCCTGTTTTCTTTAGATTTCTACACAGACTTGTGTGGCAGAAGGTGGCTATGGAAACCCAGGACTGTTGTCATCAATATGGTAACATTTAAGGTTATACAGTGGAATGCAAAGAACATGGGCTTTAGTTTCAGGAAGACTTGGGGTAGACCGGGTTCTTCCTCCTACTATGTGACCTTGGGCAAGTTACCTAACCTTCTTGTAGCTCTATTTCCTCATCCTCATCTATAAAGTAGTATCTTAATAACTCCTTCGCAAGGTTGCTTTGAGAAATAAATATAGCTTGCAAAACACCTAGTACAGTGCCTGGTACACAGTGGTCCTTGATAAATGGTGATGGCAGTATATTCTGAACTGGAACCCTACAGCATGAAGTCTCAAAGGAATTACCAGAAAAATAGCAAGGAGAATTCCTAAGTGGAGAGGGTTCTCAAGATTTAGCCTTCCTGCCAACTTTCACAAAATAGAAACAACAGGGTGTTTAAAAATCATACCTCCTGGCCTTTCCCAGCCCTCCAGACTAACTCCCTGAGTTTTCAGGGATATTCAAAGGTGGACTGGCTTCCTTGAGGCTTCCTCTCACTGCTTACTCTTCTCCATCACGGGAACAAAAACACAGTGAAGGGCCTTGGTCTGGGGCATCACCAAGTCATGGGATCCACAGCCTCTGAGGAATCTTCAAGACTCACTCATTGCCCCTAGAAAGAATCAGTCCCACCCTCCAATGTGCTCTAATGATTCTTGGTGCTTGCCTCTATTTCAGCAATGACCACTCTGTGCTTTGATTATTCATTGACATGTCTCTCTCCTCCACCAGACTGCCACGTACACCTTTTTCTCACAGGTGCTTATCACAGTAGGCTGGTTCATGAAGCATGTTTAATAAATGTCAAATGAATGGCTAGATGGATGGACATATGGGTGAATGAGTGGGTGAGTGGTTATCATTTAATCTATACTACTTTCCTAAGAGCAGAGATACTGGGTGGGTTTGATGATGCACCACCCAGACCCTCCTTCCAGGAAGGACTCTTGCCTAGCTCTGGGAGTGCTGTTGGATGCTGCCTTCAGTGGTCAGTCCCATCAGCCACTTCAAGGATTGCCTCAGCTGAAGAGAGCTACTTGACACAAAGTCACATCCTTCCCAGGGATGTCTGCATCCAATGGCTAATTGAAGTGGTGATATAAACGCTCAGCCATTTTGACACAACACAGAGTAAGTTGATAGGTCCTTCTCACTCCAGAGCCTGCCATGGGATTGGCCAAGGCTTTTGTTGTACCTCCATTGCATCTGACTTCTCTTTTTGCCTTGTGCTGTGTTCCTCCTCTCCCTTCCATGGGTGTTGATCCCAAGTGCATCCCTTAGTAAACATTCAGCACCCTAAACTCAGAGTCTGCTTCCCAGAGAACTCAATCAGTGCTGGATATTGAGTTTTTTCTTTTTTCTTTCTTTCTCTTGACAGCCAGGATTACCCTGGTCTCCCTCCCCACCCCCCAGACTGTAGAGCCTTTTTGGGTTCTAGCACCTTTGACAAGAGCTCTGGGCTCTCTTTCCAGAATAATCCACATTATTTCACACATGCCGAATTTTACCTCCACGTTTAGAGGCTTTAACAGACGTCATGGACCCAGGCTAAAAACACTATTCTGGAGAGATGATCGTGGATTATCTTCCACATGGTAAGAACAGTGCCAAGGGCTATAGGCAACTCTGGTTGCACAGAGAAAATGTTTGGGTACAAGACAACACAGAGCTTTCAGACACTGTCACTGTTATCCTTAACACCGATGGAATCCTTGTTTACAAGTAACAAAGCGTGAGTGAAGTAAGGCCCCTGGCTCTGCTACTGACTAGTTGGGTGATCTTGAGCAAGATACTTAACTCTTCTGCACCTCAGTGTTCTCATTTGCAAAATGAAGATGTTAATTTCTCCTTTCCAAGAGAGTGATGAAGATGAAATGACCTCATGGATTAGTATGTTGGCCACCATAGGAAATTTAGCCTTTCTACAGAGGAACGAGTAAGAAGGGCACCTGGCAAGACCCTGGCATCTATGCTTACAACAGCCCTTACCAGAAAGCTGAGTCCCTGAGAGGAGCTGGAGCAGCCAGGAGCAGCCGAAGAGCTGTGTACGGATGAGGAGAGGATGTGGGCTCTGCTTGGAGAAGAGGAAATGTCAGGGACAGGGTGCCCAGGCTTATGTTCACATACCTTAGGTTGGCCCTTGTCACAGAGGTGGAGAAGGGAATACAGAGGAACCTAGAAGCCCAGCCCCTGAGGCCTGTTGGTGTTGATGGTGGCAGGTGGCTGGGGGAGGAGGGAGGGGAGGACTGTTTTCCCATGTGTGCAGTGGCTAGAACAGTAATCACTAGTGACCTTGCGAGGAGTGTTTTGAAGGCTGCGGGACTCCTCAGGCTGGAAGATTCCCACACAGGGCCTGACCGTTTTCACTAGATAATTCCAGACTCTGCCAGCCTTTCTTAAAGCTTTTCTGGGACAAAGAAATGAGACATTTTCCAGACAAAAGCTAACAACATGCCTCACGTCTCAAGACTTTTCAGCCTTCACTAAAACACTTCTTTCTCTCCCTTGTCTGAGTCAATAAAGGATCTGAGATGGCCAGAATAAAGTCACTGAACAAGGGAAGCCAAGTGCCCTTTTGGCATCCCACGTGGTACTGGGGAGGGTTGAGGTGAACAGAGGGCCAGTGGTAGAAACAAGTTCTCTCCATGCTGATTCAAAGAACAAGCTGGAAAATGCTGCTCAAGGTGGTGGAAAGAGCACAGAGTCAATGTCTAACCTCACCTCTGCCTGCAGCATTCAGCATAACCTTAGGCATGTCGTTTATCTCTGGACCTCTGTTTCCTCATCATGAAAAAGATGATTCAAGACACTGTTACATCTGAAGGGAGGAGAGGCCCAGCTTCCTTCCTCTCCCCTTCCTTTTGCATGGGCCCAGGGCTCACACTGTACCATCCCTGCTTACACCACCACTCAGTCCTCAACACCCAAGGTCACAGCATAAGCCTCCCCTTGCCTCTCTTACATCATTTAATTCATGCCAGCACCTCCTCTGGCCATGGCTCCTTGACCTCCATTATCCAAGCCAGAAGCCAGGTCTCAGAATAGAAACCCCTGGAGGAGGGCAGCTGTGGCTTTCCCGGCTCATCTACTTGCAGAGGCTGCCCTGACTTCATTGGTTGTGACAGATGCTTCTCCCTCCCATCTCCCAAGGGCCCTGAGAGAGTAAGTTATTCTTTCTTTTGTCAGCTCCTTGGAGACTCCAGACTTTGGCCTCACAGCTGTTCTATAAGGTGCTGGCCAGTTTGGTTTGTTTGTAGGGGTTTCCCGTCAAAGGAATCATAGCACTTCTCTGGGCTTGTGCCCTCCCCACCCCCAGGCCCACAATACCCAGGGCACTCACTCAAGGTGGGTCACAGGAGCAGCTCTGCAGCCTGTCCCCAGACATCCAATGCATAAAGCTCCCTTGCTTAGCCCAGCCACAGAGGAATGTTAATACCTGGGCATGTCAGAGCCTGGTGTGCTCCAGAGAGGCCTTATCTAGAAGTTTCCTCAGGATGCCTTCCTCACAGACTCCCAAACTGGCCACATTGACTAATGCCACCTCATTGCTCCTGGAATTCTAATATTTTTGAGCATTTTATTTTCTCACAAATAAGCATAGATCTGGTAGCAAAATCAAGCTCTAAGGACATGTTGCCTGCCCCGCTCCCCAACACATAGCACATGATTTCACAAGTGCATGCTTTTCTTACCCTGGGCAGACAGAAAGAGGTCACTGTGCACCTGAATACACCTCGGAGTTTTCTACCTTTCATATCTGCTTGCGTTATTGCCCCTAAGAGCAGATATTGCCTACTCCTAACATTCTCATTTCACCAACCTTAAGATGAAGCTCCAGAACCGCCCTGCTTAAAACCATCCCTGAACACACAACTTGAAGTCATCTCACAGCTGGTATAGGTAGCACTTAATATTTACGGACTAGTGAATTCTGGTTTTATTTAACTTTTTCTTTTACTATGAACTACTTTATAGATGCAAATATGAATAACATGTGAGATATAAAGAAAAATATACACTTGTACCCAGCTCAAGAAATAGCACATTAGAAGGCTTTTAATACCCTGTGTATTCCTCCTTCCTTCCTCAGAGGAATCCCTGTCCTGAATTTGCATTTATCCTTCCCCAGCTCTTCCTTTGGGACAAATTTCCTCTTGCCTTTACGTAAGCAATGGTGGCTGCCTGGCAAGAGCTCCAAGTCTTCACAGTGTGCTCAAGGGGGAGGCTCAGGAACACTCCAGGTCTTGCAGACCGCAAAGCGATCAGGAAGCCCCTCTAGTGGTGATGGCCCCACAACTTCATGCTGGCAGGACTGCAAAGATAGCAAGGGGTCTGACTGCAGCTGGCTGTGCCTATTATTTCAACAAGGAAGACTTTTAGGAAAGAAAATGGACTTGTCTCTTAAGGACCCATCCCCCGGCTATTCCTTTGTGGTCTGGATGTATAATGATCTCCAAATGGACCATGATGACTGTCAGGAGCCACACAAGTAATGTTGGGAGAGGTGTACTCAAGAGAGGCATCAGCCTGTGTAGCAGCAGCTGGGAGCCAGGTCCAGAGTGTGAGAGGCGGGAGTATATGAAGCCGTAGGCAGTGCCAGCCACTTCATAATCAGGGACAGCACAGTGGCAGCTACAAACAAGTGTGGGCTCAGGGCCAGACTGCCTGGGTCTGAATGCTGGCTCTGTCTTTCCCCTGCCGTGTGGCCTTGGGCAAGTTGCTTAACCTCCTTGTGCCTCACTTTCTTCTATTAAAGACTTGGGTAGTGATATGTGTCAAATGCTCCATAAGTCCTATATAAGTAGCAACTATCTTTTTTCCTTTTTAGAATTTCAACTTGCTATTTTGCCAAATAAGAAAAAAATTCAAAAACACCCTTCAGTTTCCCTATAATATTATAAAAGAATATGAAAAGTAGGATGTGATTTCTGCATAAAGAATAGTCCTTTAACTTGAACTATCATTTTTTAATGTTCTTGGTGTCTTGCGCTAGAGTTCAAGTGGAGATATATTGGACTTTTCTATAAGGTGTAATTTCTGGAGCTCTGAGTTAGAGATGATGCCAAGAGAAGCTTACCAGAAGTGGGTAAGTGTTGGGAGGCAGCTGAGTTTAACAAGTAAGAAGTTAAGAATCAGAAAGCCTGCTGCCGCTGTTGGTGTTGGGCTAGTTCCTTAACTTCTCTGAAACTATTTCCTCACATGTAAAGTGAGCATACCTACCACAGGATTTTGCTGGGAGATTTAATAAAATAAAGCCTCTGGCACCTATCTGATACTTGGTAAATGTAGGTTTCCTGGCTCTAAATTTCCTTTCATTTCATCCTCCTTCTGGTCCAACCTAAATCAGCCCCACCTCACCCCAGCAGAGCAGATGTTTCTTTGATCCTGAGCCATTTTCAGGAAAGGATATCCTTCCAGCTCCTCACAGGCTCAATTTTACTACATGCCAGGGAAAAGGTCTCTAATGGCTTACAGGTGATCATGGCAGTCAAGTGTGTACTTGCCAAAACAGGAGTCTTGTGACATGAGAGCTGGAAATGGCAGAATTACCAGTAGTATAGGACATTGCTCTGGATGTCCATCGAGTTACTGGACATACGTTTCCCTACCTGTTTCCCTATGGTCACCTTCCTATTGAAAGTCCTTCCTAATGTCTAGCTTCAAGCTTCCATGCTGTAGCAGAAACCACTCACGAGCTTACAGTACCAGAATGGCCATACCACTTCCGACATGTCTGTGGCTTTCACGGGTCATCTCCAAAAGTGTTCTGAAGGAAGGGACAATACAGCACATACTGGCTTTGAGAAGAAACGTCAGAAATCAGAGCTTGGGGAGTCCCCTACAGGCAGGGCAGGAGTCAGTGTCAGGCCATAAACCCTGAGGGGGTTAAATCATCTCCTCCTCTTAGGTGAGCAGGCAGTCAAACTGGCAAGATGATTTCCTGATAAAATGCCTCGGCTCTTAATCTCATCCTTGCCTGCGCTGTGACAGCCTGGTGCTGGGTTAAATCATTTCCTTTCCTGCCCTGATGTCTAGAAAATCTCTTCTCCCGGCCTGTGGCCCTGCTTGATTGGCATTCATCTGGGCCTTTAGCTTCTTTGATTTTTTTCTCCAAATTGGTCCCTCAGTTCTCAGTCTCTCTCCCTCTTTTGGATATTGGGCTCTTCCCAGTCAACATTCTGTATGTCATGGGCTAGGCTTGAATAGAAACATCTGAAAGACTGCCTCCTCTTCCATGTCCATTGCCCACCATCCAAAGGAGGGACAGACCTCTCCCTGCAGGGCATGGCTCAACGACATTGAACAACATGTAAGATAGTGTGTCCCCTGCTGCTTGCCATACTGGGGGCTCTGCCACTAGGACCCTATCCCCTGAAATAGTCAGCTCATTCTTTCTAAACAATTCTCAGTCATACCTGAGTCTCTAGGCCCCTTCTCTTGGGACTCCTGGATCTTGACTGATTTCTCCCTCTGTGCCCTTGAAAATTCCTGCTTTAAAATAGCTAGCATTTATTGAGTGTTTACTATATACCAGACATTTTGCCATGCATCTTCTCATTTAATCCTCCCAACTTCCCGAAGAGGTAAGTGCTATTGTGATCCCCATTTTACAGTTAAGTAAATTGAGGATTAGAACCCTTAAGTAATTTAACCAAGATCACAAGGTTTGTAAGTGGCCAAGCCAGGACTTGAGCCTGGATTTAAATTGCTCTGTCTAGGCTCTCAATTGCTCTACATCCTAATGCTTCTTTGAAGTCTTCCTGAACTGGTCTTCAAGCCCAGGGCACTCCTTTACCACCTCCTCACCTCTCTCTTCTTTTCCAATCTGGAAGGGAATCCACAAAAATCATCTGGTGCTCAGCCCTCTCTCTGCTCTTGGAAAAGAAAGGGGACTCTCGTATTTTTAAGGTTTTTATTGATCAGTAATTAAGAATATCCTGTTCGCCAGGATCATTTCTCATTATGAATGAATTCGTACCAATATGGTACATCAGTCTCTTATGAATTTGTTTCTGGTGACTCAGTTCCCCTGGAATCAGCCTAATTGATCTCCAAAGATGCAAAACTGAAGCCTGGACTTAGAACATGGTGACCACATCAAGATCCCACCAGTCTGTGTGGGTGGCGGTATCTGGGGCATGACTGAGGCAACACATTCAAACAGTGACAAGTTTAGGACCAATGCTGAAGCCTGCCAGCGTGGAGGGAGGGAAGTGGGTATCAGGCACATTCCAGCACCCAGACTGCACTACCCAAATGCATGGGAACAGAGAAAATAAGAAGAGGTGGTTGTGCAAGGACTGTAGGATTATGAGTGAGGTGAGAGTTTTCTCTTTTTCAAAACTTCCTTTGTGTTTTAGCAATAAGTAAAACAGAGAAAGGAAAAAACACATGCTGTAGCCTATCCAACACGTCTGTTTTCTTACATACGTTCATACTAGTTCAAGCATTGTCTTTCCCATTCGTCTCTTGGGCCTACTATCCATTTGTTTTGCTTTGTGAATGCTCCTGGTCTCTCCACTTGTATGTCCCATCCCTGGCCAAGGCAGAGTGCCTTCTTATAGAATCACTGCTAGGAAGGCCTTGGAGATTAGACAGTTCTTCCGTCATGTTATAGCTGAGGACATTGAGACGTGGAGAAGGGGAGTGCCTTGTCTAAATCAGGTGGTGCAAAGCACCAGCTTCTTTAGGAAGCCTGACTTCTACCTTATTCTGCACTTTATCAGTTAGGAGACCTTGAGCAAGGTACCCTCCTCTGGTCCTCAGTCTCCTGTCTGTTCAATAAATGGCCCGTGCATGCCTTGGCTTGCTTCCAACCATGATATCCTGTGGTTCTAAATCAACAGTCCGTTTCTCTTGGCTCCTGCTGGCGTTTCTCCCTGCTGGAGACAGCAACACATGCCAGTCTTCCTTCAGAGACAGCTGTCTTTCCTGTTTTGTTTTTTAATTGTCACAAAAGAAATCTCTAAAAATTTCCTTTTCAAAGCTATTCCAAGGCCTCTCAAAGGCAGTAAAGTCTTTAAGAATGCCTGATCTAATTAAATTACTCTTGCTTTAGATTATCTCTTTTATTTATTTATTTATTTTCAATTTCGTAAAACAAATTTAAAACCCTTTTTGTCATACATCAGAAACACTTATTGGAATTATAAATTATTTTTATGGTCACATTATTGCTTAAAAGATAAATAAATAGGTAAAGATGCCCCTTCAGAGGAAAAAAGAAAACAAAACAAAAAAGCACAGGAGGTAGGGAGGATAGAAAAATCACTAGGCCTACAAAGAGAGGTGACTTGGGGAAAAAAAAAAACAATATCCAAAAGACTCAAACAAGAAATTTTTGGTAAATGACATAAGAATTTGTTTCTCAGAAAATTGGACAAAACTCTACATTAATGAACACCAACTGAACAGAAATAGCCAGACATCCCTTGTGGTATATTTCATTTTGTTCTGGAAGTATAGTTATGTTTATTTCTTAAAATAATAAAGCCTGGAGCTTTTTTTTTTTTTTTTTATCCCTAAGAATATTCTCTGGGTCATCTCTCTCCTCAGCTTGGTTGCCCTGATCTGTTTACCTAATTTGCCTGGAGTCCACAAACAGCCTCATATGCAGCAGGGTGGAAGGACAGGAAAAAAAGGCCCAACCTTCTCAGTCCTTGGACTACAACCCTGGTTCTGAGAAGAGCTGACCATAAGCAGTCTGCTTTCTGTGGCTGGGGAAGTGGGAGCTGGCTGTATACATCCCCTGCCAAACTTTTATTTCCCATACTTGAAAACACCTCCCTTTGGTTATCCAACGTCAGTGGTAGAAGCTGCCACAAATGCTTGGTTCAAACCCTCACTCTGCCATTTACCGGGTATATGTATATCATCATTTCTGATCCTTAGTTTCTTTTTGTAACATGGGAATAACATTTTATAAGTTTTTAATGAGAATTAAATAAGATAATACTTGTGTAGCACATAGCAAGTGCTCAATACATGACAGCTAGTATTCTCTTTCCTTCTCTCATGGGTGGGGACTGAATGATGAGGAATTCTCCGATCATCTCTAAATGCTGACAGGAAATTGTTTGTCTTAATTAGCAGCTCTTCTAAGGTGGGCCCCAGCCTGGCCTCACTCATACTGTGCAGGGCCCAGCACAGTTTCATGGACAGATGACTTTCCTCAGTACCCTCTGGTGACAACCTCGGTCTCATGAAGAGACCAGTCTTAGAGGACAGCTGAAGGCCTGGGAGGGAAAAGTACACAAGGAAATTGGCCTGGATAAAAACTTGACTCCAAATATGAATTTCACATCTCAGCTGAGGAAAGTCCTCTGAACAGAAGGACACACATTATGACAGGACAAAGCTTTTGTAACACTTTCTGGAACTAGTGGAGGATACCACGGCCAAGGTATCACAGTATTTTGACATCTACTTTGTTTTCGTGCTTACTAAGTCTGGCAGGAAGAAACAAGTGGGGCAAAAAGCTCAGAGAGGTAAAATGACAGACCACACGATTCATCAAGGGACAGATTTCACTAGCTCCAGACCAAATTTTTCTGCTACCTTGTCGTGGTCATCCTCAGTTGTGGAGCCAAGCTAAGGTGGACTCTGCTATAACTATACAGAGATCCTTAGAATACCAATGAGCAAACTTGCTCAAAAAGCCCAAATAAGAAGGAGCAGCCCCTCCCCTACCCCTGCTGCTCTACACTTCAATGCAGGTTTGCTGTGCCCCACACCAGAGTCATCAGTTCACACGAGTCCCACCTAGACCAAGACAGCACGCAGGATGCTGCACTCCAGGGCAGAGCAGTATGGGAATTTTTACAGCTCTGGGTCAAGTCACATGATCCCAACCCCTGCAAAGGCCTCTGGGAACTAACCCCTGGACTCTAAAGGGCAACAAACAGCTTTCCTCTTGGCCTCACCTGCTGCCCACTGCCTTCCTGGTGTGAAGATGCAGAGACCCCAGAGCCTGGGGGCTTGGGCAGTTTGGATGGGCTTGCCCCCCATCCTCATCCCGGGCCTCTGAGGGAAGGTGAAGTTTTTCTGTCCTTGGGTGCAGTTCTGCAGCCCCAGAATGACCCCTTCTCGGTCCACCAGTGGTGGGGCATGTTTCCCAGCAGCCTCTGAGCCTCAGACGTGACAAATGGAGTAGGCACATGCCAAAGCTCCCAAACCCAGCAGTTTGAAGACTAAACTGTATCGATTGCGAATTTAATTGCTCCATAATCACTGAGTAAACACTGGCTGCTCCATTGATCATGCCTCAGACTGGGTGGGGAGAGAGAAAAGGCAGACGGGATGCAGGGACAGTGCTAAAGAAGGGCTCCCCCTAACCACCTTTCTTCAAGGGTGTCCCTTCCTCAGGGTATCAAGGCATGCAGCCTCCAGCAGAGCCTGCAGCCACTGTGTACACACTCTGCACTCTAGTTAGCAGGTGACAGAGAGCCACGTGCCACTGGAGGGGTGGAGGCACCGGGAGGTTCTGGTTAAGGCAGGAGGCTCTCTCAATGCACGCAGTGAGAAATGCAGGCTATTTTTTTTTTAATGGGGGGAAATGTAAAACCTAGTTCATAGAAAAATAAAACCCCAGAAGATTGCACACTAATACATTAATGATGGCTAATTCTATATGACCGGATTCAGTTTTTATTTTCTTCATCATATTCTTGTATTTTCCACATTTCCAACAACTAGAAAGTATAACCTATAGTCAGAGAAAATAAATGTTATTTAAGATTAAATGAAACGTCTCAAAGGATTTCTTCTGTGCTATTAAAAAAAAAAAAAATCCTAGCTCTGTGGAAAGAGGTTGCATTTTGGAGTTAGGCCTGGGTTCACCTTCCAGCTCCAGAACTGATGAGCAGTGCTCCCTCCATCAGATACTGAACTTCCATCCCAGATTCCTTATCTATAAATGGGAGTAGCAGTTATCTCACAGAAGTAAGTGAGATAAAATGTTGAGAGTGTTTAGTGCAACAACCTGACATGTTCAATAAATATTGTGTTCAATAAATATTAGCGTCTCTTCCATCGTGGAGTAGGGCATGGGGTTTGAGGAGGAAGGACTAAATATTGGGGGTGAGTCAGCTTAGTCTCCTAGGGCCCAGAGTACCCCACATCCCCATATCCTAACTTCTCTTGCATCCCAGGGGGCTGGAGATTATTTCAGTTTCCTCCCTAGTGACTCCCCTTTTTGACTACCCCCCAAGCCTCCTGTCATTATCCTAATAAAAGTCAATCTTCCTCATCTTGTTCCATTGCCACCCATGGAGACAAATGGGCTGCCACTCTGCTAGATGCTGGGAGGCAGCTGGGCAGCTCCAGGGTCATTGTTCCGAATGTCACTGAGAGCCTGAGAGAGAGGGGAGCCTGAGGGATCAAAAATAGGACTGCAATTACTAACCTATTCAATTCCCCAGAATAAAGCCTTGCCATTAGCTAACAGTGGGGGAGGAGGTGGAGAAGGAGGATGAAAGAGCCTGACACACTTGCTGCCCCCTGGTTGGCTCTGGGCCTAGTACCCCCAGTTCTCCCCTGTGGGCCTGTTGCCCTAGTAAGCATAGGTTGTTTGCCTAGGGATGTGTGAACCTAGGCTCAATGAAGCCTAGGATAACTCTAGGCCAGCCCCATAACCATTCCACTGTACCCCAGGCCCTGGTGTCCATGACTCCGCCTCTCCTCTCACAGACACGCAGCTTTCAGACTTGCTCAATTTTGGGTCTTCCCACTTCTGGGAGCATTGCTCCCTGGCAGGCTCCTAATCCCAAGATAGATTTCTCCTGATCCCATCCTCCAAAAGGCTGCTCTGCAGGTGGCTGGGGAAGGCTGTGCTAGTACACGCTAACAAGGCTGGGGCTTCCCTGGGCCCCCAGGGCTCTTTCCTGGGCTGAGGGTTTGCCTCAGGCTGCAGCAGCAGCTCCTCTCTGTCCATCTGATCTGCAGGGCTGTGGGGCAATCAGTTTATACAGATCAGCTGCCACTGCAGCCCCCGCGGAATGAGTCCAGTGGCTCCAGGAAAGGGATTCTTGTTCAGCCTCATGGCCTGGGGTCAGGCAGGGAAGGGACAGATGTCTCAAACTTGCTGATCTTGGTCACCATTGGCTTCGGCCAGGGTGCATAGGAAGAAAGTGAGGAGGCCTCTGTGGCTAGCTCTGAGATCACACACTGAAGGCCCCAATTACGGATCCTGAGACCTGATGGATTGGTTTGGATTCCTGACTGGAGTCTCCTGCAGAGACCAATTAACTTATTCCTAGAAACCCTCAGAAAAGGTTGATTTGGCTGGAGCCTGGCTGAGCTGGCAGGAAACCAGACTGACCAGTGTGGGGGGAATCTGGCTTGCCTTAGAGGGCTCTGTGACCCACCCACCCAGTGCTGGCCCTCAGCCTGGTCTCTGACCACTATATTCTTGTAGAGAAACTTGCAGGGAAATTTGGGCTACATTCTCTGGAGGCAAGACGTCTGGCTAAAGGAAAGGGACTAAGGGCTGTGAGGGGTCACAGATAGGGTTGGGAGCATAGATGTTGGGAGTCTGATGGGAGAAAACTTATCTTAGGATAGAATTCCCCCAAGAAACCAGGAATAGACAGACCAACTGACACATGCACTGTTTGTCAGAAACATCTAAATGGCCTTCTCCCAGAGAAGCCAAGAAACTGTCATCAGAGAGACAGACAGACAGACAGACTAACAGATAGACAGAAACATACTCTAGTAAGCTACGAACCAGACAGACAGGACAATTTGGAATAACTGAGAACAGAGACAGACAACATCTGGACCAACTTGGGAGCAAGTCTCTGCCTCACCTAGTAGGCAGTACTTACAGATCCTTCCATGAATCAACGTTCAAGAAAACCTCCCACCTCCCATCCTCCCTCCCCTGAGCACCTCTGACCAAACCTTGGCATCTTCCCTCCAAGGGGAAACTGAGATAATGGGTTTCTTACCATCCCATTCTAAATCTTGGAAAAAAACCCTATTCTTTTGGAGCCTGGCTTCCATGAAGCAGCGGCACCCCCCCCTGCCCCCACATATATCTGCCTCCCTCCCACCCCTTCCCACCAGCAGCCAGGCAGTCGGAGGAGCGTTGGCACATGGAAGAGTGGGAGGGATGAGCATGAGAGAGAGAGGAAAGATGGAGGAAAACCCAAAGGAGCATTTCTGTTGGTGGGATCCCCAGGACTGAGCTTTGTGATGACATGATGTTACCATCCTCACTGATGTCTGGTGCTTGGGTGGCAGAAAATAAATGTTTACTGGGTTGAGTTGGATTGATGGGACAGAAAGTAGACTAGACAACTTTTCTTGCTTATCCTTCCGTGCCAGGGAGGACATTTTTAGGAAAAAGACTCAGCCACATGTCTGAACAGTGACAGCTCACAGATGAGGCCAGGGTTCCATATCTCTTTTCCCCCAGACCACCCTTGTGCTGCTCTACTCTCTGTCCTCTCTCCCTTCTCGCCCACTGTCTTGTTTTCCCATTTCTCTCCTTCCTTCCAGTTTCCAGGAAAGCCATTTGGAATTCGGAGGTATCACAGTGCCCCATTAGATGGGCAGCTCCTCCAGGATCAAAGTGGCAGCACTTGTCATTATGTCTTGGCACAGAACTTGGCACAGAGACCACCCAGGGCATCACACAGAGTTTAGTCCTTCTCTTTGCCTTTTATCTTCCAACTTGTCAGCTACAGGGAACAACCATGCCTCTTGTAGTCCTGGATTGAAGGATCTGGAGGTGTTATTGTGGTTTAATTCCCTTAGTCCCCTTCTCAGAGTCCTGCCTCATTCCTGACCCCCTTTGACTCCCCTTTAAGGGAAAAAAGGCAATAATTCCTTTCAGTGGGTGGTTTTCTGCCCTTAAGCTCAATAGCCACCATCTCTGATTACTATCTAGTTATTTACCAAGGAAGAAAGGGAAAGATTGTTAAATCTTAAACTTAAAAGGGGCAAGTAGTGGGAGTCAAATGCCATAAGTGTGCATCTGGGCGTTGGCACTCACTGGTTGTGTGACCGTGGGCAAGTCCCTTGACTGCTCTGAACCTCACTCTCCTCTCACATAAGACAGGATTATAAAACCTGGTCTTATTTCCCTAAGCAGTTGGGAGGCTAAGTGAGATTATATGTAAATGTTATTTTCTAGAGGGACCAACCCCTTCATTATACAGATGGGGAAACTGAGAACTAGGGGAGTTAAGTAACTTGCCCAAATTCATTCCGACAACAGGAAACTAGACGGGGAAAATTTTAGTCCAGAATAGAACTATCTCTACTCTAAGTGAAATAAAAAGAACAGGTAAAGAGAAATATGCAGAATTGTGAGACAGAAAAATTGACGGAAAAGAGAAAAAAATAAAGTGTAATAAGGGACAGAGACTGACAACATACACAGATCAAGAAGAGAGAGAGTGGAAATTGATGTGGGCAAGGATGAGGATAAATGGAGGAACAGAAAGGCAGAGAGACAGATGAATATAGAAGGAGAAAGATGAAAGCATGATGGAGAGAGACTATAAGGAAAAGAGACAGGAGGAAAGAGGATATATGAATAACTCAAAACAAGATGAAGAAGAAAGCCTAGGGACAGTGACACCAAACCCTGACTTTGCAATATTCTTCTTCCTTCCCAGGTTGTCAGCTAACTCAAAGAATGTTGAAACATCCCTAAAATTAAAGTCAGTCATCTTGGCTCCTTTATGGAAGGAGAAAAATTAGAAAGAAAAATGTAAATGTTTGATACAAAAGAAAGGATGGGCCCTATCATTGGTTGAGCAACTGCTGAGTGCCAGACAATCTATCATGTGACATATATATGTAATCACATTTATTTCCCTTGATGTTTAAAAATGTATTTTATATAGTCCTTTTAAAGGGGAGGAGCATAGATTTAGGATTTGAACAAAAAGGCATAATGACCTTAAGAGTTGGGAATCGCTCATCTAGGGTCCAGAGGAAGGAAAGAGAAATGGAAGTATGAGAAAGGAGGTAAAAACAAACAAACAAAAACACAAGATATAAGAGGAAGAGCCCGAATGGTGAAGGCTTGTGTGCTTTGCTCTGAGGGGTGGGATGATAGGGGGTGGGGAAGAGGGAGGACCATCCACCAATTACTTCCCACCTGTGGGAGGCCAGGTCGGAGCAGGCGGGCTTCTGCTCGGTGTCAGCAGCTGGGCAGCAGAACTGGTGCAGCACGGTCTCATTCCTGAGGGCAGAGCAGAAGGGAGAAGGTCAGGGTGCTGCCAAGACAGGCTTGGCTCTCTGACACCAAAGCTTTTCTACCCTTAAACCTTGACTCTTCTTGATCTGTGTCACCGCAGTCTCCAACACTGCTCCAGAAAAGGAGGTATAGCATTGATTCTCTGTCACTAAGTAAGGCCTTTCCAGTCATCTATGAGGCCCAATTCAAACACCGCCTCCTGCATACTGCCCCCACAATCTCCCATCAGCAGAACTCTTTTGATTTCTGCACCCCGACCCCCTCAGTAGGCTCCTCTACATGTATGTACTGTTCATTCCCTCTATCCTTTATCATTATCATAGTTCTTTATAGCCCTGTTCCCCTCTAAGCTCTGGCAAGGCAAAACTAGGTGTATTCATCTGTGATGCACAGAACTGTATGCAGCAAACATTTTAAAGCTGATCATATGCAAAAATACAAAGCACTCATGCAGAGACTCATACAGTGTTGCCAGCTGATAATCCAAGGTGTGGTATTTGACAGATTTGTTTGATGCAGATCAAAAAGCCAATCCAGGAAGCAGAGATCTTGGGTTCTAGTGCCAGCCAGCCAGCTGTGTGATACCTAGCTCACCTTTTCTTGGTCTCAACTTATTTCCTGGTGAAATCAGGAAGCTGAATTAGAGAAGTAGTTCTCAACCCTAGCTGCTTATTAGAATCACCAGATTTTTAATAACTATTCCTACCTGGGCCCTAACCCTCAGGGACTGATTCACTTGGTCTGGTCTGGCTCTGGGGCACCCAGAGCAGTTCTAAAGGAAGCTAGAATTGAGAGCAATTAGAGTAAATAATTTCCAAGGTCCCCTCAACCTCTAAAATGCTGCAATTCTAATATTCACTCTGAGCTAACTTGAAATTTAATATTGAAACTACTTTTGCACAAAGTAATGCTGTCCGTTGCCTGCTCTCCCTCAGCAAGCCGTCTCTGTACTGGGTATTTTGGAGTCAGAGAATGTCAGACCTGGAAGGGCCCCCAAAGATTACCTGAAAGGGATTTTTAAACTCCTTTAGCGTCAGAACTCTTTGTCCAAACCCCATCTTTACTGGAAGGTGCTGAGTTTGCCTATCCTCATGGAAGAATAACATAGGAGCCTACCCTAAATTGACAAAAGTAAATTCCAGAAATGTTGTATGATTAAATGAGAAAAAATAAAACAAGGGAAAATGCAGAAGAGAACTTAGAAATAGAGCTTATGTGTTGGGGAGACTTAAAATAAAACAGGAAACTGAACAGCCATGATGAAGAAGACAAACATCTGACTCCATAAAAGAAAAACATCTAGTATGGGAAAAGATATCTTATTAAGTCAAAAAACAAATGATAGAATGGGAAAATATATTTGCAACACATATGACAGAGGGCACGTTCATATCCTATATTGAATTCCCCCAAATTCATAGTGCAAAGGCAAACTCAATAGAAAAAAAAAAATGGGCAAAGCATACAAATTCTAGTTGACAGAGGAGGAAATCCAAAAAGCAGATAAATATATGGGAAGATGCTCCACCCTACGGTACACAGGAAAATGGAAATTAAAGCAACACTGAGGTGCCCTTTCCCATCCATCAGGCTGGCAAACATTAGAAAGACTAATAACTACAAGTGCTGGGAAGGATGTGGGGAGTTAAGTGCCTTCATCCATTACCTGTGTAGAAGTGAATTTTTACAGCTGTTTTTGGAAATTAAAAAGAACACAAATCTTCTGACTCAGCAATCCTACCTCTGGAATTTTATACCCTAGAAATGCTAGCACCTATTCATAAAGATATTTGTACAAAATGTTGTGGCAGTTTTGTTTTCAGTTGGGGGAAACAAAACAACTGGAAATAACAAGAGTTCCAATCAGTCAGGGAATGGATGAGTCATCAATTATGATCATTTTATTCACACTGTGGAATTATGCACTATATCTCTTGACTTGGTTGGATTCTACAATATATGGCTAAAGGAGAAAAGCAAGTTGCAGAGAAATGTATATAATTTTGTAAAATAAACAATAGCCACTCTCCCCTAAATGCAAATTCTATACATTGTGATATATTCATATATGAGTGTGTACATAACTAAGCTGTTAACATTGGGCACCTCAGCAAGACAAGAGTGGGAAAAAGAGGGCATAAGTAAGAAAAGGAGAAGATAAAACATGTTTGGTGTAATATTAACTGAAAATGTTAAATATAAATTTTTACTTATGCTATTACTGTAAATACATTAAAATTGAATATGTACCTGGAAAAGGACAAGGAAGTGTCAGGAACCAACACAAATATTAATGTCATTTCAGGATGGATCACAGGCAATTTTCATCTTAGATTTTTATTAATTTAATAGATTAGTGATTATAGATTCTAGGTTAATATTTAGTGCAACGAATACAGCTTTTTTAAAGGGCAATAAAGCAAATAATTGAATCTGACTCCTCATTTTACAGATGAGAAAGCAAGCTGAAGGGCTTTGTCTAGACTCATTTCCTGACCAAAGTCCCAGGTCAGTCTTCCAGTCACCCCCACCGTCCCCACCCCAGCCCCAGGTTTCTGGGGCAAATCAGAGCCTTTAGAGAACTGTCTAGACCTCGGTGTCTAGTGGCCCCAAGAGCTGCTTGGCATGTGGAGTAAGGAAGAAGAAAGGAGGAGGTAGGGCAGAAGGGCTCAGAGTTGAAGCAATGGAGGGGCAGGCAGACCCAGGTATGCAGACAAAGCAGAGAACCTACTCCCAGTTCCTACCACCAGGTGCACCTGTTTCCCAGCATGGGTTCAGAACTCTGACAAAAGCCCCTGAGAACTGAGGCAAAGAGGCACAGCTTGCTCATCACGCACTGCACACACATTTCAGGAAGGAGAGTGCACCCAGACACAGGCTGGCATGGCGGTGCCTGGGGCTTCTGCTTTGATCCTGCCTCTGTTTCCCAGAGGCATCCTCCCAGGGCTGGGAGCTGCTCCTCCAGGCACTGAGGCAGACTCCATGTGGTTTTCCTAAGTCTGTAGATTTAGCTGTGTTGGCTCATGCAGTAGGCAACATAAGCCTGGTGTCCTCAAGTCCTTCTATACCTCAGGCTTGGGATGGTAATGCTCTTAGAGTGGCACTCTGTCGGTTCATGCTGATGGGGTCTCTCAGGACAATTCAGCTGAGAGGGGAAGTTTGCCTCCAGGCCTTCTCCAGTTTCTCCTTTATCCACCTCCTGCCCCATGGGCCTCCTCAACCGAGGCTAGCGGCTCCCCATTAGAACCTCCTTGCTTGTGTTACCTTGGGGTTTAGTTCATAATGAATTATAAGTCCTCCTTTGCCTGCCTTTGATCAGCCTGGCTGCCTTCCCTGCTCAAGGTCCCAGTCTAAGCCTCCTCACATGGGCAGGTCTTAGCTTAAGTTGGCTGAATGTTGCTTTCGGCCTCCCTGACTTCCTTTCCTTTCTCCCCAAAAGAGAATCCAAACAAAGGCACCCAAAGAATTCATTCCCATTAAAAATAAAATTGGAGATGTGAGGAGAAGGGCACTTCACCTCCGTGGTATTCTTCCCCCAAACCTATAACCCCAGTCTAACTGTGAGAAAAACATCAGACCAACCCAAATTGAGGACATTCAACAAAATATCTGACCAGTACTTCTCAAAACTGTCAAGGTCACGAAAACAAAAAAGAGAAACTGTCACAGACTAGAGAAAACTAAGGAGACATGACAATTGTCACCTGGTACCCTGGATGGGATCCTGGAACAGGAAGAGGATAAAACTAGTGAAATACAAATAAAGGCTACAGTTGTGTAGATTCAGATATGATAGAGAACTAGACAGATAGATGATAGGTAATAATATTTGGACAGCAAAATACTAATAATTGTATTTTAGCACTTTATAGTGTTTACTGTGTGGCAATACTGTTCTAAGCACTTTCCACATTAACTTGTTAATTCTCACAAAACATCCAACAAAATTTTCTCATCACTCTCCAGGTAAGGAAACTGAGGCATAGTGAGTTTGTGGACCGCTGATGAAACATCATGCATTCGACATAGGCCTCATTTCTTATCACAACTCTCATAGTATATTTTATCATCCTCCCCCTTTTTTTTCAAATAAGAAAACCAAGACTCAGAGGAAGTAAGTGACTTGCCCAAGGTCACACAGCTGGTTAGTAGGAGAGCCTAAAACTCAGTCAGGCTTTGAAATCATACAGCCCCCACTTCACCCTGAAGTGAGCTTGGAAAGGGCTTTCTCAGAGCTACCATGTGGCACAGGTCTGGAGACATGATTCATATTGTAGTCTACGGGGTTCACACCTGAGGCTGTATCTCTAGGAGTTCTGGAGCTGGAAGGGACCCAAGGATATTCACAATATGAAGGGCCCCTCTGAAAAAGGAAAATGACCCAGTCTTTGGCTTTTGAAATTCCAAAGAAGGAAAGTTTGTGGTATAAGGCCAAAAGCTTATTTCTTGGGTTCTTAATTTCAGAGCCTAAGATTTTAGGCAGAATTCAGTCCTTCCTGGCTTTAGTGATCCCAAGTGTTCCAAATTGATGAGTTTTGATGGAGAAGCTGGATTGTGGGTGGATGTAATAAAACCTAAATGGGGCAGTCTGGACCTAGAATGAGGATTTTGATGTCCCTGGTCATGTTGGGAGGAGGGGCAGGGAATGAGAGGAGCAGAGCGAGGAGCAGCTGCCTCAGAGAATTTCAGGCATCACTCAAGCAAGATAGTGGTTAAGGGTCTTCAAAGAAGGCAGTGTGGACCTGAAGGAAGAGGAACCTAGGGCTCAGCCAGAAAAGGACTCCGTTTCTTTACTAGGAAGCCAAGAGGAGAGTGGTGGTGCTGCCAGAGGAAGAACAGAGACCCAAGGGGCCAGCTGGCTGGCTGGAAGGAGAAGAAAACATCAAGTGCTGCAAAGAGCTAATTAAAGCTTCAGCCAGGGCCAGGCACTTGAAATTATGGGAGGCTTTTCACCTATAACGTCCCACATCTATATTTAGTTTGAGACACAGGATTCTACTGCAAGACCATAAAAATAGTTGAGTGGTTTAGAGGGACTGATGATACGTGCAATCATGTAGTAGATGAAGCTGGCTGAGGAATGGAGAAAGGGACTCCTAGCAGGAAAACCAAGGAGGAAAAGCCAAGATCCCAGTGGGACAACTTTGAAGGAAGAAATCTCCCTCCCTTTCACCAAGCTGAAGACAGCAGGTTTAACCCCTAGTCTTTAGAAGGAAGCAGCCAGGGAACCCCTCTGAACTCCAGGAAGAGGGAGAAATTATAAAATAATTTCCAGTCACCTCCCCATCCGCACTCATCCTGGTACCACCACCACTAGTGCTGGTAGAGCCTGAAGACCAGGTTCCTTTTTTTTTCACTTTCTCTTAATTTTCTCACCTTCTACAGGCAGTCTTCTTTATCTAAACATGATGAATAGAGGAAAAAGATACCTTATTTCCTCAGAATTCACTCCTAGTCCTGGAGATGGGCAGGGGTCGGGAGAGAGCTAAATATCCAAAACAATTTTGAAAAATGAGAACAATAATAGGACTTAACAATATGTGCTTTCAAGACTTAAAGCTACCAAAATTAAGAGAGTTTGGTGTGGTCTAAAGATAAGCATACAGATTGATTGAACCAAATAGAGGGACTAGAAATAGAATTAAACTTGTATTGATTCTTGATGAAAGTACCAAGATAATTCAATGAAAAATGATAACCTTTTTAATAGATGGTGCTAAAACAATTATATATCCATATGCAAAATAAGGACTTTAATCCATACTTTGCACAATATATAAAAATTAAGACAAAATAGATAATAGAGCAAAAATAACAGATAAAACTATAAAAGTTCTCAAAGAAAATCTGTGACTTTAGAATATGCAGAGATTTCCTAGATAGGACACAAAAAGCACAAACTACAAAAAGAAAAAATTTATAAATTAGACTTCATCAAAAATTTTAAATATTTTCTCTTTGACAGATACTATTAAGAAAAATAAATAACTCTTAAAACTCACTAATAAAAAGACAAAAACTTTATAGAAGAATGTACAAAAGACTTTAACAGATATTTCACTAAAGAAAATATACTAATAACATTATTAGTAACTAGGGAAATGCAAATTAAAATCACAAGATATCACTACATATCCACTAGAATGACTAAAATTAAAAAGTCTAACAATACTAAGTGTTGAAAAGGGTGTGGAGCACTTATAACTCTCATACACTTTCAATGGGAATATAAAATGGTACAATACTTTGGAAAGCAATCTGGCAGTTTTTTTCTTTCTTTTTTTTTTAGGCGAGGCAACTCTTGGTTGACCTCACAGATTGCAAGGACCTTGTCAGTTTACAATCTCTTAATTTTTTTATTTTTTATGCCTATAACACCTGGTCTTCCTAGGTGGTCTCCCATCCAAATACTAACCAGGCCCAACCCTGCTTAGCTTCCGAGATCAGACGGGTTCAGGCTTGTTCAGGGTAGCATAGACAGGCAGTTTCTTATGATGTTAAACGTACACTTACCATATGCCCCTGCAATTGCATTTCTAGGTATTTACCCAAGATAAATAAAAGCATATTGACACAAAACTATTCATAGTAGCAAATGTTCACATTTGCTGTAAAAAAAACAGCAACTCAACACATATACAGTTGATTGATCTTGACAAGGGTGCTCAGAATGCACAATGGAAGAAAGACAATCTCTTCAACAAATGGTGTTTGGAAAACTGGATATTCACACGGAAAAGAATGAATTTGGGCCCATATCTTACCAAACGTAAAATCAACTCAAAATGGATTAAAGACTTAAACATAAGACCTGAAACTATAAAACTCCTAGAAGAAAACATAGAAGGAAATTTTCATAACATTGGTCTTGGCAATGGTTTCATGGATATGACACTAAAAGCACAGGCAGCATAAGCAAAAATAGACAAGTGAGACTACATTAAACTAAAAAGCTCCTGCACAGCAAAGGGAACAATCAACAGAATGAAAGGCAACTGATGAAATGGGAGAAAATATTTGCAAACTGTATGTCAGATGAGAGAGGTTAATTTCTAAAATATATAAGGAACTCTTGTAACTCGATAGCAAAAAACTAACTCAATTAAAAATGGACTAAAAGACTTGAATAAACATTTCTCCAAAAAAGACATACAAATGGTCAACAGGTATATAAAAAGATACTAAAAGTCACTACTCATCCAGGCAATGCAAATCAAAACCATAATGAGATATCACCTCACACCTGTTAGGATTGCTATTAGGAAAAAAAAAAAAAAAGACAAGTGTTGGTAAGGATGTGGAGAAATTGGAACCCTTGTACACTGTTGATGAGAATGCAAAATGGTGCTATGGAAAACAGTATGGACGTTTCCCAAAAATTAAAAATAGAACTATCATGTGATCCAGAAATCCCACTTCTGGGTATTTATCCAAAAGAATTGCAACTGGGATCTCGAAGAGATATTAGCACCCCAATATCATTGCTGCACTGTTCACAATAGCCAAGATTCATAAACAACTTAAATGTTTATTGATGGATGAATTAAAAAATGTATATGCATGCAATGAAGTGTTATTTAGCCTTTAAAAAGAAGGAAATCCTGCAATATGTCACCATGTGGATGAGATTTGAAGACATCCTAAGCAAAATAATCTAAATGGAATATTATTCAGTAATAAAAAGGAATGAGCTTGCTCTTACATGCACCAACATGGATGAATTTCAAAAGTGTTATATTAAGTGAGGGAAGCTAGACACAAAAGTCTTCACACTGTATGATTCCATTTATATGACATTCTAGCAAAGGCAAAACTATAGTGACAGAAAGCAAATCAGCCGTAAGGGAGGGGAGAGGTTAAACTACAAAAGGGAACAAGGGATCATTTAGGGTCATGGAAACTTTCTATAGCTTGATTGAGATCGTGGTTACACAACTGCAGACATTTGTCAAAACTTAAACTATACACTTAAAATGGGTGAACCTTATTATACGTAAATGTACCTTAATATTTTTAAAAGACCCAAATCTTTTTCTTTTCACTTCTTGGTATTTCATCAAGAGGCTTTAATTTCTTTTCTAACTTCCCTCCTTCCATTACCCCCAGATCACCTAATTACTAACTCCCCACCAAGCAGCAGGGAAAAACCACTGTATTTTCCTTTCCTTTCAACTGCTAGATTGTATTTTCAGAGACCAGATGGCTCATGACTGAGTCAAAGGAGTCCAGGGGGCCAGAAACTAGGACAATGAGAAAATCAGGGGTGGGGATGGTTGAATGGGGAAAATTTTGGACTTGGGCCTAGGGGCTGAGAGTCCCTGGGAAGTGCAATAGTAAGAGTGCTGAGCAGCAGATGGAGACCCAGCCCCCACTCCACTACTGCCGGCCCTTAGGAGGGTCAGTAATGGTAAACGAAGCTCTTATTCCTGCCTGATTTATCTCACTGAGTTGTGGGGATTCAATAAGACTTTGAATGTGAAACTGCTTTGGAAGAAACATGATAAACCCTGCACAGACACAAAATCTTATAATGACTATTACTGATATTATTAGTCTTTGCCACTAAGGAACTCAGCAACCACAGCTCTGTTGCAAGTACAGACCTCCCAGGATGCCAGCTTGACTTCTTTGTCCCTAGACCCCCAACCCCTCCTCCAGGTTTGGGAGCTATGGGAATAGATATCCCTTGCTCATTGGTAGAATCTGCCACTGCATTGTCTTCCACAGAAAGTTCTGGAAAGCTCTAAATAAGGCAAATGATTAGAGATGTTCTAGCAGTCAGGAGCAAAAGGCTACAGAAAATACTGCCCTGGTGGTATCCAGGTCAGGGAAGGACAACCGGGTTCAGCATTCATTGTCCAGTCCTGACAAAGTCTCAGATCTCTGTGTGGACTTCCCATTGACCAGGTTTGCTTCTCTTTCATTCTCTGCTCACTTTTCTTTGGGAGAGTTTCAAAGGTCATCTAGTTCATGCCCCCGCAGCCAAAGAATAGAAGGTTACAGAGTTCTAGAGTTGCCTGCCCCTTCTTTTCCCTGAAAACACATTGCAAACTCTTCAGAGGTTCAACTTAAGAAAGTGAGCTTGGTCTTGCAGTAACCTTGTTTCTCTCTTGTGTTCTAAGGAGACTCAGCACCCCATCAGCTGCCTCAGGGTTTACACTGAGATCAGAGGAAAGTAGAGAAGGTAGAGCATAGGACCTTGCACTTCAACCAACTGCAGCTCTGATTTGGGCTCTTTCACATATGAGGAATGCCCATTAGGTTTAATTTGGGGGGAAATTTTTTTCTTGTTTTAAAAAACAGCTGGGAAAGCATTCTTCTAACCCAAAGCCCTACTATTGCAACTACTGAAGCTCATATGATCCCATCCATTCATAACTCTTCTTGGAGAGGAACTGCTTGCCGCTCTCCTTGCAATGGCCCTTCCTGGCTCTCTCTTTCTTACTGCCTGGAGAAAGACTTCATGAGTAATCCCACCTAACTCCTCTGTACAAACTTTGCCTTGGATTCCTCATCTGTAAAATGGAATTAATAACAGAACTTCTTTAAAGTGTTGTTTTGAGGATGAAATGAGTTAAAACACGTAAAGCACTTAATAGAACTTGGCATATAGTAAGTACTTAATAGGTGTCAGCTATTATTAATATGTCCTATTTCTGCCACCCTTTCCAATGTCCCTTTGATCTCAGGGAAAAGAGGTCTCCTCCTCTTCAAGCACCATCCAGTCTCTACAGCTCTTCATCCTCTGCTCCACCCTGCTCCAGTCTTCAGTGCTGTCATTTTCATAAGCCTTTTCTCTTCAGCATATAAACATGCTCAAATCTCTCATCCTGAAAACATTTCTTCCCCTACAACTCCTCTCCCTTTCCTTCTACAGCCAGTCTTCCAGGAAGAGTGGTCTGCTTGTGAGGGCTTCCTTTCTTCTTGATCTCCTGCCAACTTGCTGGAATGCAGTTCTTCCTCTCAACCTCCAATAGGGGAACTCTCACCAAGGAGGTCTCCAAGGATCTGGCTGCCCAATCCAGTGGGAATTCTCAGTTCCTAAGTGACATTTCTACAGTATTCATTGGCTAAACCCTCCTTCTTGAAACACCCGTCTCCCTCAACTTCCAAGGAAATGGTCTGCCTGTCCTTCCCACAATAACTACCTTGTTTTCATGGTAATAGGGGGAAACCAGCCACCATGCTGGGAGGAGTCCATGGAGAGAACCATGTGGGAAGGAATCAACAACCACCATCAGCTCGCCAGCCCTTTATGATCATCCTGCAATTGAATCTTCTAGCCTTAGTCAAGCCTCTCCAATTGATGTCATGTGGGCAGAAAGGAGCTGTCCCTCACAAGCAGATTTCTGAGCAAACAGATGCTGTTTTATAAGATTCAGTGTGGTTATAAGACACTAAATTTGAAGTAGTTTATCATAGCAGATTATGGTTGCTGGCCTCTCCGTCTCCTCACTGGACTCTAAGCTGCTTCGGGGAGAGACCACATCTCTGCATCTGACATTGACTGAATTAATATAGCACTTCCACACTCATTAGCCCTGTGAGGTGGGCACTATTATTGCCATTATTCCCATTTTACAGATAAGAAAACTGGCACTGAGAGAAAGGAAGTGTCATGTACTTACTTATATGCAGAATTTGCAAATTTCCTATTCCATTTAAACTGCAAAGAGTGGATCCCATCTCCCTGTCGCATTTCCTTAGAAAGGCATCAAGGCACCCTCTCCCTAACAGAAAAGATCATCATTCCTCCTTACTCAGTGTCTCCCCACAGAGCTCAGAAGACAATGAACACTCCATAACTGCTTGCTTGTCCATTTATTTATTGAGCACTTATTGCCTGCCAGGAACTTGACATACAGTAACTATAAAACAACAGACTAAAGAGGTGGATATTACCATTCCCATTTTACAGATGAGCAGAGAATTATAGCAACAAGGTCTAAGTCACACTGCTAGGAAGAGACTGAGGTAGGACTTGAACCCAGGCCTTGCCCCAGCCTCCACATAATTCTACTGTCACAGAAAAGGCTGTGGTGTACAAAAGATCAAACAGGAGGCCTGGGTTCAAATTCTAGAGAAACATCTAGCTGTGTGGTTTAGGGATAGTCACTTGAGCCCTCTGAGCCTGTTCCTTTGTCTGTGAAATCCACTACCTCACCGGTTGCTTTGAGTTGTCATAAGAGGTAACCGGCATGAAAGCTCTTTGTAGACGATGCACGGTACAGGCAACACGGGATTGCTGTTACTGCCATGGCCTCCTATCTGCAACTCCTTAGCCCAGACTCCCCTGCCTCCCAGCCCATCTCATGCACCACTCCCATGCCCTTCCGAAAATGTGATTTTGTTTCATCGAGGTGGCAGGCCCAGAGGAATGATCTTGCCATTTATACCTGTGTGACTTTGGGAAACTTCCTTAACCAGTCTGAGCACTTCACTTACCTCTCAAATAGGCATGATTGTAGTACCTCACTGGATAGTTGAAGAATGAAATGAGAAAACACACCTTAGGAGTTCAGCCCATAGCCTACAATATTATATAATAAATGGTAGTCACTCCATTCTTGTATTAGTTGCTGTATTTCCCAAATGGCAAACTCCACATCTTGTGTGTCTCTGTATACCCATGCACAGGCCCGCCATCGATTATTTGTTCAACATTTGCTGAACTGATAGCAGAGTCTACCTGGGTCAAGTGAATTCCTTTTTAAACTTTCACATATGCAACACAGTGTTATAAATTATGGACACCATGTTTTACATTAGATTCTCAGACTTTCCATCTTATATCTGAAAGTCTGTAACCTTTCACCAACCTCTATTCCACCACCCCTCAGGCCCTGGCAACCAATTTTCTACTCTCAATTTCTGAGTTTGGCTTTATTTTCTTTTAGATTCCACATATAAGTGATATCGAGCAGTACTTGTCTCTGTCTGGCTTAATTCACTTGGCATAATGCCCTCAAGGTTCATTCACGTTGTCACAAATGGCAGGATTTCTTTCTTTCTTGTGGCTGGACAATATTCCATTGTATTTGTGTGTATATTGTGTATGTATCTTACATTTTCTTTTATTCATTCATCTGTGAACACTTAGGTTGTTTCCCTGATGTCCTGGCTATTGTGAATAACACTGCAATGAACATGGGAGTACAGATATCTCTTTGAGATCCTATTTTCATTTCCTTTGATATATCCAGAAGTAGGATTGCTAGATCATTTGGTCATTCTACTTTTTAAAAATTTTAAGGAAACTTCATACCATTTTCTATAGTGGCTGCCCAACTTACATTCCCACCAACAGTGCACAAGGGTTCTCTTTTCTCCACATTCTCACCAACACATTCTTTTCTTTTTGATAAACACCATTCTAACAGGTATGAAATGATAACTCATTGTGGTTTTGACTTGCATTTTCCTATGATTAGTGATGCTGAGCAACTTTTTCTGTACCTATTGGCCATCTGTATGTCTTTTGAAAGATGCCTATTCAGTTTTTGCCTTTTTTAATCAAGTTGTTTCTTGCTAATGAGTTGTCTGGGTTCTTTGTATATTTTGGATGTTAACCTCTTATTAGATATGTGATTTGCAAATATTTTCTCCCATTCCATCAGTTGCCTTTTCATTTTGTTGATAATTTCCTTTGCTGTGCAGAAGTTTTTAAGTTTAATGTAGTCCTACTTGTTTGTTTTTGCTTTTGTTGCCTAGTGCATTCTTATCACATTTACCACAGTGGTGGGCATGCAATGCAGCTGTCTCTTCCACCCACTACAGCACTTCACAGTTTATACAGAATTTTCTCACACATCGTCTTTTAATCTTCGTAGGACCTTGTGAGTTATACCTAGTTATTCCCCTTCGCAGTTGGCGAACAGAGATATGACCTGGTTTTTCTGAGGTCCAACAGCTGGTAAGGGGTGGAACCAGTATTGTGCTGAGGTCCTCTGGTCCTAGGAGGGCCCCCGCATGGAGCAGCAAGAGAGGCACAAATACTCAAAGTAGGAATTTCAGTGAGACCCTTTCTTAAACCATAAAAGATAGCATAATTCTACAGAAAGCCAGCAGCTATAGGTCTGGACTCTTCCGGCAGATTACCTGAACTTCTTCATCCTCAGTTTCCCCTGCTGTAAAGGGGCAGTCATAAAAGAAATGACCTCATAGAATTGTTGTGAAGGTCAAACAAGATAACTCATGTCATGCTTAGTATACAATGCTTAGCATGAGCAGGGGCAACACAAAACGTCTGTATCTGGACCATGCACTGATATGGGGTACAGGAAGTCCAGCATTCCAAGCCCAGTTTTGCCACTTTCCAGTTATCAGCTTGGCCTGCCTGAGCCTTAGTTTCCTTATCTGTAAAATAGGCTACCGAAAGCATCTACCTCAAAGTGTGATTGTGAGGATTAAATGAGCAAATATATCTAAAGTGTTGAGAACTGTACCTGGCCCAGTTGGTATGCCCCTACTGCTCCTAGACTTGAAGTTCCTTACCCTCAGCCTTGGAGTTGAAAACTCAAAACCTTCAAAACAATGTTATAGGGGTGGCATAGCTTCTATCTACATCTGAATTTTATGATTTGGAAATTGACTAAAGTGGATGGAAGCATCAACAGGAGACCCACGGCTGTGCCAGTCTCCAGATCTACAGATTCTGCCCACCTTTCAGGGCCCAGCGCCAAAAACATTTCCCTTCCAAAGTCTTCCCTAGCTGGTGCTTGTGCCCACCCCACCTCCACTCCTGTTGGCCTCGACCTCTGCCCCTGCCTGGGCTGGAAGCACTCACCTCTGGACTCCCACAGTAGCCTCTTTGTGACAGTAGCAGGCTGCAGCATCGATTTTTTTCCACGTTGCATTGTCAATGTCTATATACATGTTGCATCTCCCTATACTAGAGTGAGCTTTCTGGGACAGGGTCGTGACTATAACCAATTCATGTCAGTACAGGATATAGCCTGGCTCATGGCATATAGTAGATACCACCTGTTGACTCAATGTGTGAATAAGTCTCTATTACTGAGGACGCTAGAGAGAAAAGGGAAATTAAATGTATACATACATGAAATGTGCACATGCACAGAAACAAAAGCCCAAGTACATACCACAGAGACACCATCATCATCATATGTCCGAGGCAGAGTGCAAAGCCCTTTCCATACACTCCTTCATTTTAATCCTTATTTGACAGATGAGGAGGCTCAGAGAGACTAAGATACTTGCTTAATATTACACAGCCTTGGTATCAACCTGGCAGTCCTGGGGAGGCTTAACTCAGACCAGGAAACGAAGCCTGTAACTTGAGTGTGCCGAGAGGCCCCAAGTTCTTCCTCCTCCTCCACGCTCACTACCCCAGCCCAGCCCTAGAACTGTCAGGTTTCCTCTCAGTCCCAGAGCTGCACGCTTCCTTCTCTCCCTCCTGCCCAGCTGAGTGGTACTGCCACCAACCCCAGAGCCATTCAGTTGCCTAGCTCAAAGTCTATTTGTTTGAAGTTCAGCCACCTTTCTAAGGAGCCAGGAGGGTGCCCAGCGCCAGGCAGGGCATCTCAGTGTGAATGACAAAGCTGGGAGCTTGGCTACACCTTGCCAGCTTTCCTCACAACAGATCTCTTTATTACCTGGCAGACGGGTGCCTGGCTGCTGGGCAAAGCCAGCTTGGGAGGACGGATCAAGGCCATCCAGCCCATGCCAGACTCAGAGGTTGCTTTGTGCCACGTCCGCCTCATAATGCCAGAGCAGCACACCCACATGGCATAACTCATCCACCCATAATCAATCGTAGGCATGCATTGTTTTTCCAGGAATAGTGAAGATAAATCCCGATCAATAATAATGACTGTAATTGTGTAGTGGTTCCAATTATGAAACACTTCTGAATACCCTAAGAATAATCCCAGTGGATAATGGTAGTAGTAATAATATTATATGTTATAATTATAACAACAATTAATGTTAATATTAATGCCATTTGACTGATGAGAAAACTAAGACTAAGAGAAGTCTGATGACCTTCTGAGAACCCACTGCTGAGATACAAGCCCCATGCCCTTCCACTGCTGTGTGCTGCCCCTAGGACCCACTCTCACTACACTGCTCAACCCCATGGCAGGCATCTGCAGGGGAGGTGGCCACTGGGCTATGAATGGAAGAGTCTTGAGTTTGTCTCCACAGCAGACTCTTGGAGTTAAACAGAAACATAAAACTTCATCCAGCCAATCCTCGGTCCCACAGCTTCAATAGATGTCCTAGCCACCTGCTCATGTGTACGCACTGAACTCACATACCTACAGAAACACCTGCTGCTTCTGGTAAACCAGCTACACACTAACATTCAACATACGTTTTATACACCTGCTTGGGTATGCAGATTCATACACATAAACATACACACACATCCTCTGATGCACACACATGTACACACTCATTAACATACGCACTTTGCTTCATGAACATATCTAGAACTCTCATAAAAATACACACATAGGTCCTACATATACAGCTGTCCCTTTGTATTCCGGGGGATTGGTTCCAGGACACCCCATAGATACCAAAATCTTCGAATGCTCAAATCATTTATATAAATGGTATAGTTTTTGCATATAACCTACACACATCTTCCTGTTTACTTTAAATCATCTCTAGATTACTTATAATACCTAATGCAATGTAAATGCTATGTAAATAGTTGTTGTACTGTATTGTTTAGGGAATAATGGCAAGAAAAAAGTCTCTACTCATTCAGTGCAGACACAACCATGTAACAGGTCTAACTACATCTAAGCATCAGCAACAATGTAAATTTTTTTCAGCAAATATTTTGATCTACAGTCGGTTGAAGAGCCTGCAGATACAGTGGGCTGATTGTATTACCAGTCTCAGATTCAATTTCAACTCCTCAAACCTATGCATACATGTGCATGAATGCACACACACTCACTCTTGGATATGCAGATCTACATATACATCACGTAAAATCCTGCATGTGCAGGTGTGTGTGTACACACACACACACACACACACACACACACACACTCAGGACTGAGTCCATGTGGGCCACAAGGACATGCAAATCATCCATCTTGTGGCTACATGTGGATGGCATTCTGCCAGTCCTCTAGCCCAGTCCTGCATGACACTACAGAGATGAGTGGGCCAAGGGCCAAGTTCAGAGCTGCAGTAACATGAACAACTGTCACATGGGCATAATTCCTTCAGCCTTTCTGTCCTTGAACATTGATCTATGTTCTGGATCAGACCTTACCTAGGGGGAGCACTTCCTACACCACAAGAGACCCTCCTAGGGTGGGGATAGCTATGTCAGGGTATAGGAGGCTAAAGCTTATACATACGTGGATCTTGAAGATTCTACTTTAGCTGTGTGACCTTGGGTGAGATACTTTAAACCACAGTTAACACATCTGTGAAATAGGGATAATAATACCTTCCTATTAAGACTGGATAAAATGAGATAATAAATGTACATAAATGTCTAGCAAATAAATTAGCACATGGATACTGAAAGATTGAATAAATGAATATCAAATGATTGCAAGTTGCACTTTCTGTACTGAACTGCTCTCCCTCTTCTGCCTTTTGAACCCGTTTTCTGTAATCCTGGGCCACATCGCTCCCTGATTCAAAGTCCCCACCCCTATGACTTCTCATTATTATGCTATTATTTCTCCCAATTAAGAACAATCTTTAGTCTTGAACCTACTTCCTTCTCCAACTATTGCCTCATTTCTTTACTCCTCTGTAGCAAAACTCATCAAAGAGTTTTCTATACTCACTTTCTACAATTCCTCTCATTCTGTCATCTTTTAAATATTTTATTAGGGAAATTTCACACATATTTTGCCAATCTTCTATCCCAACTTTTTTTGCTGGAGTATTTTAAAGCATACCCCAGAAACATCATTTTACCCAGAATGTACCTCTAACAGGTAAGAACTTTAAAAAGATACATCCGTATCATTATTACATTTAACTAAGTTAATGATAATTCTCTAATATCAGCTAATACATCATCTGTATTCAAATTTCCTTGATTGCCTTAAAAATGTGCCTTTTTCAGTTGTTTTGTCTGAATCAAGACCTAATCAAGGTCCATATATTACATTTGGTTGATCTGTATCTTAAGTCTTTTCTCACTTCTCTCTTAAACTCACACTAATGAAGCTCCCATACTCATTACTCTACCAAAACCACACTTTTCAAGGTCACCAATTACTTCAGTATTGTTAAAGCCACTGGACCGTTCTCATTCCTCTTCTGCCTGCTCCAGTGTTTGACTTTATATTCCTGCCCTCCTCGCTGAAATACCTCTTTGTTAGAACACCAGAATGGTCCTCCAGCTTTTCCCCTGTCCCTCTGGGTGGTTCCCTCTCAGCTTCCATCCCCACCTCTTGAAAGCAATGTGCTCTAAGGCTCCAACCTCGCTCCTCCTCAGCCAGTCTTTATTTGCTCCTAGGTGCTGCCATCCAGTTTCAAGGCTTTAAAAGCCATCCCAGATTTATAAGTCCAGTCCCTTCCAAAGCCTACTGATCATCTCCATTTGAATGAATGGCTAACAGGCATCTCAAACTTAACAAGTCTAAAAATCCACTCCTCATCCCCTCACCCCAGACTTCCTCTCTCATCTTTCCAATAACTTTTGCTCAAACTCTTGGACTCGCCCTCACCTTGTCTTTATCTCACACCCCACATTAATCTCCCAGAGGGTATTGTTGCTTTGACTGCTCATCCCTTTTGCTGCTATTTCCATCTCTTACCTGACTTTGCAACACCCTTCTACTTGATCTCATTGTTTCTAGCTTTCTTCCACCTTCACTCTATTCTCAATTCAAACTCAACCAAGCAACTGAAGCTCCCTGGAAGCATTCTCTGCTCAAAACCATCCAATTGTTCCCAGTTTTTCTTAAATAACAGCCAAACTCTTTACAACAGACTCCAAGGCCCTACAGTGTTTCTCAACAAGAATTATTGGTATTGGGGGTAGGAAAATTCTTCATTGTGGGGACTGTCCTGTGTACTATAGGACATAGCCCTTGCCCCCTCAATGCCTGTAGGGCAATATTTTCCCTTCTTGTGTCTGGTATTGTTTTGCTATAGCATCTTTGTCCACAAGCATTTTTACCGCAAACATTTTTGCCATGTAACTAGTTGGTCATAAGGCAATTCTGCCGTAAAAAAGATAAAATCACAACAAACAAAAAAGGAAAATTACAAATGAATAACAAAATTAAAAAGATTTTATTATGAAATACAAACCATTTGAATATATTTAAAATGTGTACAGATTTATGAAAAACTGAGCAAATAACTGATTTTGTTTTGTGGACTGTACCTAAGCACTTGTCTTTGTTCTACGGGAAATGTGGGTTCAACTCTGTGTCCTCACAGGCCCCTCAGAGCCTCTCTTTCTCTTCTAAATGTAGTGTTTTTCAAAATAAGAAAACCAACTAACGGTGGGGCAAAAATCGTCATCTGAAAGAAATGCTAACTATTTTAAGACCACACTATTTAAATATTTTCTCCACCACTTCATCAATGGAGAGATGAAACTAAACTGACGCTAAAAACAACAACAACAACTATCAACTAGTTATTTTATCTCTTTTACAGCAAAAATATCTTATGGCCAAGTAGTTATGGGGCAAAAATGTTTGCAGCAAAGATATCTATGGCAAAGATGCTACCATGAAAGTACCTAGAACCTCCCCTTCACCCTGCCAGCCATTATGACAACTAAAATGTTCCCACACACTTCCAAACACTGCCTGGTGGATGTGGAAATCTCAGCTGAGACTCTCTTACAAGATTGCTGCTGCACCACCCCTGTGTTCTCCCTTCACCCTACATCCCACTGACAGCTCTTATTTGACCTCAGACTATTCTCCCTGCACTCCCCTCAATGGGCCTCTGTGCTGGCCGTTGCTTCTGCCAGGAATGCCTTCCAAACCCCCTTGCAGAGAACTCCCTTCCCCAGGTCTTCCCAGGGCACTCTGTTTGAAGCTGCAAATCTCTTTACTTCAAGGCCCCTTTCTCTGTTTTATTTTTCTCCCACTTATCCCATCAGATGTGTCTTAATTATTAATCCTGTTTATTTTTTTTTTTCTGTAAGCTTCACGAAGGGATTTGGGAGTTTGGTGTTCACTGCTGTACCCCAGTGCTTGGAACAGTAACTGGTACACAGTAGACAATCAATAAATATTTTTTAAGTGAAAGAAAAGATACAGATGCCATGACTATAAACTTACAGAGAGAAGAAAACAAGCACTTTTAAGTCACAGGAATAAAGAATTAATTTCATACTTAGCAAGGACCAGAGTATGCTCAGCCTAGGGTGATAAGTAGTGGGAGAAGCTATGAGAACTTCAATTTATTTCTCAGATCACTTCAGAAATATTTCCTGAAGGAGATGGGGTTTTAGGATTCATCCTCAGCTAGTTTTGAACCAGATTGTAATACCCTGGCAGCTCCCCTAACCCCAGGGAACAAAAGTGAGCCATGCTAGAAGGGTGGTGAAGTTTTCAGGCTGAGAAACATGCTGGATCAATCTTATTTCTACCACAATTTACCAATACCTGTAGAAGACTACAGGAACAAGTCAGCACCTGCAGGACCACATTTAAACGGAGCCCCTTGATAATGTCTGCTCACTCCCAGCCCTGGATCCCCAGAAAAGCCCATCCCAAATGATTATACAGAGATAGGCTATCCAGAGCTTGCCTTCCAAAATCTCAGCGGAAAAGAAGAAAAGATCTAGTTACAGCCACACGTACAATGGAATACTATACAGCGATTAAAAACAATGAGACAATTATTTTTATACTGAAGACAGAGGGATCACCAAATAGATTATTAGGAGAAAAAAGCAAGGTGCAAAACAGTGTATA
The DNA here is from genome assembly GCA_028627145.1 of Eidolon dupreanum. NCBI lineage: Eukaryota > Metazoa > Chordata > Mammalia > Chiroptera > Pteropodidae > Eidolon > Eidolon dupreanum. The sequence continues at coordinate 76,498,187 of CM053503.1, read as the reverse complement.
ATATACTACCATTTGTGTAAAAAGATGTGTGTGTGTGTGTGTGTGTGTATACAGAGACACACACACTTGAATGTACATAGAATTCCCTGTTAAGATACATGAGAAATTGTTAACAGTGATTGCTGATGGGGTGGAAATGGGGATGAGTGGGTTGGAAACAAGGGTGGGGAGACACTTTTCATTGCAAACTCTTGCATCTTTTAATGTTGCACTATGTCAATATATTACCTATTTGAAAAGAGTAAATTGAATTTAAAAAAGAACAACCAGACTGACAAAATGAAAACCAACAGGGCCATGTGAACAGTTCAGCATTTTCAGTGTTAAAACAAAAGCCACCTGCACTACAGGTGGCCTGAAGTTGGAGGACAGAGTCCTTCAAGTATAAAGAGCCCAGGGGCTATATCTCATCTGTCCTGTCTGTGCCAGGGCTGAGAAAGCCAAGGGGTTCCTAAGCACCACACAGAGATGGGCAGGGCCAGAATTTGCATGGTTGAGGCAGAGGGTTGGGAGAGGGGGCCCTGGCCATACTGCCTGCACTCCAGGGCTCACTCCTGGATCCTGTTCTAGGGGAGCAGTGATGAGATGAGGCACAGCGACCCACAAAGCCACACGCAGTAGGAAGTGGTAAGCTTAGGAGAGATCCCCTGAAAGAAGAGAAGACTAGGAATGTGGGAGATAGTGGACAGGAAGGCCAGGAAAGGAAGTATGACTATTTGCAAATATTTGAGGGGCTGCCCCAAGAGGGAAGGAGTCCTGTTCTGAGCCCTCAGGAAGACACAGGAAGGCAAGGAAGTGCGTTCTACCTTCAAAAGGCACTTTCTGGCCCAGTTCTTGCCAGAAGGTTCCCAAAACAGCAACTACTCTGAGTTCTCTCTGTGCACCAAGCACTTCGCTTGCTTGGTATATTGGCATCACCTCTTAATTTTCACAGCAATCCTATGAGGTTAGTACTGATTGCGTTCCCATTTTATAGATAAGAAAATCAAGGATGTCACTGCTCAAGATGACAGAGGAAATACATGACCAAGACAGGATTCAATCCCAATGACACACTCTGAACTATTATTATGCTTCAACACAGGTTGGCCCAAACTTCTAAGACTATGCAATCCTACTAAATACAAATAGAAATAACGGGGAAGGCTAAAATAGAGCTGGGCTTCTCTCGTGGAGGTGCCTTGAGGAAAAAGAAGGCTAAGGGAGGTGAGTGCTGAGTAGGAGTTGGACCTCGGTGACACCACCCTGATCCCTTAGCCAATACCCCACCACCACCGCCACCACCACCTTCTCCCCTTCTTCTTCAAAGGGAATCCACTCACAGCAGCCTGAGCTGGCACCTACGGAGGTCGGGGAAAGCAGCCCACATCAGCCCAGAGGGCCCTCACCCGGAGCATAGGGTGAGCTGGTCGTTGTCTTGGACATGGGATGCTGCCAGAGTGCTGAAGGACGGCGGCAAGAGCCACAGGGCTGGGTGATGACACAGCATGGAACCCCCTCCCCTCGTTTCTGGGCAAAGGCGGGAGGCTGCGGCGGCGCCCGGGGTGCTCTCAGACGCCGTGGGCGGGCAGGCGGCGTGCGCGCCAGAATGAGCCGCGAGGCCGCGGGGGCGGGGAAGACTGAGGGAAACAGCTAGACTCGGGAGACGCACGGGGCGCTAGGGCCCGGGGGCCCGGGAGCCCGGGTGGGGACGGGGGGCACGCGGCCTCTTCCTCTCTCTTCTGCCCACGCGGAGTCCCCACAGCCTGAACGCCCAGGTGTGGCGCGAGGCGCGGAGCGCGCCAAGCCTGGGCTTCCTGAGCGAGTGACTCAGCACTGCCTCGCCGGGTGTGGGTGCAGGGGCGCGTGCGCGGGGTGGCGGGGGCGCGCGGCTTTCCCGCGCTGGGGCCCGCCCCGCGGGGATGCGCGGAGGGGCGCGTGGGCCGGGAGATTCCATCCTGCTTGTCAGCAGCTCGCCAGCCTGCCCACACAGCCGCAAGCCTGCCTCCAGCTCCCTCCCCACCGAGAAGCCCCCGGGGAGGCAGCGGGAGGAGGAAGGGCTTTCCCAAGGCTTTACGAACGAGTCTGGGGTCAAAGGGCAGGCACAGGGACCCGAGGGAAGGAGGAGGCTGGATCCTCAGCTCTGCCTTCCCTCTACTCCCGGATTTTCCGCATAATGGCCAGAGGGAACCGAGTGGAAATTCCTGGGCTATTTAAAGCTGGAAAACCCTGCAGAATTCACATCATCCTTCTTGGACCTGCAGGACAGGGTCGCCCTACACTGAGCCCACAGGAGTCCGTTTCCTTTTTTTTTTTTTTTTTTTTTTTTTGAAAGGAGAATGCATTCAGTCTTCTTGGGTCCCAATCCTGAGCTCCCTTCCTAAGACCCTTATTTTCACATCTAAGCTAGGTCCTTAGTGCTGCAGCAACCTCTTAACGGCTCTCTTTACCACTAACTTGGTGAGCTGAGGGGAAAGAGAGGCAAAAAGTGATTGTCCCCATTGGCCCAGAGAAAGGGAGGGGTTTGCTCCAAGCTTACACTTGGGGTCTGTGAGGTTGGGCACAGGACTCAGCTACTTAGAATGATAGGATCCCCAACGCGTGCCTTACCTGCCTCTGCAATTCCCTTTGGCCTTCATGATAGGCTCTTTTGAGTTAAGTAGCTCCAAGAATGTCAGAGATGCAAATGAGCCAGTTTGGAAGCTTCCAGGGCTTCTGTTTGAAAAGACCAGGCTGTGCACAGGAATCACTGAAACTAGGATCCCCAACTGCTTTGCAGAGTTGTTGCTGTTGCTGTTTTTAAATAATCATTGTGTTAAGTTGATGTGTTGAGTGAAAATTGTGGTAGATTGGAATTATTTATCAAGGAAAGAAATCGTAGAATTCCCTTGCTTCTCTGCCTGTGATGTGGGGTGCATTCCTGATTGGAAGCAGGGAGTCAACTGGCTTGACCTGAGGTATCCAAAGCCCTAAGAGGTCATGTTCCAGGCCCTGTCCACTGCTGGCCAAGTCGGGTTCAGGGAAACACTACGCTACAGCTTTCCATGCTGAGTACCTGAGCTTCCAAACATACTGGCTCTACAGAGAGTCCCAGGTGCCCCACTCCTGCACCCACCCACCCTCCCCCAGGCAGCCTTCTTCCTAGAAGCTCGCAGCCTCCAGAGACCTGGTGTCCTTACTTGAGACAGAGTGAGGAATAGAAAGCCTGGAATGTAGGTACTGCAGACTTACAGAAGGTAAGACGCAGGTGGAATTGGCCAGCCAAGAGAGATGAAACAAGCCATGCTGAGAAAGAAAAAGGAACCCCGAGTCCCGACAGGGTGACAGACCAGAGTGTCATGAGGAGGCAGGAGGAACGCCTATGCTGAGCTTTGCTGTGAGGCCCACAACATCTTTTGCATGATATGAGTTGTCAACCATCTCCCCCACCTCAAGTCAATAACATACTCACCCATGCGCAGCTGTATCCACTTAGTCCCACATCCACATCCACACCATACACACACCTACTCACCCTCCTGTCAGTGTCCGAACATTGCCCTGAACAGAGTTGGCACTGCCTGGTGGAGAAATAGGAAGAGAAGGCCTGGAGCTTGGTTGTTGGTTCCTGTTTTATCTCCAGGCCAGATGATGACCCCAGAATCCTGCTCTCTCTCCTCTATCTCTTTTCACCTGGAGACATGACCACATGTCTTGCTTTCCCTCCCATCCTCATAGACCCATTGTGCATTTCTAGTTCAACCTCTGACAAAGCTCTGTGTGTGTGTGTGTGTGTGTGTGTGTGTGTGTGTGTGTGTGTGATAAAACACTCAAAGTGCTTTTTCATGCATAATAACACAGCTTCCCAGGCTGAGACTGATCTGGGCACACAGGGAGAGGATAGGGTTGGGGTAGGATCTGTGAATTGGGAGGAGCACACATGTCCCCCTAAGTCCCCAACTGGTATTAAAACCTGAGCCTCTGATCCAGCTTTTCATCCATGCTCAGCTACAGAAACTGTGCTGTCGAGCTTAAGCACAACCTACTTTTCTGGTGGGGCCTCCCTGTAGCTAACATGTTCTTTAGCCCTGACATCATGCCCTCCTCTCCCTCCACCCAGATGAGCTTGCCTGGGTTCTACATACTAAGAGTTTATTCATTCAAGCAGTATTTATCAAGTACCTCCTAGATGTTGAGTGAGCCTCTCTCATCCCCCATCCTCTTCAGGCTCATGCAACACCAACCTCTACTGACTGCTAGCCCTTCCTGCCCACATCTTCCTGCCCCATGGCAAACCCCAACAGAATTGTGTGAAATTTTGCCATCCAAAAAATTACTTTAAAATCCTAGAAAGGATCAAAAGAGCTTACCAAGCACCAGGATTCTTTTTAAATTCCTGTCTTATGACTTTTACACATGAAACTCATTGGGAAAGTATCCCAGATAATTATTCTTCCAATACAAGCCTATGTGGGAGTGCCCTGGGTCCCTCCCCTTTGCTTGCAGGTCCAGGCAAGGCAGTTCTAATTCTTTGCAAAGTATAGCAGAAATAAAGATCATTTAGGGTCTTCTCCCCCATGAGCCCTTCAAGTCCTATTGAGCATCCTGCTCTGGCCCTTAGTCAACAGTGTCATCACGGCATCTTCCTCCTTTATCAAACCCGCTCTTGGACATGGCTGAAACAAACTCTTTCATGCTGAAGTGTAAAAGGCCAATATAGCTAAATGCATTGTTTTTCTCCTGTCCCAGGATAATTAGCATTTTAACAGGAGGATAACTTTGAAGTACCCAAAGGATTCCCTAATTGTAGAATATCTGGTGTAGGCAAGATGTTCTGGAAGGCAGAGAGACCTCCCTGGGTCCCCTAAACCCCCATAACTAGCTGTACGTTTGGCCCTGCACACCCATGGAGCAGTCCTAACTGGTTCTTTTGGTCCCTCACTGTATACTGTCAAGAGGCCTGGATGAAGAGTTCTAGTTCTAGTTCTGCCACTAGTTACTTTGGAAGCACCAGCCACCTCTGTCTCAAGCCCTAGTTTTCACATTTGCCAAATGAGAATTTTGGACCAAATAAATGACCTTTTACAGGACTTTTCCAGGTCTGATATTTGCCCAACTCCCCAGCGGGGCAAGGGTATTCTAGTCCATCTCCTAAAGCCCTCTAGCCCCTGTAGCTATGCGAGGGAATAGCCTGATGCCAGCACAGAAAGTGGGCAGTGGACAGGCCTGCGTGCCCTCTGTCCACAGTAGCCTGCGCTTCCGCAGGGGATGAGAGGTACCACTCAGCACGTACACCAGTCTTGCAGAGTTATATAACCCTCCCGGATGGGATATTCCAAACAAAGAGCAACAGCAAAACAGCTCATCACACCTACCACTCCACCTGGTGTCCAACCACACACACACACACACACACACACACACACACACACACAGAACAATCTTTGCCTATGGTGGTGGCCTCACAGCCATAACCACCTGAGAGAAATTTTTAGAAGCCCACCACCTTTTCTTTTCCATTTGTTTTGTTTTTCCTAGATGGTATTTCATCTAAGAAAGTCCTTATGAGAAGAAACTCTTTTCTTCTCTAAGCTCGACCAGAAAAAGCAGAATCTTTCCCTAAAGCCCCTCCCCAACCACCACCAAGAAACAACATACATCAGATCTCCCCCTTTTTTGGTCCCTCTCTCTTCTTTCTAGCTTTCTGACCTCAGAGTCCTCCAAGTGTACCCTTCCAACCCGAGGATGAAAGAATTTGTAGAAGTGGATATAGCTTTCATTCATTTCAACTGAGAGGCATTCTTCTGGTTCTGGCTTTATTCCTCCCATCCTCCCCTTTTGTCCTTGACAAGTCTATATACTAGATGAAACTATAGTTTCCCTATTTAAAAAATGTGGGAGATCATTCTTATCACTAAGGGGCACTGGGTGATAACTCAGATTCTTTTGCTGTCCTTAAGAAAAGTGCAAAAAATCGTAAAATGCAACAGATCAGATTTAAGTGGGGCTGAAGGAAACATTTCCCAACCAGTGAGTTGTGAGCCCTCCCCACAGATCACTAAGGATGGTGGATTTGTCCTGCCTGCCTGTATTTCAGTATAAGTTCCACATTCATGTACTAGAATAGCTTAGATATGCATTGTCCAGAGGTAGAGGGGCGGATGAGAAAAAGCACACGTAGAAAGCTGGCCTGGAAGAAGAGAAAGAATTCTGAATCTAGATTCCAGTCTACTGCTGTAATCTTACTGTGGATGAGACCTGGGCTCTTGTTTCTCTATCCGTAGAAATACTACAACATATTCAGTACTTACTATATGTCCAAAACAGTACTAAGCAAATTATACTATTTAACTTTGAAACTTTGAAACCTTTCAAAGTATATATTATTTCATATTTTATAAATGAAAAAACAGAGGCTCCAAGAAAGTAAATAATGAATGTAAGGTGGTAGGTGGTAGAGCAAGATTCATACCCAGCAATGCCTGACACCAAAGCCCAGGTTTTTAACCACCTAGACTGTGAAAATTCTGTGATTCTATGGTTTCCTTAAATTCCTTTTAGCCCGAAAAATCTAATTTTTCCCTCATTCTATTCTTGATCCTGTTTTGTTTGTTTGTTAATTTCCTCATTGCTTGAAATGAAGACGACTACCCTTTTTCTCCGTGGAAACAAGAAACCCTTTGCAGCCTATGTGGGAACCTGCACTTTGTGCTTTTTCAGAAGCAGAGGAAAAAGGAGCTGCAGTGGCCCAAGCCTCAGAAATCCTGCCAGATGGCCTTGTATTTGGGGAATCTGCCAGGTGCAATGAGAGTATCCCCAAGACCTTTTACTATGAAACCTCGTACTAAGCGGCTACTGCCCTGTGTCCAAGGTCACTGAATGTATGCTTGCGTTTCAATGAAAAAATGTTTAGGCTCCCAACAAAGCCAGTGTGCCTAAAAATTTTTGCATGGGATTTAAATTCAGGATCTGAGTCTCTTTCCACACCGTGCGTGAAGCTTTTTGTCCCAGCTCTCCTCTCCTTTTTCATATCACCTTCTCTTTCATTAGCTCTCTATCCAGACCTGACCCCATCTGCCTTTTTCATGAGTGACCTTTGAAACTTAGGCTGCACAGACATTTGCTGAATCAGCAGGACCAAATGCTGCTCCTCTTGCTTGGTTTCAGGCCAATGGGAAAATATTCCAGGATACCTTTGTGAGGTTCTATGTTGTTACTATGTGGGCCTGGGAAGGGCTCTGGAGTAAGAAAGGAGAGAGGAGGGGTGCAGCAGGACAAAGGGCGCTGGTGAGGAGGAGGAAGGCCATTGGCATTTCCCAGAAGCCAGGGGTGACTTGTATCTCTCGAATTGTGTTATTTTGGGATGAAAGGGAGGAAAGAACAACAGTCCAGGCCCTGGGAAAGGCAGGGAACAGCAAATCTTTACAAGTACCCACTCTGTGCTAGCTTCCAGGTGAGCAAAAACACACATTCCCTCTTCTCAGTGAGCCTTCATTCTGTCCCCATTTCCAACTTACTACTAGAAGTCTTCACTTCGCTGAGGATAGGGGAAGAGAAGGATAAGCAGGTTGGTGAGGACTGGCCACAGTGCTGTTTTTTAAGCAACCAGACCTTTTAGGCACAAGGTAGACAAGGACGCTGAGGTGCTGTGGGATAGAATCAGGATAGTGGGGGACTGTACTGTCAGAGGACGGGATGACATGCACATGCAATACAGATATCTCTGTGCACCAAATCTTCGGGTTCTTTCCCTTATCCAGCTATCCTTGACTCTTTCTGTTCCTGAAATAAACCCTTGACTCCAACCAATAAAATCTTCTCTCTGGGCTCTGAATGTGATTTGTATTCCCATCCTTTTCATCCTACTCTGTTCTGATAGAGGGTAGCTCTATGCAACTATAATCTGCTTACACTCGCTTAGATGTTTCTAGATATATGTTTCCTGTATGTTGATCTGGGAATGTTTGCTTCTTTCCTATCTTTCCACAGCACAGAGTGCAAAGATTTGAATGGACTAGACACTTGATACAACAGATTTGACTCATTGACAGACCTTCCTACTCCTTTAATAGCTCCCAGGGTGGCCCAGTCATGAGTTCCTCCAAGCAGAGAGATCTACTCCAATCAGCATCTTAGATAACAAGGTGAAAAACACATCCAATGATCTAGCCATATTCTGACCTCCAGTCACTGGGAAACCATGGAGCTCAAATTACGTCCTAAGATTTATTTTATGCTGAAAGAACGGGAATAGAGAGGTGGAGACATTCACATGTAGTTTAAGGAGAAGCAAAGGATAGAAAGAAGAAAATATGGGGAAAAGAAAGTGTGTGAAGGGAGGGAAGAAAGGGGTAAGAGAGAAGGAAGGAAAAAGAGAAAGGGGGAAAATAGTGAGGAAGAGGATGTGTATAGAAGGAAGACAAGGAAGGAAAGAAGAGAAAAGAGGACAGGAGCTACTGAGCCATTCAGACTTCATGGCCACTTGGAGGTGAGGAGTTTGGGCTAGGAGCTAAATTTGAATTATAATGCAAAACTTTACCCAGCTTCCAGTAATCCTCTGCCCATGAGCTTGGGGAAATAGGGAAGCCCTGGTATCCATGATTGGGTGGGTGGGCAAACATGCTCAAACAGAGATGGCGTGGTCACAGTGAATGAAGCAAGTACCTTCAGGTAAGATCATATACTCCCATGGCAAGTCAGATTGAAGCTCTGGCTCTAGCCAGGAAAGGGATAATCAATTCTGTAGATGCTGTGAGCCTTGATTGAAAAAAAAAAAAAAAAAAAGAGGACAAAGCTACGATTCCTGCTTTCATTAAGAGGCAAAAGCAGTGGGGGCTGGAGCTTAGCAAAAGCTATGAAGCGTGCAGAAAAAGAATTTTAACCCCTTGAGCATCTTTTTTTTCCATGATATCTCTGCACTCACCCATCTTCACATCATTGCTTTCTTGGCCTGACCTCTAAGGCCACTACTTTTCTATCTTCCTCAGCTGAAGGAGAGAGAGAGAGGCCAGCCTGCATATTAATGTAGGTCTGATGACAATTAAACAATCTGTTATTTCCCAGTCCCAGGTTCCCCAGGGCTCTTGCCTTTCCTGGATTTGGGCAAGAAGAGTTCTGGGAATAAGAGATAAACTGTGTGATGAGATAATGCATCTAACAGTGCCTGCCCTGGTAACCCTCACTCACCTCTCAGCAACCTCATCCTGGCCATATTCTCACTATAATGAGGCCAGAGAAGGGAAAGTAAGAAATAAGAAAAGATTTCAGTGAAATTATAATCCAAAGTCCCCCTTCTGCCATCTCTTCCTCCTACTTCGGCACCCCCAGTAGAGAACTGACTCATTAGGAACCTCGCCAGGAGAAACGCTAGGGAGAGGGCTGCTGGTTCTGCTCTTCTCCTCCTCACCTCACCCTGTCCATGGAGATTTCTCCCTGCTTGCTGGCTTCATCTAGGCTTGCACCATTGAGAGGTATGGGCAGAGGAGGACAGACATACAAAATGGGCGTCATTGGTAGAGTGCAGGGTGGGGCCAAACATGCAAAGATAATTCCTTCCTGAGGTTCTGTGGGGGAAACTTGAGTTGAAGTTAGGCAAAACAGTGGGTAATATGAGTTTTCCAAAAGGCACAAAAGGCACTCATCAAACCAAGATGCCCATGATTTCACATCTAAGGAAAGAGAGAGCTGCAGGAAGGAAGTGAGGCATGCATGTTCATTCTCAAGCTCTCTAAGTCTCTAGGTGTTCAGACTTGAGGAACAAGAGAAAAAGCTAGAGTATCTGGAGAAATGAAAGAGCTTCTGTTATTAACCTCTTAGTGTCTGACACATCTTCCTAGGCAAGAGATTTTCAACAACTTCCACTCTCTTCTACCATTCTAATTATTTCTTAGTTTTGTTCTGCTCTCTTGAGAAGAAGAAGCAGGACAAGGGAAAAGGAAAGATAACAGTTCCTCTTTGATTTTGCCATATGAGGCTGGATAAGAATCCAGGTGATTCCTAAATCCCTGAATTATCAGCAAGAGCACTGGGAGGAGAGTTTGGGCTATCTAACCCACTTTGGGGGCCACAGCAAAGTTCTTAGCCAAGAAAAATGATCTTTTCTCAACCCTTCTTGTCCACACAGTCCCCTACAGGGATGCAAGGAAAGCGGAGTACAGTAGAAGAGAAGGAGATGCTAAGGGCATGAGGAGAAGAATGAGGTGAAGAACTGTCATTACCAGGAAGCTGTGGCTACTACCCCCGGGGAAGTGGAGTGGAATTATTCTTTTCTCACTGTGTAGAAAAAGCCACATTATATCTTGAGCCTTTTGATGAGCTATGGGCATGAGGGAAAACTGACTTTTTGCTTTTCATACTAGATAAGGAAAGAAAATAGTGAAACTGGAGGAAGGGAAAATGGGCTGTTGAGGGAGCTGAGAAAGAAAACTGCATCTTCCTGGGACATGAATCAAACGCCTTAGGTCTGCCACATAAGATCATCCTAGATCTTTCTGCTTAAGATTTCCCATGGTTGCAGTCAAATCTAGCCTGTGAGCTAACATGTCCCATCCAAACTTCTCTAACCCTACAGTGGATGTGAGAAGAAAATGAATTTTTAAGAAATACATAAAATCTTCACAAATATCCCCAGACATAAAGCATGCCAAGACTGGATGAAGATGAGATTTTTTGGCTTTCCTCTCCTCCCACCCCTCCACCCTACAACCTACTTCTTTAAGCGTCATCATTGTCAGGGTCAGTTGCTGACCAGGTGCTGATTTTCCCTGAGCTGTTCTCCATGCAGTTCTCCCATCACCTGTCTAATCGGAGAAAGGAAGTTAACATGATCACAGCCTTCCCAATACAGAGGAGAGAATATTCTAGTCCCCTTTCATCTCTTCTCATATTCCTAGTTCATGGATATTGGGAGTAAAGAAAGAGCTTGAGGTCCTGGAGTCCCTCATGGGTGGTTAATGAGCATGTTTCTCTCAGGACCCAACATGAGATTCCAGTTATCACTCAATAATGAAAGGGAAATAATGTTTGCAGTCACCAGGCATAACAGAGAGATTTAAACAGGAATTACATTGAAATACCAACTCTGTTTGCCAACTGTCTCTCTCATCATTGTTCCCTTTCCATGACTGCCAACCACCCTGCACAGAAATCCTCCTTGAGTCAGAAGAAAAAGCTATAACCAGACTGAGTGCTCACACTATAACCAAGTCCTCCATTGGCTTGGTAGATTGTTACCTTGCGTCCCTTTGGTTCTGTGTAGATTCATAAGAAAGGTGCCCACTCAGGTCAGAGGAGAGTAAGCTTCCCTAAATGAGCCACTCCTGGCTTTGATTCCCACTGCATCAGTTAAAGAGCTAGCTTGTTCTCTCGGAAATGTTTTCTCCCACCCTTCATCTTCCTCTGCATTCACCTCCTCCTCCCCCCCCCAATTTCTTACATCTTTCCTCTTTTTCAGCCTTATCCTCTGCCTCTTGAATTCACTGAGATTCCAATTCTACTCTTCCTGGATCCTAGCCCTTTTAAAGCTCTTTACATGTTTTTTTGCCAAGCCTCTGTCTTTTTCATGTCTCGCTCTCTATTCAAATAATTTTACTACCCAAACTCCTGTTCAAATTTTTCCTAACTTAAAAACATTTTTTCAACAGTTCTCTTTTCTTCAGTTTAATATTCACCCCAACTTCCTCCAAATCTTGTCTCCTTTAAAAAATGCTAGTTTCTAATAGCCTCAATCGGTTAAACCTCACTTCTTTCCTCATTTACCCCCAGTGATAGTCTTGTTGCTCCCTTTTGCTCCAACACCCCCCAAAACCTCTCAAACACTGTTATGATTTCCTCCTTTCTTCTAGATCTCCTTGACACACTTATACCCCCAAGAATCTTCTCATCCCTTCACTCCACATTATTCTAATCCTTCAGACTCTTAGGTGCACCCGATTTTCCCCTCGTGTCCTCATACTCATTTGCTTTCCTTTCTCCCACTGCAGCAGTCCCCATCCCCTCTTCTCCACTCACTCGGGTCTCCTGCTCAGGACGCCCTTGCTGAGGGTAGCGGGGGATTTGTGCTGAAGGAGGGTTCCAGCGGCAGCGCAACAACTCGGAGGACGCTCCTTCTCCTTGTCGGCGACGGCTCCAGGAGCCACCGGGTGCTGGTGGGGCGACTGGGGTGCGTGAGCCCTGGTACTGGGGCCCGGCTGGGGCTGCACCAGGAGCTGTCCGTGGTGCTGAAGCAGCGGTTGCTCCGACGCGGGCTGTGGCGAGGCGGACAGGAGCTGTCCGTGGTTCTGGAGCTGTTCGTGGGCCCCAGAGGCGGAGGTGGCAGCAGTGGCTGGGGTAGCCGGCAGCGGGGCTGGCGACGGGGGTATGAGCCCCGGCGGAGGCTGGGCTTGCAGCAGCTGCTGATGCTCCCACAGGCTGCGGTTCTCGGCGCTTAGCTCGTCTAGCCGCCGCTCCAGCTCGTCGATGCGCTGGCGCTGTGTGTGGATAAGGCTCTGCTGGTTCTGCACGATGGCCGTGAGCTCCTTGAGGTAGAGCACGGCACGCACCGGATTCTCCAGCAGGCTCTCCATGCCTCTCGCCGCCGCCTGCGCCCTGCCTGTGCTTCGGCGGGCGGCAGGGAGCGCGCGGGCGCGCGGGAGCGAAGCGGCCCCAGCGATCCGCTCGCTTCCCTCTTCGGCCGGCGCAGCTTCCCTCCCCGCCGCCGGCGCCGCGTCACCGCCACACATTCACACACGCACCGAGGGGCGGGGCCGCGGCGCCAGGCCCACCCTCCCACCTCCAGGCTTCGTCTTCCCACCTCCAGGTTTCCCGAGGAGTCTCGGCTTCCTGCAGGGCTGACAAGAGCGGAGAGAGTGGGTAGGTGAGCAGGATAAACGAAGGAGAACTGAGATGGATGAAATAAATCTGGAGAGAAAAGGAAAACCGAAGAGGCGGAAGTAGAGGTACTAGGAAAGTGCGGTGGGACCGGTAGGAGAAGAGAAGCCCATAAGGAAAGGGGGGAAAAGGAGAGACTGGGAGCACGAGGACGTTCAGAAAAACTGACAGTGGCAAAAGGAGAGAGAGATGTATTTAAAAAGAGGAAGTTATGGGACTCCGAAAGGGTCACGAGTTCTTTTCCCTATGTCCAGCTATCCCAGAGGCTAGGGATACATCTTAAAGACCCCCTGAGGAGAGACCACACTTACTTCTTTTGTACTCGACAATCTATTCTTCTGGGGAATTTCCTGGAACACTATAAGGGATGTTAGAAAATACTTAGTCCTACTCCTTCCTTCAGCCAACGGGAAACTTCGAATAGGAAGGTTGTTTTCTCTGGAAATTGGAGCTCAGGACAGTTTGGGTCACTCTAACAGGAGCACAGAATAAATAAACCAGGCCCTCTGTGTCATGGGCTAATGCTTCTAGAAGCTTCTGAAGGGATCATTCTATTTGAAAAACATTTATAAAATGCATACTACTGCCAAACTCCAGGTTAGGTGGTGTTAAGGATGACTAAGATGGAATCTTTTGATTAAGTAGGTGAAATAGGTAATAAATATTTAATTTCAATCTATAGTGATAGTTGTAAGTGATGAGATAGGGATATGCTCAGTGTGCTATAGGAGCCCAACAGCTTGGGCATCTAAGGAGGCTTATTGGAGAAAATAACACTTGAAGCAGGAAGGATTTTCCAGAAAGGGGGAACAGCATAAGCAAAAGCTCAGAGATATGAATCAGCATGGACTAAATCATTCATTAATTTCTACAATAAATGTATGTAAAACACCCACCAAGTACTATGTACTAGGGAGTATGCAGGCTACACCTAGCATAGATAATAAGTTATAGTTTCTATAATCAACAAGATTACAAATTAGTAGAGTATAGTGTGTACCTGAATAAACTAAAATACAAATCAAAATTTCTGTAAGACCCCTTCAAAGCAAGTGCCATAGGAGTTTCACAGAGGGAAAGGTTGTATTAGAGTGGCTTAGTTTAATCAAATTTAGCAGAGAAATGATCCTTTCCTCTGGGCCATAAGTGCTCTTCATATATCTATTGTTGTATTGTTCCATTCTCCACAGGGGTGGTCACTCAGGCTCACTGGCAACCTGCTGTTCCCCGGGGGTAAGCATATCTATATCATGTGTTTAGTGAGCTGGGCCAGCCAAGCCCATCTGGTGTCAGACTTGAATGACCTTGTGGAAAGGGATCTGTGCTCTGCAAATATATTGATTTCTCATACTTGTTATATAGTTTTATTTTCCTTTTCTTACATTTATTTTCCTAGCAAACTTCCTTTTGTAAAGAATTAGTGAAGAAAGCTTATCCACAGCTGAGCCAACAGTTGGGAGAACAGAGCACCCAGGAGGACACTTTCGTAGTAATCAGTGTTCTAGCTAAATAGTGGAGATTGGGGGATAAAATTAGAGCACACAAAAATTTAAACACTTTCTTCTGAATTATTTTTGCTTGCCTGGCTGATTTGTTGTCCAAGAGTTGGATGCTCATAGAGACCAATACTATTTCTGTAAGTGAAACAACCTGCAGCGTAATTATCCATGGGGCTTGTTTAAAATGCAGATTTTTGTGGCCCTATATAAGTCCTGCTCTGATGGAATCACTGGGAATGGGACCCAAATATTTTCATTTTTTAACTTTTTTCTTTTATTTAAAAAATCAACTTTATTGAATTAAAATTCAATGCAATAATATGCACCCACTGTGAATGAACAATTCAGTGAATTTTGACAAATATATACACCTATGTAGCCAAAATTTCCATCACTTCAAAAAATAACCTCATGCCCTTTTACAGCCCATTACTCTCACCCTTAGCCCCAGTCAACTGCTGATCTGCTTTCTGTCGAGATAAATTAGTTTTGCCTTTTCTAGTATTTTATATAAATGACAATATAAAGTATATATTCTTTTGTGTCTTTCTCTTTTGCCCAACATTATGCTTTTAAGGTTCATCTATTCTGTTATAAGGTATCAATAGTTTGTTCCTTTTTATTTCTGAGTAGTATTCTGTGATATGGATATCCCATAATTTACCTGTTGATGGACATTTCTATTGTTTCTAGGCTTTGGTTATTTTGAAAAAAGCTACTATGATCATTAATGGACAAGATTTTGTGTGGACATATATGCACTAACATGTTTCGTTTCATATGTTTTATGTGAACATATGTTTTCATATGTTTCATATGTTTTATCTGGATGAAAAATCTGGAATTGGAATTGCTGTGTCATATGTGAAGTATATATTTAACTTAATAAGAAATTGCCAAATTATTTTTAAAGTGGTTGTACTGTTTTTTATTCTCACCAGCAATGTAAGAGAGGTTCAAGCGTTTCATATTTGGTAACTCTGGGTATTTTTAACCCTTTTTAATTTTATCAACTCGAATGAATAAGTAGTAGTGGTACTAATATGGCTTAAATAAGTATTTCTCTGCTGAGTAATGCTATTGAGCATCTTCTCATGTGCTTATTGGCCACTTGTATATCTTCTTTGCCCACTGTTTCTATTGAATTGCTTGTCTTCTTATTGAATTGTAGGAGTTCTTTATATATTCTGGAGAGCAGTCCTGGTCAGATGTATATATTGCAAATATTTTCTCCAGGCAGTGGCTTGCCTTTGCATTTTCTTAACATTGTCCTTTGAAGAGCAAAGGTTTTTATTTTGATGAAGAAAAACTTAACCAACTTTTTTTATATTTCATGCTTTTTTGTCCTATCTAAAAGTTCTTCGTCTATCCCAAAGCCAAAAACATATTTTCTTGTTTCATTCTAGAAAGTTTATAGTTTTTGCTTTTATGTTTAGATTTATGATCCACTTGGGGTTAATTTTTGTGTTTAGTATAGAGTCAAAGTTAATTTCTTCCCTAAATGTTTTACAGAATCTACCATTGAAGCCACATCAGCCTGGAAGTTTCTTTGTGGGAAGATTTAACTACAAATTAAAGGTTTGTTTGTTTTTTTGTTTGTTTACCAGATATGGGACTATTCAATTTCTTTGTATATCCATTTTGGTAATTTGTGTCTCTGGTAGGCAGAATGACCACCCAAAGAAATCTATGTCTTAATCTCCAAATCTGTGAATATCTTACCTTACATGGTAAAAGCTACTTTAAATACGTGATTAAGTTAAAGATCTTAAATGGAAAGATTATCCTGAATTATCTGGATGGGCCTAATGGAATCACAAGAGTCTTTATAAGTGAGGTGAGAGTGTCAGAAAGATATGACAATAGGAACAGAGGTCAGAGTGAAGCAATTGCCATGTGGGAAACAGAAGCCAAGGAATGCATGTAGCCCTCAGAAACTGGAAAACGGAAGGAAACAGACCCTCCTCTAGAGTCTTCAAAAGGAGTATAATCCTGCCAATACCTTGATTTTTGCCAAGTGAACCCCATTTTGGACTTCTGACTTCAGGAACGGTAAGATAATACATTTGTTTTTAGTCACCATGTTTGTGGTAATTTAACAGCAGCAATAGGGAAGAATACAATTTTTTCATAAATGTATCCATTTCATCTGAGTTGTCAGCCTTGTTGTCATGAAGTTGTTCATAATATTTTTCTATTAGCCTTTTAATGTCTGTAGGCTGTGTAGTAATGTCTCCTCTTTCATTCCTGATTTTGGTAATGTGTATATTTTTTAAAATCAGGCTGGCCAGAAATTTTTCTATCTTTTTGATATTTTCAAACAACCAGTTTTTGGTGTCATTGATTTTTCTCTATTGTTTGTTTATTTTCTATTTCATCAATTTCCCTCTTACCTTTATTTTTTCTTTTTTCTACCTACTTTTGTTTCCATTTACTCTTCTTTTATTAGCTTGTTAAGATGGAAGTTTACGTTATTGACTTTAGACCTTTCTTCTTTTTAAATGTAAACATTTAAAGCTCTAAAGTTTCCATTTAGCACTGTTTTAATGCCTTCCACAAATGTTGTCATTTTCATTCAATGCAAAATATTTTATAATTTCCATGTTACTTTCAAATCTTTCTATTAAAGATTTCTAATTTCATTCCTTCGTGGTCAGAGAACATATGACTTCAATCTTTTTAAATTTATTGAAACTTTTATATGGTACAATTTGTGATCTATTTTGATGAATGCTCCATGTACAATTGTCTAATAGCCATTCCAGCTTGCTCCTTAGTAATGTTTGCATGTGTGGTAGGCAGAATAATGACTCCCTGAAATGCCCATATCTTGTCTTATGAACCTATGGATATGTTACCTTACATGGCAAAAGGGACTTTGCAGATGCCATTAAAATTAAAGACCGTAATATGGGGTCTTTAATTGTCCTGGATTATCCAGGTGTGCCCAGCCTAACTGCATGATTCCTTAAAGATGAAGATTTTTTCCTGGTTGTGGTCACAGCAAGATACGATGACAAAAGAACAATCAGAGTCGTGTGATGCTTCCTTTGAAGATGGAAGAAAGGACTGTGAGAGATATGGGTGGCCTCTAGAAGATGGAAAAGGCAAGGCAAAAGATTCTCCGTTAGAGCTTTCACAAAGGAATGCAGCACTGCCAATGCCTTGATTTTAGCTTGGTCAAACCCATGTTGGAGTTCTAAGTTACAGAAATGTAAGATAATTAATTTGAATGGCTTAAGCCACTACATTTGTGATCATTTGTATGCAGCTACAGAAAGTTAATACAACATTTTACATTTTCTCCCATCCTTCTACTTTTAACCTTTGTCTTTAAATTGAAAGTGTTTTTTCTTATAGATAACATTTTGTGGGATCTGACTTTATAAAAATCCTGACAATCTATCTCTTAATGGGAATACTTAGATCATTTACATTTAATTTAATGCATCAATATCGTTAGATTTAAGTCTACCATTTGCTATGTTATTACTTGTCTTATTTGATCTTTGTTCTTTTTCACATTTTCCTCTTTTAAACTGAATAATTTTTATTACTCTATTTCATCTTTACTATTGGCTTATTGACATTACTTGTTCATTTATTTATTTATTTAGTGATTGCTCTAGGGTTTACAATATTTGTTGTTAAGTTTTCATTGTCTGCTTTCAAATATAATACTATTTCTCATATAATGTAAAAACCTTACAACAGTTTATTTCCACCCCCCATCCTCTGTGCTGTTTTAATGCATTTAGTATTGTTATTGTTATAAATTTATATCTATGTATATTATGAGTCCCACAATGCATTGTTATACTTTTATCTTTTTACAAAATTGAAAAAACATCTGTTATATTTACATATATATATATATATATATATATATATATATATATACCATTTCTGCCACTTTCATTTCTTTGTAGCTGTAAATTTCCAGTTAGCATAATTATCCTTCCACGTGAAGAACTTTCGTTAACATTTCTTATAGTTAGGTCTGTTAGCGACAAATTCTCTCTTTTTCTATACTGGAAAAAAGTATTTATTTCTTCTTAATTGTTGAAATGTCTTTTTTCTACATATATAATTCTAGATTGATTTTTATTTTCTTACATCACTTAAAGATAATGTTCCAATGTCTTCTGGCTTGCATTTTCTGTCAAGAAGTCTATGATCATTCTTATCATTGTGGTGATCCAAAATAAGGAGAAAAACAATTAATAGTAACAAAATGTGGAATGACAGAGAGGTGGAATTAGCAGACAAAGATTTTAAAAATAACTATTGCAGATATGTTTAAGGATTTAAACAAATACATAAACACGATGAGAGAAATGGTAGATATAAAAAGAGAACTAAAGGGAACTTCTAGAGGTGAAAATATTATCTCTGAAATGAAGATTTTACTGCATGGGATTAATAGCAGATATATACTGAAGAATTTTTAAAAATTAGTAAACTTAAAGATATATCAATAGAAACTATCTAACCTGATTAATATTGCTGTACAGGTCACTGAGTCTCTATTTTTTTTCTATCTTTTTTCTCTCTGCTTCAGTTCACATAGTTTCACCTCTAGAATTTCCATATAGCTCTTTTTTTATATCTTTCATTTCTCACCTCATTATGTTTATGTTTTATCTCAGTTTGGGGTCTCATCTTCCTGCTTTTTCACATGTCTAGTAATTTTTTTATTCTCTGCTAAACATTTTGAATATGACTTTGTTGAGTGCTGAATTTGTTGTTTTCTTGTAAAGAGAGTCGAAATTGGATTTTGTTTTTATAGATAATTAAGTTAATTGTAGTACAACTTGATTCTTTCAAGACTTGTTTTTAAACGTTGTAGGGCAAGTCTCAAGTAATTGCTACTAGAAGACTAATTTACCCCTACTACTGTAGTGTGATCATTCTGTCATCTGACTGAATGCCATCAAGTTCACTTCAGTCTGGCTGGTCAGAATTCTAATAATCTCTTCCAGCCTTGTGTGAGCCCTGAGAACTTGTCAGCTTAAAATCCCTCAGTCATTATTTGCTCAATCTTGTAGAGTTTCTTGCTATACATGTGTAGCTTAGTATTCAGCAACAGATTCAAAGAGGGCTCTCTGAAGATTCCAGGACCTCTTTCTTTATAAATCTCTTTTCTGGTGCTCTGTGCTATAAATTCCAGGTACCTCAGCCTTCCCAAACTCCAATTTCTGTGTCTTCCGCTCAGAGAGACTATTATGCTTTGTTTCGATTCCCCCTCCCTGAACTGCAATCTTGAAAGTTCCTCGGGCAATGAGCCAAAGTAATTGTAGGGCTCTCGTAGTTTTCCTTTACTCAGGAATCATAGTCTTGTGATGCCAGTTTCCAAATGTCTGAAAATTGATTTTAAAATATGTGAATATATTGAAATATAACAATTTTCTAGTTGTTGATAGGAGGGCAAGTGTAATCCTAGTTTTTGGTTTCTGGCCAATTTTTCACAGCCACAAGCCAAAACAGCTACATTTTTAATAGGAGCCCAGGTGATTGTGATACACCCTAAATGTGATGAATTTCTGGGCTAGAGAGAAGGTAATAAAAGTAAGGCCTTACATCTGTGTAGCATTTTTCAGTTTGTAAATCATCTTCATATTTATCATTGTTTAATTCTCACGTCCACCCTCTGGGGAAAGTAAGGAAGGGATTATTACTTCCTTCTTAGGATACAAACTTTGAGGCCCAAGGAAGTCATGACTTTCCTGAAGCAGAATTGTTGATGGGCTTGTTGGAGCTGGAACTCTAGTCTTTAGACCCTAATGCACAGACTCACCTCCCATACAATGTTTTTTCTGGGAGGAGCCCTAGAAAAAACAGGCCTAAGAATGTGCTTGGAATTCCCCTTCCTGAGTCATGCCATGTATTTGCTCCCCAGTGTTCAGGCTGTTTCTTCTTTTCTCTGCCACTGCATGCCAGCCTCTCCTCCAGCATTGTGCCCTTACCTTCTCCCAATGAACATTAGGTTCCAACCAAATTGGACCATTTGCTCTCCCAGATCCAAACACATTCTTCTGTCTTTCTAGAATTTTCTATTATTTTAAGTGCTCTTCCTCACCCTGAATCCTTGCATGTCCAAATTCTGTCCCATTAAGGCTCAGTATAAGTGCCACTTATGCCATGAGTATCTTTCATTTTCTCTTCTTTCTTTAGATTCTCATTGCACCTTATCTGTATCTTTCCCTCTGATGTTCATCACTCTGTTGTATAGTTATCTGTGTAGTTGTCTTCTCTTCTGGACTGCAAATTCCTTGAGGGTAAGAATTATAAACCCACACCCCAAACTACACTAATCCCAGGACCTTGGACACAATAGGTGTTCAAATAATATGTGTTCAATGAAGGAATAAGTAGTGGTTGGAAGTGGGAAGACAGAGGACAAAGAGCAATTATGCTTAGTTGTAAGGAAGAATTCAGCCACAGAAAATGGTATTTTACCCCTCTGAGCCTCAGATGTCTCTCTTTTAAAATGACATAAGTAAAAAAGTCAAGCTTCTAGATTCAACTATTAATTTACAGAAATTCAAGAAGAGACAGAAATGTGTCAAAAACACCTAGGAAATGTAATCAGCAAAATCCAGACTAAGAGAAGCTATTAGGAAAATAAAACAAAATAACATGGTGGGACACTTGGTTAAATTGTGTGTGTGTGTGTGTGTGTGTGTGTGTGTGTACTTTTCTACAAGCATGTATATTGTCACACTAAAATGTTTTCAAAATTAAGATTGTAGAACAAGGTCATTTCTAGATTCCTTCTTAGCTATGACATATACATTTGTAAAATCATAATTCCAGGGTAATTTGATGGAAGCAGAAGGGATACTAATGACGGCTTGGATGCCCAACAGCCACCTGCAGGAGCACCAAGGCATTCGATTTTTCTGGTTCAGGCTATTAACTCAGTGCCTCTTCTCTCCCCCAACTACCTGACAAGAACAGAAGATGCTGCCACCTCTGCCCACAAGCAGCCTCACCCCGAGGGGAAATCCTCTCACTTCAGCACAGAGGCTCACAAATTTCACACCTGGCTCTGGTTGGACAGTTCTCCAGATGGGCAGATGTGGCTAGGGAAGAAACAGTGGCTGCTTCTGCTCTTGCCCAGAAGATTTAGTGGATCCTAGACAAGTAGAGAGGGCATTCAGAATGATTTTGTCCAGCCCTCTGCCTCTGGGCAGAAGAGCATCAAAGCCCCTATACATAGCCAGAACTTCTCCTGACTCACATATGCTTTTTATGTATTCTGTTCCCAGGATTGGAAATAAATCGGGCTATTATCCTACAGGGAAGTCAAGCAAATACAGCCTCTCCTTGTGATCTTTTGGATATGTTTTCACAGGCATTTGCCTTATTGTTATACAATAATAGTGATGATAATCCTAGCCAGCATTTGTGTATCACTTTACATTTTAAATAACTCTGGGCCTTGGTTTCCTCAACTGTAAAATGAGAATAATAACTGAATACACATCTTAGGTTATTGTAAGAATAAATAAATAATGCATGTAATGTATGATCACACATTTTCATTTTACTTGGTTCTCAGTGAGCGGTGAACAAGACATGTATGTTTTCAGATTTGGCAAATGAGGCTCGGAGAGGGTGAGTAGCTTTCTTGAAGTTATACAGCCTATAAAGGCAGAACCAAGACTGGAACCCAAGTCACCTATTAAGTTTCTACCATTTTTTCTCTGCACCACATATTAGGACATCCAAGTGGAGAGAATAATTTGGGGGTGACTGTGGGACTCAGCAATGACCTTATACTTGTGTGTGTGATTAAATGGAGTTATGTATATAGTGTTTTCACAGATACACGATCTCATTTAGTCCTCACCAAAAGCCTACTGAGTATTTTTATCAACTCCATTTTATAGAAAAGGGAACAGGGTCACAAAAAAAAAAAAAGGAAAAGAAAAGAAAAGAAAAGAAAAAAGAAAAAAGAAAAGAAAAGTGACTTGCACAAGGCTAGTAAATAACAGAACAGAAATCCCACTCGTACAAGGCTGTTCTAGGTTTTCTCAGTCAGAGCTTCTCTTAAATGCAGCGCTGGAGGCAACTTTTTCACATCTCACACGAGAAAGGTCAGTTTAGGGGATGTAGTTAGTTCATTGCATGGGCCTCAGAGTGAGTCTCTGAGGCTGTCTTTCAATGGATTTGGGGCTGGGAAAGACTTATTCACCTAATTGCCCACCTGATGGATCCAATCCTGCCAGGTTCTGAAACATTCAGAAGGTCCCCAAAGTTTTCTGGCTTGAACAGAGCCTTCATACCTCTTCTCCCAAGATACCATTTCCTTACAGTTTCTCTAGATTTAGGAATGTAATGGAGTCATGGAAAAAAAGAACATGGGTTCTGGAAAAGGCAGATGAGTTTGAACCCTCATCTGCCCCTCTTCACTTATGTGACCTTGGAGAAGTTATTTAACTTGTCTGAAACTAAGTTCCCTCACCTCCTCAGTAGGTATCATGGGGTTGCTATGGTAGCACAATATCTGGCATAGATAAATGCTACTTAGTTTTTAGCATTTAGTAGGAGTAATGAGATTCCCCTGGAGTCAGAAAACTGATTTCATTCCTCTGGTCATCGTACTTAGGTGAGTCACTTTCTCTGTTCTTTCTACATGAACAGGAAAGTGTTTGAGGCAAAAGCCCAGATCCAAACAGAAGCTGTGGGCCCAGGTGAAGGTCAGAACACATATTCCTCATTGTTCCCCCATCTCCAGCCCCAGTCAATGGCCCACCTAGAATTTGGAGAATGTCATAGGCCTCCATGACAGGCACATTGGGACAATCCAGAAAGCCCTGTTGTGAGAAAGACATGGAGAGAATTTTGAGAGGAGGCACCCTGGGGTCTCATTGAGAATATCTGAGAAAGTTTCAAGCTGGAGTCACAGGTCTAAAAACCCTGGTTACTGGTTCCGATCTGTCTTCTCAACACGGACAAGCTGCCCTTCTCTGGACCTCAAGAGTCCCACAGTAGATTTGGGGATTGGGGTGAAATCATGGCATCTAGGAGAAGAAAGGAACTGGGAGCTCACCTAAGACACCCTTCCACCAACACAAGCATCACTACTACATTACTTCTGATTACCAGATTCTGCCCAAAATTTTCCACAACAAGTCTTTGCATCACAAGATGGTTATCTAATTTTAGGATGACAGAATGGCTTGGAAGATTTTTCTCATATTGAGCTGTGATCTGCTTTCCTTTACCTTTTTCCCATTGGTCTGAGGTTAGCCCCTTGAAGTCTCATTATATAAGTCTATTCTTAAATCCCTTCCAGCTCTGCCTTCTAGGAAGAGATTGGGAAATAAGAAAGTGGAAAGAAGAGAGGAAGCCAGAACCAAGCTTCCTGAGCTTTCCATGTAGTATCTGTCTACACACAAGCTGTGGGTATTGCGTTTGACAAATTGTTTTAAAATATTGTCTTTTTCTGATTGCTGCCAACTCACCCCTACCCACAGAAACTGCTCTAAGAATGACCCAGGAAATGGGAAGCAGGCACAGCATCCCACCCCCTGGGGCTTCTTTAATTTGAATGGCAATATTCAGTAGTTTTCAAATTTTTTATTATTTTTATAATTTTTTCAGAAGAATCCTTTAATTAAATAAGCTCTTACAGAGAACTGGATGGATGGATGGATGGATGGGTAGATGTATGGATAGGTAAATAAAATTGAAATAGTATAGTTACATAAATGTACTCTAGAGCCAAACTACAGGGTTCAAATTCCTGCTCTGCTATTTACTAGCCGTGTAACCCTGAGTGAGTTACTTAACCATATAGTGCCTCAGTTTCCTCATCTGAAAATGGACATAATAATTAAAACCTATTATGACTATTGAATGAGTTGGTACATATAAAGCATTTGTGGTAACATCTGGATCAGTGAGTGCTCTGTATCTATTATTATTATTATTATTATTATTATTATTATTATGCTCTGTATCTATTATTACTACTACTACTACTACTACTACTATTACTACTACCACCACTGCTTGAAGTTGGGGAGACTCCCCCATCCTCTAGCTGGTGTTATTCCCGAGACATTGGAAGTTCTGAGAACACTGCTTATGAACCACTTATACAGTTCATTTTCTCCTTTGAGAGTAGATAAAATGAGGCCCAGAGAGGGAGGCCTAAGGCCTAAGGTCACACAACAGAGTGTGTTTTGTAAAGCCTGATCTTGAGCTGAGGTCTCTTAACTCAGCCTTTGCAATTCTCAGATATCCTTCTGCATATGTCAAACTGTGGAACAGAAGTCAAGGCCGAAAGTCAAGGCTGAGCTACTCTGCTCACTGTCCCCTCCAGGATGGGTCCCAGAGATCCTCTGCTAATGAACTAGCAGCTTCAGTTCTCTCTTGGAGCAAGAGCGGAGGCTGAAAGGGGTTGAGGTGGGAGCAAAGTAGATGAAGGCAGTGAGCTGTGAAGCTTAATTCACACTTAGGCCATGTCTTAATAGCTGAGGCTATAAGGTTATTACTTGCTGTATATGCAAAGTGCAGTGATTAATTGACAGGTGAGACTCATCAGACTTCTTCCACCCCCTCACTCTTTGATATTGATAGAAGTGTTTTTCCCCAAGACAGGCCATTCCAAGCAGTGGTGCCCCTCTCAAGTTTATGTTGAATCTCTAAGGTGATAGAAGAGGGAGGTCTTTAGTTTTTATCAAAACCAAATGAACTATTTCTCTTCTATCAAGTGAAAACCCTTTGTTCATTTATTAACATTTATTGAGTATCTTCTGTATATGTTAGGAAGGGCCACCTTCATGAGTATGTGACATGTACAGTCACACAAGGTCCTATGCTCAAAAGTACCCTGCACTTGGTTTAAATGCTTTATTGTCACCATCTTGAGATTATTAATAATTTTATCTTTACATTTGTGTTTTGTAAGTGAAGTCCAGTGGAACAGTGGAGCATGCATACAGAGGAAATTCATGTCATGTGAGTGTCCGCCATTCCTTGCCACACCATCCACATATAGCCTTCTCAATGTCCCATGAGGACAGAATTCTGATGAACCCACCCTACAACCCAGGGGGAGTGCAGGGACACTCAAATCGAGTACAAGGGAAGGATGTTGGGTCTATGACTGAGTAAATGGATTGCTCAAAGGCCTGAGAAGCTGTGTTTTCCATTCAAGCCAGAACCTACTCTGCACACAGAAAGGAGACAATGACATTTGAAGAAACACAAATGACCAAGAAACTCTATCATATCCTTTCCTACTGTTGTTAATCTCTGTATTAACCAGCACCTATGCTGAAATGATGACATAGAAGGAAAAGGAGAGCAAGAGGAACCTATAAGAACCTATAGCCCCTTTCCCTTCAGTCCTTTCTCACGCATAAGTAACCCAAGGTATTAGGGTAGAATGTGCATGTGTCAAGAAGTGAAATAGAAACATCTGAGTTCGTTTTGTACAGCATTTCCACTATTCTGGTAAGGAAAAAAAACATACATGTGGACAAACTATGAAATGTGAATTGTGTCATTTGGTGATTCCATGCATAAGTTAAATGCTCACATTTAAAATTTGCATCATACAATATAATGATAAAATTCATGACAATAATTTAAATTTATTTTTTAACTTAGAATGACATTAAACAGCAAGTAAAAATACCACAAGTCTAGAGTGAGAGAGAATATGGAATAAAGGAAACAGCTGTATATTTTAATACCTTTAACAGTACTTTTTCTTGTTTTTTAAAAAGGAGCACTGCATTTTCATTTTGCACTGGGCCCCACACATTATGTAGCTGGCCCTGGGGTGAGGTACCAGGGACATGTGATGAATGAAAAATACAGTCCCTTGTCCTCATGGAGTCTACTAGTCTAGTGAGAGAAACATGTTAATTGAATAACCCTAGAAATATATAATTATAAATTGATAAGTGTCAAGTAAGAAAATTATAGGGTTGTCTTATGGCATATAGTAGCAAGACCTACTCTAGCCTTGGTGTCAGGGGAGACTTCTCTGAGGAACTGATGTTTGAAATGAGTTATGAAGAATAAACAGGTGTTAGTGAGATAAAGAAAAGAGAATGAGTGTACCAGACAGAGGGGACAACACATGCAAAGAACCCAAGACAGGAGAAAGGCTGGCATTACAGCTAAAAGAAAACTAGCAGGCTGAGGGAGGCATGGCCCGGTCTCATAAATCACATTAAGGAATTGATCTTTAGCTGAAAATTATGGGAAGCCATTGAGAATTTACATAGGAGAGTAATGTGATCAAATCTGTGTTTTAAAAGGATCTGACTGTTACATGTTAGAACAACCTGAAGGGAACAAGACTAGTTAGCAAGGAGGCTAATCCAGGAGAGAGATGATAGTAGCTTAGGTTATGATGGGGACAGAGAGACTCAAGAGATAAATAGGAAGAAAAGTGGTGTAGTGGGTGGGCATGAGGAGACTAGAGAAAAAGAGGTATCAGGAATGATTTCTGAGTTTATGGTCTGTGCCGCTGTGTGGATGGTGAGGTCATTTACTGAAACAGGTATCCATGGTGGAGGCCATGGTCCAAGAGAGGAGGAAGAGTGAGGGAGAGGGTTATGAGTTTATCTTTATGTTCAGTCGAGGTCCTTTTGAGATATCCAAGCAGAGGTCTCAAGAATGCCATTGGCATATTTATCCAGAGTCCGGATGTGAGTGAGGTTTGGACAGAAGAAATAAACTGACTAATAAAAATTGCCATCATGGAAATGGCTTAAATGGGCACGTTACAAAACAGGTTATCCAAATCACCAGTAAGTACATAAAAAGTACTCAACATCATTAGTCATTAAAGAAATGCAAAATTAAAACCACAGTGAGATAGTATTTCACTAAAATGGCTAAAATTTTAAAAGACTGACAAAACCAGCATGTAAAACAACCAGAACTCTGATACATTAATGGTGGACATGTAAGATTGTACAAATACTTTGGAAAATAGTTAGCCAGTTTCTTCAAAAGTTAAACATACACTTACCATACAACCCAGCAACTGCACTCCTTGATATTTACCTAAAAGAAATAAAGAAATGTTTGTCCACACAAAGACTTGCAAAATAAAGTTTCTTGCAGCTTATGTATAACAACCCCAAAATGGAAACGACCCCAATGTGCATCAGTTGTGAATGGATGAATGAAATGTGGGATATCCATACAATGGAATACTTGTTCACAAAAAGAAACAGGTACATGTAAGAACATGGATGAATCTTAAAAATGTTATGCCGAGTGAAAGAAGTCAGATAAAAAAATAGTTCTTGTGTATAATTCAATTTATATGACATTCTAGAACAGACAAAACTTACCTTTAGTGATAGAAATCATATCAGTGGTTGTTGGGGTGGGTTGACTGCAAAGGGGTGGAGAGGGCACGGATTTAGGGGGTGTTGGAACTGTTCTATATCTTGATTGTGGTGGTTGTTATATGACTACACACGTGTCAAAACTCATAGAACTGTACGCTAAACTGTAAATTTTACTGCACATAAATTATATTTTAATATAAAATATTTTTAATTGAAACCATGAGTGTAAATAAGATTCACTAAGTGAAGAAGAGAGAGTGAAAAGAGAACCAAGGACTGCTAATCTTACCATCAGGCAGGAGGTGTTTTTATCCCCATCTTACACATGAGAAAAACAAGGCTCATTGAAGTTAAGTGACTTCCCTAAAATCACACAGCTATGAAGTAGTAAAACTGGGATCAGAGCCATCTGGTATTAAGGTGTCTGGTCTTTTCAGTGCCTCCCATCAACCAGACCTGGGCCCATGGCTGAGCATAATGGCTAAGCTTGGAGCAGGACTCCAACTCCTATTCTTTGAGGAAGAGAGGCAGTGGCCTTGAGGATTCGGCCTAGATCTAGAAAACCATGTGCTGTTCTTTGTATTTGAAGATGATGCTCCTCACCCATAACCAACTGCACAGGTTGAAATGGAGGCTATGAAGATCACTACAATGATGGCTTTAACCTGAGCCATTTATATTGTCTGCACCAGTCCTCATTGTACCCAAAAGGAGCCCTAGCAAGATGACAAGCCAGGGTTGGGGGTCTGCCTGGCTCTGCCAGACACCCAGAGAGCCACAGTGAGATGTGCTCCAAAGGAAAATTATACCCTGCCTTGCTCTGCCAGGAATCTCAACATTACCACAGCACTTTAAACTTTCCAACTCCAAAAGTATTTACTGAGGACAACTACATTCAAAGCCCTGTCCTGGCTCTGGGCTAATTTGATCAATCCCAGACCTCATGGTCTGATCTCTCCCTGGGACTGTTACCACAGCCTTGTGATGGCTTGCTCTGCCTCCCATCCCACCCCACTTCTAATCTTGTGTCACTACCTTCTTCAAAAAAATCTTCAATGCTTTGCAAAATGCAGGCTGTAGTGGATCATAACATCAATTAATGGGTCATTTAAAAATATGAAATAAAATAGAACAGAAAATAGAGTGTATCACATGTGATAAGGTTAAACATTATCTTTTGAAACTTTGATTCAGTTAGATCTACCTATTTATATATATATGTGTTTATGTACTGACCGCAGATGGAACATATATTTCTTGTGTGGATCACAGTAAATAAAGGTTTGAGAGCATAAATAATCTTGCTATGATGGGACATCAAGTACCTTTCTTGCCTCTCACTATATATGCACCAATATGCTACATTCCAGCCTACCAAAACATCCCTCCAAACACCATCCCCTCTCATGCTTACATAACTGTGTTCATGTCACTGCCTCAGTCTTTGTCTTTCCACGCTCATTTGCCTGTTGCAATTCTATTTGACAACACACTTCTGAGAAATCTCAACCTTCTTCCTAATCAGAGCTCATCACATATTTCCTTTTGTTCCTATAGTGCATTTTCATGTTCCTCTCTTTAGAATTTTTCATTATGCTTGAATAAAGGTCATTCGAATATCAGTTTCTCCCAGTTGCCTTGAGTTTTGAGTACATATTTAATCCATCTTTTTTTTCTTCTGCAACTAACACAGTGCCACGCACATTGCAATCACTAGAGAAATGCTTGTTTAATCAAACTGAATCCTCAAACCACCCCTATGAGGTGGGTATTACTCTTTTGAGTTTGAACACAAGGAAAGTGGAATTCAGAGAATTTAGGTGACCTTCCCAAGGTCACACAGTTTGTTTAGGAATGGAACAGTGGAACAGAACAGGTCAACTGGTTTTCCCACACTGCAATCCTGACCTCTGTCTGTGCCTGGTCTCTGGAATGTGGACCCCAATGCAGACTCTTCAGGCACTGGCTTGATCAGAGACAGGTCTGAGCTAAATGCTCCCCACGCACAGGAATGACTCCAGTCTGTGCATGCATTCTCCAAAGAGTTGATCAAAGCTCCCTGCAGACCCCTCCCACCTCTGAGGTTGTGGGGTAGGGGTGTGCTGCCCTGGCAGAGCCTGGGCCTGGGCTTGGAGGAGAGACTGAGAAAGACAGGAGGAAGGGAGCAGCAGAGGGAGCAAGCAAGCAAGCAGGAGAGAGGCAGGAAATACAGAAACTGAGGCAGAGAGGAACACCAAAAGGGATTGAGAAACCCAGAGGCATGGAAGAAAAGAGAAAGGAAAGGACAGAGAACAGGGGAGGAAGTAAGACAGAAGAAGGAAGGAAGGGGAGAGAAAGAAGAGTACAGGAAGACCAGATAAAGGCCTGTCGAGGCCATTGTGGTTCTCCCATCTCTTCTCTGCCCTGCTCCTCTGTGGCTCTGGGCTTCTTGCCCTTCCTTCTGTGTGTCAACCAGGGATCCCTAGCAGTTGGCAAATAACAGTTCCCTCATCTCTTGTGTGGTCAGAAAGTGACCCGCGTTCAGCTCAGTGGGCAATGTCAGCTCCTCTCCTAGGTGGAGAAAGCTTGCCTAGGATATGTGGCACTTTGGTGGCAGAGCTGGATTTGAACCCACGGCTCCTGCCCTTCACTCCTAGTACTTACTGAGCACCTTCCATGATCTGGGGATTCAACAGTAAAAAATAAAAATAAAAAAGCAAAAATGATGATAAAAACATTAGAGAAAAATAAGAAGAAAGGAGGATAAGGAGTGTTTGGAATGGGGGTGGAGACGGGTTGCAATCTTTTGAAGGATGACCAAGGAAGGCCTCACTGTGATGGTCAAATTTAAGCAATAATCTGAAGGGGATTATGCAAGAGTGTGAATACCAGAAGGTGGGGATCATTGAGGTCACTTTAGAGTCTGTCCACTATGCCCTCTGTCTCCTAATGACTCACGTCTATCGCACTTGCCAAATACATTTACCACCCCCACTGTCCAAGATCCCATAAAGCTCAAAATCCAGGATGTCATCTAAATCAGGTTTAGGTGTAGATGAGTTTCCTTTAGGTGTTTTTTACTGGATCTATAAAACTAGAAATACAATTATTTGCCTTCACACATATATCATTTAATAGTAGGATAACAGTTATAGGTATTTCTGTTCAAAAAGGAGTAACATGAGTGATACAAAGTAATCGCTGGTCCATAGCAATTCTGAAATCCAACTGGGAAAATATTGGGTGTTCCCTGATTAGGTTTTAAGACCTGAGAATAATTCTATGTCCCTTAGCTCTTCCTTTTGGGCTTCTGCCCTTGGGCTCATCCTTTCTTTTTTATGAAAAGTAGCATGTGTTTGCTGCTGAGTAGTTTTGTTAGCTTTCTTCTTGCCAGTAATTCTGGGGATCCTAAAGCCTCTTTTCGTTTTGCACATTCTTTGTCCCTCACAGTCCAAATCGGCAGTGCTCTTGCTGAAATAGCTTCCCCAAAGACTTTGTGTGTCTAATGGGGATCACCTCATTAGACAAAAGCCACACCACAGATCTCTGTGTGAAACTCCTGCTGAAATGGCTGAGAGATAACTCACTTTAGCTTCCTTGAGGTCCCATGGTTGGATTAAGAGGGTCTATGAATCATATCCTTAATCTCTTGAACAGCCCTCTGTGTGACTCAATTCTACTCTGATCCTTTGATCTTCATGATATTTTAACAAAAGATTGTATAGTCATGCTTTCTGCTTTTTCTCTAGACTAGAGTTTATCTCTCAATGTATCTCTCTCCTCTCACATTTTACTATAAGCAGGAAGAAGAAACCTGACAGCACCTCAACATTTTGCTTGGGAATCTTCTCAGTATGTAAGCCAATTTGTCACTTACACATTCTGTTTCCACATAACTGCAGGTGACAATTTTTCTAAGATTTCTGCCACTGCCTAACAAGGATCCCCTTCCTCCAGTTGCTATTAATGAAACCCCTACTCCCTTTGAATCCTCACCGGCAAGTCCTCCAAGTTCACGTTTCTACTAACAGTCTAATCAAGGCAATATAGGCTTTCTCTTTATGCTCCTCAAAATTCTTCCAGCCTTTGCCTGCTGCACAGTTCCAAAGCCACTCACACCATTTTAGACATCTGTTACAGCAGCAACCCATTTCAGGAACCAAAATCTGCATTGTCTATTGCCATACAATAATTTTACCACAAATTTAGAGGCTTCAAACACCACAGGTTTAGAATCTCAGTTTCTGTAGGTCAGCAGTCTGGGCGTGGCTTCACTGGGTCCTCTGTAGGACTGCAATAATGATGTCCATGGAGACAAAGTAAATATGTGGTTTCTAGGGGCCAAGGGAGGGAATAATGGGGAATGATCGTTAATCATTGCTGGGTATGGGGTTTCTTTTTGGTGTGATGAAAATATTTTTGAAATAGATAGTGGTAATGACTGCCTAACTTTGTGAATATATTAAAAACCAGTGAACTGTATACTTTAAAAGGACAAAATTTATGATGTGTGAATTATTTTTCAATTGCAGACAAAAAGATGTTGGCCAGAGCTGGGTTCTTATCTGAAGCCTGACTGGAGAAGGATCTGCTTTTGAGCTTACACGGCAGCATCCAGTTGCTTGCTGTCTGCTGAATGGAAGGCCCCAGTTCTTGTTGGATGCCGAATAAAGGACTCCTCGGCTCCTTGTTTTACGGTCCTCCTCATATGGCAGCTCACAGCATGGCAGCCTGCCTCTCTGAAGGCAGCAAAGGGCATGCCCCTAGCAAGATGGTTTACAGTTTTACAGTCTTAAGTAATATAGTCCCATACATGCAATCCATCTGTCTTGTCACCTTTGCTATATTCTCTTGGTTAGAAGCAAGTCATTGGTTCTTCCCACTCACGAGGGTTGTTACTGGTTTGAGGGTTGACACAGACACAGTTCCTTTCCACTCCTCAGAGGTCCCCACAAATTCCCAAAGGGATGAGGACTCCCATTCCCCAGCAAGCTTGAGACTTCTCTCAGGGCCTGTTCTTCTCTTTCCTAAAGTTCTCTTCAGCCCAACACATACACTTCTCAACCCACTAAAGCAAACAGCAATTTGACTGCTGTTCTGTCTGTCAGAAAAATATTTATTAAGTGTATTGTAACCATAACATGATGCAAATACTGAGGATACAGGGAGAAATAAGACATGGTGTGTACTGGAGAAGCTTATGGCCCAGTGATGATTATTCCACTATAGATGAGACATATTCTACCAGCACATGAACAAAGATGGGGGAGAAGAAGGCATAGGATTATTCAGGGGTACAGATCTAGGGGGAGCTAAGAGATATCTAAGCCTCGTGATATAAACTAACAGACATGGCCTGCCACATGAAACACGTTAACATTGCCAGGTCCAGCTATCTCTACCTGCACCAGCCCCAATTTCCCTCCTATCCCCACCCCAGTCCCTACCCCACAAGCTACCTTTGGTTCTACCCTGAAGAGCCTTCTGCCCCTGCTTTTCTAATTCTCCTCTCCCACCCAAAGCCAGAGTTAGGTCTCTCTTAGCAGTCTTTCCACCTAGAGAAGAGCTGCCTGCTAGAAATACAATGTAAGAAATATGTATGATTTTAAAATTTCCAGTAGCCACATTTTAAAAAGCTTTAAAAAAGTGAAATTAATTTTAATAGTATATTTATTTAGCCCATATACTCAAAATATTATCATTTCAACAGGTAATCATATAAAAATTATTAATAGATACTTGAAAAAAATTTTACCTGCTAAGTCCTAGAAATTTATTGTGTACTTTACATGTATAGCACATTTCAATTTAGATGCTAAATTTTTATTGGAAATATGTGATCTGTATTTAGATTTCACAAAATTACATCGAAAAAGTATTTTCACATACCCAAGTTGTCTCATACATACTTAAGTTTCCAATAACTGAATGGAGCATCCGTTTTCTAAATTTATTTTTAATTAGTTAAAATTAAGCACCTTAACAGTTCATTTTCTCAATGACACACACAAGCCACATTTCAAGTGCTCAATACCCACATGTGGCCAAGGACCACTAGAGCATAGGTCTCTCCTGTCTGAGCCGCAGGTCCACCACTCAGCTTCGTCTTTCTCTAGTCACTCTGTTCACCCAGACCTGCTGTGCTCAGCGTCTCCTTCCAAACATTCACATGACCCTACCACCTCCCCTTTCTCCCTGTACCCCTATCTCCAGCCCTGGCTCCCCTGGCCCACTCTTCACCTGGTCCTCCTATCTAGATTATGATATCTATGCATAAACATTAGCATACAGGAAAGTCAATTTGCATACTGATTACTTCTGCTTTAGTCAAATTCACACACTTTCAGGATCAGGAGGCATTTTCCCCTCACTGAATGAGGCCCCAGGAAATTGGATTTTGTCTTCCTGTTGCCCACTGGAGGAGGTGGGATTTCAGTATTTGCTTGGTTTATGAGATGGGGAAGGAAGGACAGAGAAAGTACTTGAGCATAGGTGGTAATGTGGGTTGGAGAAAAGGTGCCTCTTGGGGGTGTGTGAGGGGGTGCTGAGGAGGACATTTCACATATGGTTCATTGTGTCAGAATGATTTGGTTGTTAAATAAGCACCTTAAGGGATTATTTCACATTTCATACTTTTAGATTTTTATAATTTAAATTCTGTCCCCCAGGCTAGGTTTTCTCAAGCTTCAGATCTCTGGCTGCAATTGGCTTGGTTTGCATAATCTCACCTCTGAGGTTTAGCCCCACCCCTTAGGACGCCCCCTCCTTGCCGTGCCCCACACAGAAGCTTCTGCTGGGCATTCTCCAGTTTTCCCACTTTGGGCAGCTGCCCTTCTCTGGCCTCCCCCTCCCTAGGAATGAGCCCACTGAGCTGCTGCTGGAGGCTGGGATAATCCTCCCTGAGCTATTTGAAGGATTAGTCCTGCTACCCTGTGCCCAGCTCCCACACTAGTGGGATTTCAGAGCTGTGGACGCTGTGCCAGGAGGGGAGGGGCACAGCTCCTATAACACAGATCCATGCAGGCTCTAGGTTCCAGGTTCCTTAGAGCATGTCATGTGCATGGATTTCAGTGAGATGGACTCTGGCAACCTGCAACCCTAAGTCTAAGAGCTGGAGAGTTGAGTACCAGAAATTCTGGGTCTTCAGTCTCTGCCTTGAAACATACACACACACACACACACACACACACACACACACACACACACACACACCCTCTTCTCCTCCCTCTCACTCCTCATTTTCACACACCAACCTCATTATGACTTTCGTAGACTAAGCACTTTTGTTTTCATAAGGACCTTATTCTATAAAAAAAACTACTAAAATTATATTTTATGACTGACTACATTGGCACAAAAGTGAATATATTGATATTACATATTAAAATATCTCCTTCAAGCTAAAGTTCATTTTCGTCTTCTGATTTTAATTAAAATATTTTTGTGGGTCTCTAAAAGTATTGTTTCTACTGTGCCTAATAGATAAGTAGGCCCTGCCAGTGGCCCCACTTATGCTCCCCCCACCTCCAGTTGTAGTGCTCCAAAGCAATAGAGGAGGCCAAAAGTGGGGGTGGGAAGGGAAGGGAAGGAAAGGGTAGGGAAGGGAAGGAAAGGGTAGGGAAGGAGTAGTGTAAGGTCCTTAGGTGGGTTGGGCTCAGAGAAGGGCACGGAAGCTTCCAATCCCCTTCCTCTGAAAATGAAATCTTTCTCACCTCAGATACTGCCAGGTACTGCCCCAAGAAGGATGTATTTACGGTTTCATAAGTCCTTCCTGGCCCCTGGATGACACTGATCACAGATAAGTCTAAGCAAATCTGAGGGAGCCCAAATTTAGCAACAGAAAGAGAGGGCTCAAGTGTAGACTCCTTACTATGACACATGAGACCCTCTTTAAAGGGCAGTATAATATAGTGGATAAGAGTGCTTATAAAGAGATGGACCTATCTGACCTTGGACAAGTTCTGAAATCTCTCAAAGCCTCAATTTTCTCCAACTGTGCATAAGAATCATGGGAATATTTTCTCATCAAATTCTTATAAGTATTAAATATTGTATATTTATATGTGTTTTGCACACAATGAAGCTCTGTGCACTTATTAGGAAATAGGATTGTGGTGCAAAATAAATACATATAGATCTCCTACCTCTTCTCCACAGGTCAGATACACTATCATAATCGAGACTATATATGTAAAATACTGAGGTTAGTTGCTTGGCATGGAGTTGGAGCTTCAAAAATGGCACCTAGTATTATGATCTGGTTCCTATTTACTTCTCTAATCTCATCCTCACCCCCTCTCTGCCTTTGAATTTCAGCAATACCAAATTGCTCATGGTCTTGTCTCATTTCCCACTCCACACCAAACTTCCCACTTTCTTACCTCCTAATCATTGTAGCAGAAAATGGCTAGCTCTTTCTCCTGGGACTATAGATAAACTATATTTCCTAGCCTCCGCTACAGTTGAATGTGGCCATTTGAGCCAGCTCTAGCCAATGGAATGTCAACAAGAGTGATGTATACTGCCTTTGGGCCCATTCCATCGAACCTTCCACATGCTATTCATGCTCTTTCCCTTTCCAACTTTGGAAGTCCCATGTTGAAGATGGTAGAGCCATAGATGGAAAGAACCTGGGTTCCTGCATTAAAGTGTGAAGGAGAGCCAGCCACTGTTTCAGATATTCCCTTAGTGAGAAATAAATTTCCATTATGTTTAAACCATTATACAATTTTTAGTTTGTTGCAGCAGCTATCCTTCCTTTAATTAATACACACCTGTTGTCTCATGTCCCTGGGATGCCTATAACCCCATCCTGCTTCACTGGGGTAACTCTTGCTTATCCTTTAAGTTTTGGCTCCGGCATCACATCCTCCAGAAAATCTTCTCTGAGCAACCCCCAACCCCTCAAGGGAGGGTTAGGTGTAACCAGCAGACACTGCACAGTTGTCTACCTTCAATCTTTCTATTCTCCAATTCTTCCTAATGAAATCCTAGTTTGTTTCAGGGCAGTAATGTACCCAGTTAATAATACCCATTACACAAGACACCCTTGCAGCTAGCAGCAGTCATGTGACCCAGTCATGTAAGAGGAAGTTGCTGGATGAGATCTTAGAGAAGCTTTTTAAAAAAGAAATAGATTGGGCTCATATCTGCCTTTTACCTTTTTTCTTTGTGCTTCCTTTCTTCCCACCTGAAGTCAGCTGCGATGCCCAGGAATGGAGCACACATATCACAACCACAAGGAATGACAGCTCTGTGCGAAAGCAGAGCAGAAAGAAGATTCCAGGTTCCTCAAGGCACCATGAAGCCACTAGATCAGTCCTGTTCTGCCTACCTCTGGTTCTCCTGTAGTGTGGAAAATAGAAACTCCTAATGCTTAAGTCCTGTAATGAGGTTTCTATTTGCATGAATGAAAGTAGTTTGAACTGAATGTGTGACCTGCTCCCTGCTCTGGAGTGCCCTGTGCACCTCTCCACTGCTTCCATCAGAACAGTCACACTCTGGCAAACATCGGCTTAAGTGTCTGTTTCCCTGACTTGTTTGAAGGCACAGAGTAAGCACTCAGTAAATGTGTGCTGAGAGAATGGTAACAAGGGACACTGCTGTGTCTTCCTCATCCTTTTTCTGAGGAAAGAAAAAAGTATCCCTGGAAGATACAGAGAAAAGGCCTTCAGCCAGTGAGTGGCCTTCCTGCCTCCATGCTCCTCTGTTGGTGGAGCATTGCTCTATGACGTCTGAAGTCTTTTCAAGTTCTTGGATTCTCTGGTTCCACCTCGCATCTAGTACACTCTCCACACCAAGGAGGGTACAAAATATAAGACATAGCCTTGGCCTAGTGTGTATATAGCACTTCTTAATCCCAGCATTGTGTGTGTGTGTGTGTGTGTGTGTGTGTGTCTACTTGTTCTTAAGTGAGGTGAAAGTCACATAAAATTGACCATTTTTAAGTGAACAATTCAGTGGCATTCAGTACATTCACAACTACTTCTATGTAGTTTCAAACATCTTTATCACCCCAAAATAAAACCTGGCACCCGGTAAGTAGCCATTTCCCATTCTCCCCTCCCCTTAGATCCTGAAGATCACTAATTTATGTTCTGTGTCTCAGGATTTACATATTCTGGATATTTCATATAAATGGAATGACACAATGAACCAACAAAGGCAGATAGGGCCTTAGTGTCCACACATTAGAATGACGTTCAGCCTTTCTTTATCCAGAGTAAGATCAAGGATTCTCATTGCAGTTTGAGCAGTGAGGTCAAATGTCTTTGCAATCCAGCTCCTTGGAGATTTTTAAAATTAGGCCTGTGATGAGCCTGTCAACAATAGTTTAGGCAGAGAACTTTTATGAAGTGAAGGGTGAACTATGTGGAGGTGAACTGGCTGGTCAGGGCCTGAGGGCACTGTCTAGCAGCACTTTTGTGAGAAAACACAGCTAGATTTGATGCGTGATGTGTTTGGGGGGGCGTGTCTGTGTATAGACAGACATCCTGGAGCACATTCAAATTTCCTTTCATGCTTAAATAAATGTTACAGATCCCAAAGTTCTTTGACATCCAATGGCAGCTCTCAAAAAAAAAAAAAAAAAAAAAAAAAAGGACAAGTACTCTTAACCCCAATTTATAAATGGGGCAACTGAGGCCTCATTAGATAACTTGCCCAAGTTCATACAAAGAATGAATGGCTGAGCACAGTACATTTCCCCTTCTTTGATGTGTCCTGGATACCTTAAGACACTCAGTCATTGCTCAGGAGGAGTGAGGGGGAAAATGCGTTAGCAGGTTGTATTAGTTAAAAACAAAATACCAAGTCACTACAGAACTTAAGCAACACAATGGCTTAAGCAACATAAATAATTATGTTCTGGAGGCTGGGAAGTCCAATATCAAGGTGCCAATTTGGTTCCTGAGAACTCTTCTTGGCTTGCAGATAGCCACCTTCTTTCTGTGTCCTCTCACATGGTGAAGAAAAAAGAGCAAACTCTCTTATAAGGGCACTAATTCTATCATGAAGTCTCTACCTTCGTGACTCCACATAACTATAATTACCTCCCCAAAGGCCCCATTTCCAAATGCCATTACATTGGAGGTTAGGGCATCAACATGTGAACTTGGGGGAACACAAACATTCAGTCTATGAATACAGAAGGACACCACAGCTGATTGGGACCATACTCTACACCTAGTGAGACAGCAGAATGTTCTTGTCAAAAAGGACAATTCAACCTAACTCCCCCACAAGGAGGGGTATGGAAGGAAGACAAAACTCAAAGAATATTAGGAAAAAAGTAGAGTTGTCAGATTCAGCAATAAAAATATCATACCTATTCGATTTTGAATTTCAAATAAAAAATAAATCATATCTTAGTATAAGTATGTCCCACGCTTAGTTTGTGACACACACACACACACACACACACACACACAATTTTACTTTTTTTTATCTGAAATTCAAATTAACTTAGTATCCTGTATTTTCTCTGGCAACCCTAAAAGAGAGGGACCAAGAACTCTTAAGACAAGCCGATGGACTCTAGGAAGAACTACTGCAAGATGTCTGGACTGATGCTTCCTTTGTATATTTAACTTCTTAAAAATCCTTTTCAAAAACTACTAGCTTTGTGTGTGGGGGGGGTCACATATACATAACATACAATTTACAATTTTAACCATTTTTAAATATACAGTTCAGCGATATTAAGTACATTAACACTGTTGTGCAACCATCACCACTACCAATCTCCAGAACTTTTTCATCATCCCAAAATGACATCCAAGAAAACCAGAGCTGGACAGTAGTTATAGCCACAAAAACAGATTTTATTCAGAATTTCGCAACAGGGGAAAAGAGACCTCAGTACAGAACTGGGGTCAATTCTGAGTATAGCGTGGACAAGTGGGGATTTATAACCAAGAAGCAGGGGGTCATGGTCCTGAATGGAAAATACAAATGGTGGGGTAATTCTTTGCTAAACTTAATATAGGAAAGAGGCATGAGAATTACACAGATAGACTAGATATTAAACTAAGTAGAATCCAGAGCCTGCTATGTGTTGTTACACATGGGACCTGGTTGATCAGCCCTACAGGACAGCCCACAGGAACCTACAGAACAAAGGACGATTCTTGCAGAGATTACTGACAACTGTTTACCCATACCATAATAGGAAAACAACGACTTTAAGCTGTGCCTCTTACAAATTAAAGATACACTCAACCATTCATTCCATTTTTTACTCCCTATAATCAGTAATTTTTCATGGAAACTAAATGAGCTCCTTAGATGCTCAGGGTCTCTCTCATTTTCTGACTGAGAAGAGACCACACTCTGTCTTTGCAGCCTTATTCCTTCTCTAATAAACTTTGTTGATAACTCTGACTTGCTCTTAACTATGCTATGCCAAGGACTCTCTGCACTCTGGGGGATTCACCCCATCCTGCATCCAACTGACCTGACAAGGATCTTGTTGAAGGTAGGCCAGGGTCATCACATATAACCAAGGGGATCCTGGGTGATGAGGAATTCAGTCAGATATGGAAGGTGATCTGATTAATACAGAAAGTGGGGGATTCTGGCTAAACCCACAGATTCCCACTAAAATTCAGAGATGCAAGTAGAGGCCTAGTTGGGAAGATTCAGAGGAGCCTGACTAAAGTTTGGTCAAAGAGAAATTCTGTCGGAAACTGTACCCATTACCCACGCATCCTCAACCCCAGCAGCTATGGACTTGGATCAGTCTGTGGCCTGTTAGGAACCTGGGGGCACAGGAACAGGTGAGCAGCAAGCAAGAGAGCAAAGCTTCATCTGTATTTGCTCCTTAGCGCTAGCATCATTGCCTCAGCTCCACCTGAGATCATCAGGCATTAGATTCTCATATGAGCACTGGTCCCTGGTGCCAAAAAGATTGGGGATCACTGCAATTAAACAATAACTCCCTGCCCCCACCAAATTTCTTTTCCGTCCCTCTGGCTCTATGAATTTGACTACTCGAGCTACTTTATATAAGTGGAATAATGCAGTATTTTTCTTTTTGTGTCTGGCTGATATGTTTAATTTTTAAAGATGGGGGAAACTACGTGAATTCTATGGAGAGAGGAGCCCACAGATGAGAAAATAAGGTCTCACTAAAATACACAAAATCAGGTAAGTATGTAGGGCTGGAGGGGGACTATTCCCACACCTGTGCTTAGGGTCGTGTACCGGGTACACAAAGGGCCAGGAAAGGAAGCTCTGGGCTGCAGACAGCCCGGATCCGGCCGGAAGGGAAGGCAGAGAGAGGACAGAGGTGGAGGCGTGGGCCTGATGGCCTGGCGCTGGGAATATAAGAAGCAGGTGCAGAGAGGTCCGCGGTGTCTCTGGAGTGCGCGCTGGAGTCTGCGACTGGGTCGCGATCGGGGTCAGAACTCGGGAGTCTAGCAGGCGACTCAGAAGCAGCATACGTAGCGGCAGACGGCGCCGGGACCCTGCGGCGCCTGGCAGAGCGGAAGCGCGGCGGGAGGAGCAGACGCCGGGCGGGCGGGGCCGGCGCGGGGCGGCCGGAGCAGGCGCCGCACAGCGCGGCAGGTGAGCAGCGGCGGGGCTCGTGCCCCGCAGGTCCGGCGGGGCGGGGGCAGGTCTCTTGGACCGCTAAGACGGGGCTCGTGGCCCGGCGCGCGAGCGCAGCCGGCGCCCGGATGCGGGGGGCGGAGACGGGGCGCCCAGGGGAGTGGGGAGAAGCTCCGGGGAGGGCGGGGCGCAGCCTGCGGCTTGTGCGGGGCCGAGCGCGGGTGACAGTGGGCGAGAGTCGGCTGGGACCTCAGTCACTGCGGCCCGGTTGACTTCCGACTCTGCTGCTCAACTTGCTGCCCGCCTGGAAGTGGCTCCGGTTTCTGCCCACCAGTAAGAAGGGTCTCCAGCCCTGTTGGTCCCGGGCTCTCCTCCCCGTGCGCCTGAGCCTCACACCGGCCCCCACTCTTTCCCGAGGGGGGCCGAGGCCTGGACGCAAGAGGGCCTTGCTGGGCAACCGGACTCGGGGCTCCAGGCCGCAGCCTTCCACTTCCTCTGTCGCTCCGCCCCTTGACCCTCACGTGGCTTTCCACCCTCGGGGCTGGACTGGATCCTCAGACCTTTTGCAGCTTCTATCCCTCCCTCACTGAGGCGGGTCAATGCCCCTACTTCCCTGGCCCGTCTTATGTGACCCCCCCCCACACTGTTTGCCTACAGTAGATGTTTTTGACCTGGGGTGTATACCCTGGGAGCTGGCTGTTCGAGGAGGGTTTGCAGGAAGGATGTCATGCACTTCGCAAACTGTAAACAGCATTATGAGAATCTGGTATGGTGTGGGTTCATTTTTGTGAAAGCTTCCATAGTTTTTACCTGATTCTCTGAGGTAGTGCTGTTCATTAGAAATATGTGAGCCGCATAAGTG
Source organism: Eidolon dupreanum (assembly GCA_028627145.1). Lineage (NCBI taxonomy): Eukaryota > Metazoa > Chordata > Mammalia > Chiroptera > Pteropodidae > Eidolon > Eidolon dupreanum. The sequence continues at coordinate 76,456,140 of CM053503.1, read as the reverse complement.
ATTGTAAAAGTAAAGAAACAGCTGAAATTAATTTAGTAATATATTTAACAGTATAGCTGAAGTATTTCAATATGTAATCAATGTACAATAGTCCCCCTCTTATCCCTGATTTCGGTATTTGTGTTCTCAGTTACCGGGGTCAACTACAGTTTGAAAGTATTAATGGAAAGTTTCAGAACTAAATTCGTAAGTTTTAAGTTGCACCCAGTTCTGAGTAGTGTAAGGAAATCTCGCAGGTGTCCCACTCAGTACTGCCTCAGATGTGAATCGTCCCTTTGTCCAGCATATTTACCCTGTAGATGCTCTCCCTCCGTCAGTAGCTGACTAGGTTATGGGATCAGCTGTCAGGGTATTGCACTGCTGGTGTTCAAGTAACCCTCATTTTGCTTAATGACTCAAAGCCATTCACGTAACTTTTATTATAGTATCTTGTTATAATTGTTCTATTTTATGATTATTAATCTCTTATTGTGCCTAATTTATAAATTAAACTTTACCATAAATATGTATGTATAGGGAAAGACATATATAGGGTTTGGTACTATCCGCAGTTTCAGGTATCCACTGGGGGTCTTAGAGTGTACCTCCCCTCCCGCCCCCTGCGAATAAGGGAGAACTGTAAAACATTTTAATGAGATATATTCTTATTTTCTACTAAGTCTTTAAAATTGATGTGCGTTTTACACTTATGCTACATCTCAATTCAGACTAGCCACATTTCAGTTGCTCAATAGCTGCATGTAGCTAGTGGCTGCCATGTTGGACAGCACGGGTCTGAGGAGTTCAATCTAAACTTGCCATGATATTCAGTGTTTTTCATAATCTGGCCTCTCCTTAGCTTTCTTTTTCCTGCTACTTGTTCAAGGATGGTTATACCCTAGCCAATCAAGACCACTTGCCATTCCCCTATATACTGTTGTTTAATCTGTTCTTTCTACCTGAAATGCTCTACCTGGGCCCATTGGTGAGGTATAGCTAACTGCTAAGAGACTTTTCCTGAACCCCCTAACCCCAAAGGGATTTATTACTCCTTCCTCAGTGTTCCCCTATTACCGTACTTATGGCTGGATTAGAACACTTATCACATGCTGTTTAATTGTTCTCGAGGTTGTGTCCATGGCTAATATAGGGTCCTATTCATCTTCGTTGTGATAATGGCTGGCACCTAATAGCTGATCAGTAGATGTTTGCAGACAGAATGAGTAAATCACCATCCAGCTGTACTCAGTCTCTCAATTCTTGAATGAACCCGCTACTTCCTTGTTGGGGAGATTTGTGTCTGAATTACCCCTTTATGAGTATACATATACACAGATGTGGTAAATAACCATGAGGAAAGCATTTCAAGATGTGCACAGAAAAGTGTCTTCTACCTTTTATTCCCTCCCCATCTTACAGATGGGAAAACAAGTACAAAACTAAGTTAGGATGGCCAGCACATTTGCATCAATATAAATACAAAGAAGTGGGGGATTTCTCCTTGAAAGGAGTGTGGGGGAGAGGTCTCAGAGGATTAGGTTCTTCAGATAGTTAGGGATCTTCTGGCCCCACTTTGATCATTTGATAGGGAAGAGAAGTGAGGAGGTTAGGAGTAACACTGGGCCCTGTTGAGGACTCAAGCAGGCCCAGGTCTGAGAAGGTGAGGATGTCACTGCTGGAAAGCAAATTGGGAGAGCAAGACGATCACCTTGGATAATGAAAAGTGCTGGCCTAGGAAAGGTAGGAAAGAACAAGCAGGGTAGAAGGAAGGGCTAGGGAAGCCAGCAGAGGGAGCAAAGGATTAAGCGCCTGCTTGGTGAAGATGTTGGTGTGATGTGATAACATTGGCAATAACTCCTTAAGAGCAGTGTCATTCTCAATCTGTAGAATGAGAAATATAATCAGATATTCAGAGAAGGCAAGCAACTTACCCAAGGTCACATAGAACTTTAAGCCCAAATAAAGCCTCCAAAGCCCTCCCTGCCACACTTACCCAGCCCTACCCACACCTGTGTTGCAACCAGGGACACTGACATTGTGCTTAGGAAAACAGGTCTGGGGCACAGTGCCAGGCTGATTAGTGTCTTCCTCACCATCTTCTACTGGGGGACTGTGATTAGGCCTATTTATAGGGGCCCGGTGCCTTAATATTCTGCTTGGTACATCTCTTGCCAATCAAATCAGTGCCTTCTGCAGTGTGATTGCCGCTTTAGTGGCACCAGGGAGTGGAGTTAATTAAACCCAGTATAAATAGACTCTGCCCTGTCTTGCAAGTCAAAGGAGTGCTTTTCCTTCCATTTCCTGCCCCATATGCCCCTCCTTCCTTCTGGTCCTGCTTAGCTCTAGCCTGGGTGAGCAGAGCCCAGGCTCCCATACCTAGAGTCACTAGCCACTGCCTGGCCTGAATTCCTCAGGGACCAAAGTAAGAAGAAACCAGGCTTTTCCAGACCCAGGTACCATTTGGCAGCTGACTGAGGCATTTTTTTCCCTAAAATCCATTCCTCTGCTTCCAGGCTATTTTTCACTCTGCAGCCAGGGTTTCTCATCCAGGCTTGGGAGGCTGGAATGAGATAATATATGATGAGGGTGTCTAACAGGGTCCCAAGCACCTTTTGGGGTTAGTCACTGTTGTACTTTCTTTGAACCCTTCTCACTGGCCTCTGTTGTCTCCACACATTTCCCTCATTCACCTAGTAAGCAACAGAAGACCAGCTTCTGTGCACTTCTGGCCTCCTACCAAATGCTCTGTCTCCAGTTCCCCACCTGTACAGCAGCGGTCCCCAACCTTTTTGGCACCAGGGATCAGTTTTATGGAAGACAGTTTTTCCACGGACTGGAGGGTGGGGAGTAGGGGGATAGTTTCGGGATGATTCAAGCACATTACATTTATTATTACATTGTAATATGTAATTATATAACTCACCATAATACAGAATCAGATGCTACCAGAAGCAGCTGTATAATTAAAGTACATCAACTTACTTGCCACTATAAAGCCTGCCACCAGATGCAGCTTAATTGTCTTTTGCTACTCACTGATGGTTTTTGATATGAGTCTGCAAGCAGTTAATTTATAATGGTCTGAGTTGTCAACCTTTCTGCTAATGTTAATCTGTATTTGCAGCTGCTCCCCAGCATTAGCATCACCGCCTCAGCTCCACCTCAGATCATCAGGCGTTAGATTCTCATAAGGAGCTCACAACCTAGATCCCTTGCATGTGCAGTTCACAGTAGGGTTTGTGCTCCTATGAGAATCTAGGGCCTGATGATCTGAGGTGGAGCTGAGGCAGTGATGCTAATGCTAGGGAGCAACTGCAAATACAGATGAAGCTTCGCTCGCTCGCCTGCTGCTCACCTCCTACTGTGTGGCCAGACTCCTAACAGGCCAGGGACCTGTACTGGTGCTGACAGTTGCGGTGAGGGGCTGTGCTCTCTTCTCTCGGTACCTTGCCCTCTGGTGGGTGGGGTGGGTGAGTGTGGGGCGGCCCTGATGCTCATGTTCCCACCCACAGGCATCATGACTCCCATGAGGACCCAGCACTCGCTGGCAGGTCAGACCTACTCAGTGCCCTTCATCCAGCCAGAACTGCGGCGAGAGGAGGCCATCCAGCAGGTGGCAGACATCCTGCAGTACCTACAGAAGGTCTCTGGAGACATCTTCAGCAGGTGGGTGCTGCCACCCACACCTACCTGATCAGCGGCTATCCCTGCCCTGAGCATTCTTCTCTCCATTCTCAGGAAGGCACCTTCTAGGAGCAGCCCTTCTGGCGATTTTTAACCCTTGGGGGACCTAGCCAGCTTCCTTGTGCCCAAGGGGCCCAGCTTAGAAGCTTATTCTCATAAGTGTTCTTAACAGCTACTTATTGTCCCACTTAGCCTCAGGTTCCTTGTGGATCCCACAGGCTCCAGTGGTGGTGCTGCTCTACTAACTCACGCTCTTCCTCCCACTGGGAGGCCCTATTCCTTTACTTGTTCCAACAGTCAGCAAATATGTATGCAATGCTTCTTGTGCGGAAGGCACTGTGCTAGTACTCTTTTTATTTCTAGTGATGAGTGAGGCAGCATCCATGTCTGACTAAAGGATAAACTCTGGCAGGAGAGATAGACTGTAATTATCAATTGCATGTTAGTTATTTAATTACAATTGTGATAAGATCTATTTTAAATAATCTTGTAACAACTAATATTTATATAGCATTAACCTTGTACCACCATTGATCTGAAGTACATTAACTTATTTAAGCCTCAAAACAACTTTGTGAGAAGCTACTGTTTTCTCCAATGAATGAGGAAACCAATGCACAGAATGGCTAAGAAACTCGCCCAAGTGGCAGAGCCAAAGGTCATACCCAGGTATTGTGGCTCCAGACTCAAATTCTTAACTGTCTTTCTATGAAGGGAAGATAAGGTGCTATGAGGGTTATTAACAGGAGGCCTGACTCTGTCTGGGGTGGGGCGGGGGGGTGATCACAGAAGGAAAAACATTTATGGTAAGATCTGAAGGGTGAGTGGGAGTTCTCGTGAGTGGGTAGGTGGGGAAGAAGAATGTTTCAGAAAGAACGAAGTACATGAACTAAAGCCCTGAGGTAGGTAGAATAGAAACCAGTGTGGCTGGAGCAAGAACGAGGGGCAAGGGGGCTCATGGGGCTGATGAAGAAGTGGGGCTTTAGAGGTCACTGATGATTTTGAGGTGGTGAGTGGCAGCTCTTTGTATCTCCAGCACTTATCTAGCACAGTCCTTGGGCTATAATGATTTTCACTCACTGTTTATTTAACATGAATGAATGGTGTTTACTGTTTCCTTATAAAGGTCCCAGGTTTTCTCCTGTATACAGATCCCATCTTTCTCTGAGATGGACTTAGATTTTCTCCTTCCTGGGTTCCCACACCATGCCTCACATAGAGACTTTTTATCCCACCCAGCATGAAGTATTTGACTCCTCTAGTGATCCAAGTCATCCCCCACCCTCCTCTGCTTGTACCTCAGTCCAGGAATCCCCTGCTGCGTCACTAGGCAACCTCTTCCTCCTTCATCAGTTGGGAGTCCACCTCTTCCTGAGGCCATCCCCAATGGGAACAGACAATGGGGTCATTGTCTTCATTTGGACTTGGTATAAACACCAGATACTCTGGACTTTTCTGCCTGCTACCTGCCCACAAATGTACTTACCTGCCTGAAGCCTGTCCATTATATAAATGTAACCAGGGGGTGGTGCTAAGTGGTTCAGGGGTTGACTCGAGCACACTGCCTGGGCTCCATCTTGCCTCCCCATCTGCTTGCTCTATAACCTTGGGCAAGTTACTTCCCTAAGCTTCAGTGTTCTCATCTATAATATGATGATAATAATGGTACCTTTCTCATAGGATTGTCATAAAGATTAAATGAATTAAAACTCGCAAAGGAATTATAGTGCCTGGCATATAGTAAGCATTCAGTAAATGTTCACTCTTAATATCATCTCTGCTTATTTGCTGCCTACAGTGCTCCTCCATCGACCTATCAGTAGTTGTAGAAAGTGTTAGGTGCCCCTTTTGTACTTATTGTTGGGCTAAATATGCCCAAGGAACACATAAGCAAGAGGACACAGGCCTTTAAGAGCTGTCAGTCCTGGATTATGGGGCCACCCCCTGCCTAGTGATTGAAATGGATGCTAAAAACCAGAAATATTTGTGTTTTCTCACCAGGATTGTGACTACATGCTTGCCTTTTTCTAAGGAGAGTGTTGGATTTTTAGCATACTTTGCTTTCCCTTTCTGGTATTTGATACCTATAAACAGTTTCATGCAATGAGGAGAGGGCAGGAAATTCATCTCCTGGGGAGGGATGGTGAGTTGGTTGAGCGTGGGTATGGGCCTTTTAAGCGGCCCAAGGAGGGGAGGATGGCTCTCAGGGGCCCTCAAAACATGAGTCATCCTATTGGTCTTCCATTGTGTGTGCAATTTGCTGGACCCTGAGGGATACTGAAGATATGTATGACATGGGTCCTGTCATCAGAGATCTTAGTTTGGAATGGGAGAGCAGTAGATCTCAGGTGATTCTTAATTGCATAGCATGAACCACATGGGCCTCTCAGGATCTAGAGAAAAGAGAAATAAGTAAGGATTGATAGCATATTTTCAACAGAATCCCCAAAACCAGTTTAAGCAAGTGGAGCAGGCTTTGGAGCTGAAGAGCGTAAATGATGTCATCAGGACCTGGTTTTGCTTTCATTCCGTCCCAGCTCACTGCCTCTGTGTTGGCTGCATTCCCAGACAGTTTGCTCTTGTGATGGCAAGGTCACAACCAGTAGGGCCAGAGCTCCTACATTCAGGTTCAGGTCCAGCATTCTCTCGGTCACGTGCATTACCCTAAGCTCTGGGTTTAGTCCCATCTTAAGTGCAGGGACTGAGCCTGTGAGAGTGATCAGTTCTGCAGTGGAAATGGGGCTGTTACTTGAATAAGGAGGAAGTAGATGCTAGTGAGGAAAACCACATGCCTACTGTACATGGTTAGGAATGGCCTCCTGAAAGAGAGGGGCATGAACTAGGCCACAGGAAGGACAGACTGTGGTTGGGCAGGGCTGGGAATGTGGGCCTGCAGGCCATCTGGTGGGGTCTGGAAATGGGTGCCAAAGGCTTTGAGCACAGTGTGTCAGCATGGTGCATCCTGCCTCTCAGAGTATAGACTTTGCTGCCTGTTCTACATAGTCAGCTTCTCCACTGCAGAACAGAACAGGGTGTGAAAAGTCAACTTGCTGTGGGTCTGTGGGCCTCGCTTCCCCCTCTGATCGTGTGCCCTTGGGAGCTTGCTTCTATACGTTCTCTGCAGCGCCTTGGGAGTGCTCTATCACAGAGGAGTGAGAGGGAGGAGTGTGGGCGAATGAAGAGTTGGGATAAGTATGTTGGGGTTCATGAGGGCATCTCCGAATAGGACAAGATTTTTAGCTTGATCCAGGGGTTTTAGAGAGTCTGGATAGATTCTTAAGCAGAGAATGATGGGACAGAATTTTGGGAAGGTTTGTTAGGTGGCTGTCACAGTGGACAAGAAGGGGAGAGAGAGTGGATTCTAGAGATACCCTGGAAGCTGTTACCATGGTCAGGACATGGAAAGGATGAGGCCACAGTCCAGGGAAGCTGCAGGCAGGGAAGGCGGGATGAGAGACATTTCAAAGGGAAGAGTGACAGGACATGATGACATAATGGGACCAAGGGTGAAGGAAAGGGAGGAGTCAGGGATGATTGGGAGTCTGGGTGAGAAGTGCCTAAACCTAGCCTCCTCCTGCCCCCACCCCCATGCTGCAGCAGTCAACAAGCACAGGCTTTTGTAGTGGGGATGTTACCCTAGTTTGGAAATCTCCCCCCTTAAACCTGTTCCTCCTGCATGTAAACCTTGCAGAGAAGAGACACTTTTTATCCCTCCACCACCCTGCTCCTCCAGTTTCAGGGCCAGGCCTCTCAGCCCCACTGGAGCCTGCGCCCCATTCCGCAGGTAGGTGAGCTCATGGAAAATTAGCATTCCAAGCTGGCTTTCTTCCTCCTGCTCTGCCGCAGTGGGAGCCATGCAGAGACTGGAGAGAATGACAAGTACCTTCTCAGGCTCTCCTGGAGCCGTGCCTTCCAGCCCTGTCCCTGGCTTCTCTTCCTGCCCAGCAGATCTCTCTGGCCCTCACCTGCTCCCATCTTCACCTGGGAGAAGACAGGCCCCAAAATCATCTGCCCAGAAATGTCACCTGCTTCACATGACTTAGATGACAAGGCAGAGGGTGTTGCAGTGGCATAGGGAGGAGGAGCTGGACAGATACTGCGGGTGGAAGTTGGGATGCTGTCACTTGCCATTTTGATCGGTCCCTCACCCCCAGAAAGCTACAGCCCCCCTCTTTTACTCATTCCTTTTGGGAAAGGGTTCATTTTCTCTCCAAACCTTTTTCTTTTCTCTCTTTTGCCTTTCTACTTCCTACCTCTTCCCTTTTCCTCTTCTCCCCTTCTTCCTTTTCCTCCCTTCTTTTCACCTTCCCCACACATTCCCCTTTTCCTCACTTCCTCCTTCCTGTTGGCCCTTCCTCCATCCTTTTCTTTCTCCCTCCCTTTCTCTCTGATTGGGCCTGATGATTCCCAAGGTGAGGAAGCATTCCATCAGCTGCCTGCATAATTAGCAGATCATTCTTAATTATCTCTGTGAGTAGAGAAGATAAAGGTGAAGGCCAGAGCCCAGGCTCAGGATCTGCCGTGCCCCAGGGATATGGGACAGGCAAGGGGAGGAGAAGCAGCAATTATAGGCAGGAGTGGGTACCTCCTCTCCCCCAGCAGCTGCTACAGACTGGCATGCTGATTGTGAGGGGCTGTGGCAGCACTGTAGGGGCCATGGCCTGCTTTGCTTTACAGAAAGGGAAGGAAGGCCAGCTTTGGAGGTGGTGGGACAGGGAGCCCAAGCCCTGCCCTGGCTGTTGTATCCCCCTCCCTCTGCCACACCAGGAGAGTGGTCCTTAGATACCGCCTTACACACCTCCCACCCCTGCCAGGGGAGCTGCTTCCTATTGCTATGCCCTCCAACCTCCATGGCCGTCTCTTGCAAAGTGCCTGCTTCCCAACCTGGAACTTCCTTCTCTGTGTCTGCCCAAAACTGCCTCTTCTGACTTTCCCCTGAATGCCTCATTCCCCCTTCCATCTTACAGATAGTGTTAGCAAATGTTACTTAGGATATGTCAGCTAGTACAGGAACACTAGACATACATTTGCTCATTTTAACCTTTACAATAATTCCATGATATAGAAGTTACTATTCCTACTTTTCGGCTGAAGAAGCTGAAGCATAGGCCAGTTAAGTGACTTGCCTAAGGTTACCGTGCTACTAAATAAATGTTAACCCAGACCTATGGGACAATGTAGTTATTTATCTCTCCAGTAAACCGGAATCTCCTTGAGAGCAGATGTGTGTTATCTGATTCATTTCTGAGCAAGCTGAGTGAGCCTGTTCTGTCCCTGATGCTGACGGAGGCAGCCCTTCCTCTGCTGGTGCCTGGCAAACATGTTATAGAGACGTGGCTTCAGTGATGAGCTTGGAAACTGATCTACTTTGAAGCAAGCAGACTGCCAAGCCGGGGCGGAGGGATGGGGGTCGAGATCAGGAATGGCAAACACATTGCCCTTGCCACCAGGGTGGCTGTTGCTAATTAGTCATTACACTCAGTCTCAGGCCCAGTGTGGCCTGACAGTCCTTCCTGACACAGCCTTCCAGACTGTCACTGCCAGTTGCTAGAGGCGGCATACACAATGAAGGCTCCTTCTCATCTGTGATCTGTACGCTCCCGGCATCGTAACTGTGAGATTAGAGTATCTGGAAATTTGTTGACAAATAAGCCCTTACTTAAGATTTGTAGGTTCTTGGATAAGAAAAGAACCTTGGAAGTCATGTCTTCCATTCCCCGGCCCCACATAGGAATTCCCCTTGGAGCATTGCCAACAGGTGGTCATGCAGCTGCAATCTGATTGCTTTGCAAAGCTATGCAGCTGTTTACTAGAAAGTTCTTATGCACAACCAAGATCTGCTTCCTTATAACTCCACCAACTAGTCCTAATGCAGCCCTTGTGATATATTAACAGTACTTGTGATATTTTTGATATTTGAAGGGAATTATATTCTCTGTCATCTCATCTGTAGCCAGACATCCTTCAGTTACCTTTGTATGACATGAGTTTCTCATTCATCACCATCCTCATTACGCTCCTTTGGATGTTCATTAACTTGTCACTTTTTATTCAGCCAATATTTGTTATATGTCAGGCACTGTCTCAGATGCTAGAGATACAGAAGAATAAGGGAATAGTTAAGGGAATTTAGAGTCCTCTTAAACTGGGGATCTAGTTTAAAGGGGACACAGCTGTGGGTGAGATTGGTGCCTGGTGTAGATTAGCTCCTTCTTTCGGGGCTGTTTTCTCTGTAATGCCTCCCTGTTTATTGAAAGAAGATAGGAGAGGGACCAGGAGCTGTGTGCCCTACAATTGCATTTCCTTTTTAAGCTGCTTTTTTACACAGTTTTAGCTCATATCGAGCTTGTAGTTAACCAAAACCTCAGGTCTTTCTTCACCCGAACTACAACTAAATCTCCATCTTCTGTATTTGTGCACTTGACTTTTTAACCTAAATCCTGGGCTTCACATTCATTCCTTGTCAATTTCATCTTGTTGCTTGTAGTCCATCCTTCTGGCCTCTCAGGATTATTTGAGTCTTAATTTCGTCATGCAGACCATTTTCGACCCTCCCCCAATTGATTTCCTTAGTTTAATGATCAAGTGTTGAATGAGCTGGACAGGGCCCTGCTAGAGACCTTTATGCAAGGCTGATATCAGTCTATTCATCAGCAGTGCCCTTCAGGTGCTGTTGTTCATCAGCTCTGATTTTCCATAAATGTACTCTCCTCCAATCCTCATAGCTCCATCTTATCTGCAGGATTTTGTGAGAAGCCGTCAAAATCCTTGCTGTCTCAAGATGCACTGTGTTTAAGGTTTTCCCCTGATACATCAGTCTAATAACCCTGTCAAAAAAAGAAATGCTGTGAATTTAGAACAGTGCTGGTCCCTAGGACATGCCTCTTCCTTTTCCAGGTACTTACAGACCCTCTACTTAATAGTCCATTCTGGAAATTTGCCAGGGCTCATCGTTAAGCTTGATGTTTACAGTTTTGAGAAATCAGCCTTCCTCTCCTTAATGGAAGAACCACAACAGATGGACCTTTGTCCATCTTCAGTTGATGTCCCTCCCTCTCTATCGACTTCAGGTGGAGTGGTTATGTAACTACTGAGGTTGCTTCGGCACCCAGGACCAGAGTGGCAGAGTAGGGAACTGAAGGAAGCGCTTGTGCTTGAGTACCCCTTCCCAGTGGATGAAGACATTTCTCTCTACTGGAAAAGATGGACCTCGCGTTGGAAGAAGATGGGTGGTTCTGCATTCTCTCATTGGAAGGAAACTTTGCCCTCTTGTTCTGTCTCTGCATTTTTTCGATTAGTCTTTCTTGGAAAACTAAGCTGTTTGGGGTGTCCTCTTGTACCCCAGCCCCCACCTGTGGCACGAGGCGCCAGGAGTAATCAGGGAGACTTCATTGGGATGGAGACCCCTGGGTTGTGAAATTGGCCAGTGGGGTGGGTTCTCTGGGGCCCAAACCTTCTAGCTAGCATTGGTGGGGTGGTTTAGGAAGGCTGGGCTAGAATCCTGACTGTTCATTTCAACCTTTAGAGAAATCTGAGTCCCCTGACCCTGCAATCTCCAACCCCTTTCCCCAGGTACTCAACTTGCAACTCTACTTCATTTCATATGCCTCGTTTATGGGCTCACTCCTGCCAGATGCGGAGATGTGACCACTCTGAATGTGGAACGTGGTGGTCATGGGCAGGGGTTGGTGTTCTTGGAGGTGGGAGAGCATTTGGGAGGAGGATGGGCTGGCACTTGTGAGCCAGAGTTAACGCTGCTGTGAGAAGACCCTTGCTGTTGCTGAATAATGTGGGGGCAGCATAAGTGAGGCTCATGTGCATTTACATTTTACACTTAGGGCACATGGGTGTTAGTCATTAAGTAACCACCGAGGGGCCCATACAAGTGCCAGGCACTGTTCTAGGTACTGGGGATACACAGGGGACGAAGCAGAGTCCTCAGTCCCTTGGAGCACATGTAGGCAAGAAAGATGTAATGTCAACTGGTGCTATGTAAGAGTAAAGCCGGATGGGAGTTGGAAAGTGATAGGTGCATTTTCAGATTCCGTGGCTGGCAAAGCTTCATCGAGGGGGCTCAGTGTAGTGAGGGAGCCAGACATGTTGATATCTCGGGGACAGCATTGCATTTGATGCAGAAGGCCATGGACAAGAGTGAGTTTGGCATGTTCAGGGGATAACAGGGCATCTGGTATTGCTGGAGCTGACTGATCCTGATTGGGGGAGGGCTGGAAGCCCATGAGCAGCCAGACCACAATCATGAGGACCAGGGTCAGCACTTGGATGTACGTACATGAGCTGTTTACCATGTGTTGGAGCACTTCCTCCTGCACAGGTCTAGGACTTGAATTTAGGTCCAGCCTTCCCTGTCACTCAGCTTTGCTGAACTCTGCTTTCCCCTTCTGTAAATAGGTGAATTATGTCCATGTCAGTCATGATGATTCTCTCTCCTTGCCCCCACTTGAAGCTGTAAATACCCGGAGGCAGGTACCATGTCCCTTTAGGTGGATGTCCAGGTGCCAGCTTGGGGCCAAGGTGATTATCCATCCCTACTCAGAGCTCCAAGGAACTTAAGAGTACATTCCTAGACCCTTCAGGTTGGATAATGCTTGGAGAGTCACCTGGGAAGTTCCAAGATTGGCTCTGACAAGCAGGTAACATTTTTTTAAGAGCCCTTGCCCAAGCCCTTGGTTTGAGGGTTTGCTGTTAGATGCAGGTGTGCAGGAGGCTGTAGGGGCTTGGGGAACAGACCCCAACCCCTGTCATTTTTCCCGTGCAGGATCTCCCAGCGAGTAGAGCTGAGCCGGAGCCAGCTGCAGGCCATTGGGGAGAGGGTCTCCTTGGCCCAGGCCAAGATTGAGAAGATCAAGGGCAGCAAGAAAGCTATCAAGGTAGCCCATGTGTCCCTGTGACTGATGGGCAGTTGCAGAAATTCCATTCCCTACCATATTCCTGTACCTCTGTAGTTGCCCAGGTCCCTGCCTCCACTGTCCAGCCACACCTCAAGCTTCCCTCGTCAGAGGCCCCCCACCTGAACCCTAGGCTCTCTGGAGCTTCTTGGGGTCTCTGAAGGAGTGATCTCAGCCTGCCTGTTTCCACAGGTGTTCTCCAGTGCCAAGTACCCAGCTCCAGAGCGCCTGCAGGAGTATAGTTCCATCTTCACAGGTGCTCAGGACTCCGGCCTGCAGAGACGCCCCCGCCACAGGATCCAGAGCAAGCACCGCCCCCTGGATGAGCGGGCCCTGCAGGTCTAATGTGCACACAGAGCTCACACACTTGCACGGGGTGACCAGTGGTGGTCCTGGATGTGGGGGAAGAACTAGGGGCTCACCATGGGGTTCTGTCACCCAAGAGATTTCTGACTGGGTTGGGTGGAGGTCACTGGTCTGGCCCTAAAACCCACTGTCCCTCTGTCACATTCCACCTTCCAGGAGAAGCTGAAATACTTCCCTGTATGTGTGAACACCAAGCTGGAGCCTGAGGATGAGGCTGAGGAGGGGCTCGGGGGTCTTCCCAGCAACATCAGTTCTGTCAGCTCCTTGCTGCTCTTCAATACCACTGAGAACCTGTATGGCCAGAAGTGGGGCTGCACAAGGGTTGTGGGAGGCCTGTCTGGCTTAGTGAGGGAACTGAGGGGCATCAGACTGAGGTGCAGCAGAAGTCTGCAGCCTGGGGAGCCAGGACCACTTTGGTTTGCCTCTTAAGGCCTGTGAATCCACAGTACAAACTTATTGTGGCCTCTGGTAAAGTGGGAAAGGTGAGTCAGGGCCATGGGCCTCAGAAGATAGACTGTCTGACCTCCACCCCGCCTCTGCAGGTACAAAAAGTATGTCTTCCTGGACCCCCTTGCTGGTGCTGTAACAAAGACCCATGTAATGCTGGGAGCAGAGACAGAGGAGAAGCTATTTGATGCCCCTTTGTCCATCAGCAAGAGAGAGCAGCTGGAACAACAGGTAGAGATGACGTTTGGATGGGTAGGGGATACAGGTAAATGAAGGGATAGGGCCCTGACTGCTCCAAGGTAACTGCAGGGCCCATGATCCCTGAAGCCCTCCAACTCATGTATCCCCTCTAATCCTGCAGATGCCAGAGAACTACTTCTATGTGCCTGATTTGGGCCAAGTGCCTGAGATCGATGTGCCGTCCTACCTGCCCGACCTACCAGGCATTGCCGATGACCTCATGTACAGTGCCGACCTGGGCCCCGGCATTGCCCCCTCTGCCCCTGGCACCATTCCAGAGCTGCCCACCTTCCACACAGAGGTGGCTGAGCCTTTCAAGCAAAGTGAGTGAGAGCCAGGAATGGGAGTTGGGCTACTTTCTTCCCAGCCACCTCACACTGTCTCACACTTCTGTTTCAGACCTCGAAGATGGGGTACTAACAGCACCCCCACCACCCCCACCCCCACCCCCACCTCCCCCAGCTCCAGCAGTGCTGGTCAGCACTCCCCCACCCCCACCCCAGACTGCAGCCTCTCTAGGTCAAGGCACAAAGGAAGATGACAGCAGCGTGTCTCCTTCAGGTAGGAGCAGCACCAGGGCATGTGGGCGACTGTGCAGGCGTGGGGTACTCTGAAGGGCGCCTCTAATTTCTGGATCTCTGAAAGATTTTCTGTAGTTTTGTTTAGTGGTCATAAATCCTAGGTTTTCAGAATAGTTCTAATTAGAATCTTGTTCCATTGGGTTCATAAAATAGTGTTTTTCAAACTGTGTATAGAACCCTGGGAATTCTGTCCTCCAAGGTAGAGGGAGCCTAGATAGGTGGGGCTGTGGGTCCCCCATTCCCACTTAAACCAGTGGAAAAAGGGGAGCTACTAAAATAATTGAAAATTACAGCAACAAAATATTCTTGTGTCCCTTAAACTACAGAATTTCAGTTTTAATATTGTATCTCCCAGCCATCTCCAGCATCCAAGAAGTGGCACAAAAATTCCTTGTTGGCTCATATGTCACATTTAAAGACTCAGCACATCGGTAATTCCCAGGGTCCATGTTTGTAGAGTGGCACCTAAACTGAGTGGGGCTCGACAGGGCCCAGGGGTGCCTCAATACGTCATTTCCTGAGCTCAGATGGCTGCAGTTAGTTAGCATCCAGGCTCCATATAGCCTCTGAGGGCCTGGCTTCCCCAGCTGGCTTCCTCTTCAGGACTAGCCCCTCCTCACAGCCGGGCTGCCAAGGGCTCCTCTGGACCTCCAGAACCTTAGGCTCGGTAGGACTGTCCCACAGCCTAGCCTGAGCAGCCATCTTTCCCCGCACCTGTCCCCACCTCCAGCTCCAGTCCAGGGAGCTCCCAAGGAAGTGGTTGACCCCTCCAGAGGCCGGGCCACTCTGCTGGAGTCCATCCGCCAGGCTGGGGGCATCGGCAAGGCCAAGCTCCGCAGTGTCAAGGAGCGCAAGCTGGAGAAGAAGAAACAGAAGGAGCAGGAGCAAGGTGAGTGGACCCTACAGCCACTCCAGTCAAGGGCTCTAAGAAAAAGGCCACCCTTCTAACCACCACCAGACTCCAAGAGGGTGCTGCTTGCCACCCCACAAGTGTCTAAAGGCCAGCCCCCTGCTTTCCATATGGTGTTTGCCAGAAGCCCTGGGTGGACAACCGAACATCCTCGTCTCTGCTGCCTGGGTGGTGGGTTCCACCAGGTTTTGAAGCCTGCTTATTGGAACTTTCCTCTCTCAGTTGATAGAGCCTCATCCAGCTCAAACTACAAGGGAGATCTTCTCATACTCCACCAGTTGTCTGAGGAAATGGTTGGCACCTAAGATATTTTAGAAACAGAGACCTAGAGGGGTAGCTCAGTCCTGCTTCTCCAAGTCTCTCAGGGCTTCAGATTACATTTTCTGTGACTCCCAAATGCTAGCAAGAATACAATACCTGGGCATAAAGCAACAGTGCCCTGGACATCAACAGTCCTGAGTTTGAATCCCAGCTCTGCTTCTGAGCTTTGCACTGTGACCCCAGGCAAACTAACCTCTCTGAGCTGGTTTCCTCATCCATACAGTGGGGCTGTTCATAAGTGCCCCTTTGTTACATAGGGCGGCTGCTGACAATGTTACTCAAATGTTATCAGTGCTCAGTGCTGGATCCACTGATAGACTGACACTCCAAGAGCTGGTGGTGACCTGGTGGCTATGGAGAGGGCTGAGGTGTGTCAATAGTGAACAAAGAAGACACATGTGACTGAAATGCGAGGATGTCACCCAGGAGCAGGTCTCATACTTGGTCCCTTCCTCCTCCCTCACGGTAGCTTTCTTGTTGCAGTGAGAGCCACAAGCCAAGGCGGGGACCTGATGTCAGATCTCTTTAACAAGCTGGTCATGAGGCGCAAAGGTAGGAGGCAGCACACTGCTGCCTTCCCAAGGCTGGGGAGTTGGGGTGTTTTACATCATGCACATTCTGCCTTTTTCTTCCTGTTTCTAAGTCTCTAGGGTCTGGGTGAACTAGTGTCCCAAACCACCCCGCCTCATCCTCTACCTTTTCTCTCCCAGGAATCTCCGGGAAAGGACCTGGGACAGGGGCCAGCGAGGGGCCAGGAGGAGCCTTTGCCCGAATGTCAGACTCTATCCCACCCCTGCCTCCCCCACAGCAGCCACCTGGGGAGGAGGATGAGGATGACTGGGAATCCTAGGGGCTCAGCCACTCCTTCCTCCCCAAAACCTAGGCTGAGGCTCTCGCCCTCACATGGAAATAGCTGGGATGGGCTCCCTGGCCTGCAGGCCTCTCAACCCCTGCTGCCCTTGGAGGGATGGAGATCATGGTGGGCTGCCCCAAGTCTGCCTGGACCATCTTCAAGGAGTAGGGAGGGTGGCTTCAAGGAGTAGGGAGGGAGCGTGGTGGGAGGAGGCCCTCATTCTGCCTGTGCTCTGCGCACGTCCTTCACCAGTGTGCCCTTTTCCTCCCTAAGAGACTCTGGGATACAACAGTACGCAAATGAATAAAGAAGTATAATGCAGAACTGAGCATAAACTGACAGTGCACTTTTAATTAAGAAATTATAGCTATACAGAATGCAAACATCTCCAAGCCAGGGCCTATCCTGTTCCCACTGGTCTCAGGCAATGGGGCAGAGTGGACCATGGCTCCTTTCTCTGGGGTCAGGAGGGAGAGGTACAGTCAACAGGGGTAGCTGTTGCAGATGGAGGGATATTTTCACACAGGAAAAAATGTCTCAGTGACAGACACAAGGTGTCTAAAAATAGTCTTGCTGAGAGCCTAATGGCCCTTGGCATAATTGCTAATGTCAGGGGAAGAGGTGTCTTGGAGTTTGCTCAAGTGGCTGAGAGGGAGAGAGTTGCCACCGACTAGGAGGAGGACCTGGAGCCAAGCCAGGGAGATCAGAATGCTTTGGAGGGCTGTGGAACAGGTTAGGGATCAGCTCTGAAGTAAAGAAGTGAGGCCAGCAGGTACGGGAGAGGGGAGCGGGGAGCTGGGCTTTCCTCCCAGTTCTTAAAGACGGCAGTTGGCTGAGGTGACCAGAAGCACCAGGGCAGAAGAGCCCCAGACACTACATGGCTAGAAATAGGGAACGTTCTTCATTCAAGGAAAGGTAAAGATTTAGAAAAGCTGAATTTAGTGAGAAATGGGAGAGGCAGGACAGGTCTGCTCCATCTTACCTCTAAGAAAGTGGGTGCTGAGAAATGAGCAAGGACAGACGCTGCAGCTTCCACAGCTGCCCACAAAGGATGGCCAGGAAACAGGGCAGGGGGCTTAACTGGGCCATGGTGAACAGGAAGGAAAATTCACTTTAGGGAGGAGAACTGCCTTGGGATGGGCCCAAGTATGGTGTGGACCCACTTTAAGGATTCACCCAATTTTCTCCTCTTGGCTTTTCCACTTATTCCTGGGTCCTGGCAGCCCAACTCCAGAAAGGGGCTGTTCCAGACAGGGGTGCAGCTGTCTCTCAGGAATGGCCAGATTTCTTGTGATGAAACTGGGCAGACAGGAAAAGACAGTGAGACACTAGATGGGAGTGGGAGCCTTTTGGGGAAAGAGAGAGAAAGGCAGGACCGACCTTCCGTAAAGTAGCAAAGGCGGGGCCAAAGGTGGCTTTGACTTCTACATGGTCTCGGATCCAGGCTGGCAGCTTCGCCAGGATTGGTGGACGGGCATACCGCTGGTCCAAGAGCACTATGCTGGCAAAATCCTTCTGGTGCCTGATGGCCCTGCCTGGGTAGAAGCAGAGACTGGTGCTCTGATTAAACTCATCTCCCTGACAGTACTTTTCTACTGTGTTCCCTCCCCTTCCTCAGCCCTCAGACTGGAAAGGTGGCAAGGAAAATCCCTTCCTGCCACCTCACTCTTCATCCATCCCCAACTATTATCCTGATAGCCAGGCACATACCTATAGATTGGTTGACAGCCTTCATACACAGATTCTCCACCAAAGCCTTCCCTGGGGGAGCCTGACCTGGGGTTCGGGGCTGGGAAGGGCAAGAGATAACCTTTCAGAACTGTTTCATGCCTCCAGCCTTGTGTTCTGAGAAAATGACATTGCCAGGATTTGACAAGGCCAGTCGGCTTCCTGGGCACAAACGCCAGCAACTGATAAAATGCGTGATGTCATGAGAAACTCAAGAGGGTCTGGAGAATGCTCCCATCCCTCTGGAGCAAACAGGAAATGGCTCACACCAAGGGGCAAAGGGGAAGTCATAGTGTGTATCAGGCCTGGAGGCTATAGAGCTCCCCACTGCCCTCTCACCCTCTGGAACACGAGTAACTCACAAGGGTCTGATCCAGGTATGCCATCTTCTCTTGGAGCTCTGGGGACCTGATGTTGGGGTAGGGCATACCCACCATAACCACACACCTAGGGAGGGTGGAAGCACACAAAACAACGGCATGTGGGGTCCTCAAGGCCCAGGACAAGGCCTAGTCCTCACCCACATGTCATCAACTGCTTCGTCTATCTCTCCTGCAGCCCTCAAGCTGTGGTCAGTGGTTCAAGCTCTCCCTCCCCATCCTATACCTACTACCTGGAAAGGGGTGTTTTGGCTAAGAGATCTAATTGAGGCCAAGGAATCAAGTCTTGATAAAATTAAAGTCTGCCCAATTTTCCACCTGATCTCAAAGGGCCACATCCAGTGTTGCCAAATCACTTCCCCTCACAGCTGATTGACTTGCAGTCAACCCGGGTGCAGACTCAGATGACAGAATGCAGGTGGGGCCCAGCCACTTAGAGTGAGGGGTGGGTGGGTACCAGCCCCAAGAAATGAAAAACCTACTACATACCGGCCAAGGTCGTCAGAAAAGTTGATGCCTTCACTCATCTTTCCTCCAACCACTGAGAGCAGCAGGGCGCCTGTCACCATGCCTCCCACCTGGGCACAGCACTGTGAGAAACACCCAAAGCTGGGAAACCATCCGAAACGTTTTTCAGCTGCCAACCCCCTATGATCTCTGGACCCAAAGCCTCTCACCTTAATGCACCTGGAATACTCCATCAGCACCTGCTCCACCTGGTTTGCTTTCTTAGGTTCCTGAAATATCTAAAGGTAAGCAGATAATGTCTTCCAGAACAGGGTTTCAGGATGCCTGGGTCACAGGTCTACTCTAAGCCTTATGTTTGCCACCCTGGGGACTCGAGAACCCCAGGGGCTTGGGGAACTCCTCCAGGTAGTAACCAGGGATTAGAAGTGGTGGGGTAAGGCAAGGTCCCAAACTCCCAGGCCAGGGACCAGTACAAGTCATGGCCTATTGGGAACCAGGCCACATAGCAGGAGGTGAGTGGCAGGTAAGCAAGTGAAGTTTCATCTGTATTTGCACCCACTCCCCAAACACTAGCATCACCTCTCAGCTCTACCTCAGGTCATCAGGCATTAGAATCTCATAGGAGCACCGGTCCCTGGTGCCAAAGAGGTTGGGGACCACTGGGGTAAGAAACTAAGAGAAGCCCCCATACATGAGGGCCAACTGGTTTGATGTGCATGAGAAATCTGAGGAGAAACTCGGTGCCAGTGTCCCAAATGGAAGGTCCAGCTGAGGGGTCACTCACCTTTTTCCTAACAGCCAGGCGGGCCAGCAGGCCACTCTTGTCCCAGTGAGCATGGACTTGGCGTTGGTACTCATAGGAGGGGAAGAAACAGACCACCCCTCCAGGGACCACGTTGCACAAGTTACAGAGGATACGACCTATCTCATCCATCTAAGAAAAGAAAACAAGGGGGCCCTTGGGGCCATAGGGCCATTCTTGAAGTCGCACCCAAAAAGGCACCTAACCTTAGGGCTCAGAACCAAAGACAGAGACTCATGGGTGAGCGCAGTCAGGATGGAGTGTGGTCCGTGAGGACAGGGTACCGCCTGGCTGGGAGTCACAGATTGGAATGTGCCACCTTCCCTACCAAACACACCCAACTGATGCTCCTGGTGACTGGCAGCATCTGTGACACACTGGAGTGCTAGCGCACCAGAGCTATACCTGCTATGGGTGTACACTGAGTCCTTCCTTACCCAGCTCCCAATGTCCTGTGGCAGTTGGGGATTAAATACCATCTATGACAAATCGGGCACTGAAAATCCCAGGTGTGCTACTAGAGATGTGTCCCCAGCACTCGCATCCCTGCCAAGGCTGGGGCTGATATAACCAAATGGCAAGAGAACCAAAGGCAATGAGCCACTTCCTCATGCCTGGAGGTGTCAAACTTATTTAGCAGCCTGAGGGGTGAAAGGTGAGGGAAGCTCAGACCCTCCTTGATAAACATCTAGATACTCTTCACCTGTGCCAGCCCTGTAATGGAAGACCCAGTACTAATTTTCCCAAAGCCTGAATACTCAGGATTGGCCAAAGTGCCCCACACCCCAGAAATCTCTCTTCTACCCTAGCAAAGGCTGTGGTGAAGCAGGTTGGCTGGTACTAACCATCTGAGGCAGCTCTCTTTTTAGGTATGTAAATTCCAGCTGCTGGTTGGAGGGCCCACTGCAGATTATGAGAGGCAGGATGTTGTCTGGAGGGATCACATGACCTGTGGAGACCCAGTGAGGGGCTGAAAACTGGAGGTGCAGAGGTGTTCTGCAAGGCAGAGTCCAGAAAGAGCACTGGACTTGTCTTCCAGACTGAGTGATTTATTACACTCACCCACTCACCCTGTTTCCACAATAAAATGGTGATGCTCAGACCTCTCCCATGTAGACAGAGGGGGCACAGAGCATGAGCATGGAGGTGGTGAACTCACGAGAGAGCTAACAAAGAATGAAGCGCCAACCTTGTGGTCTCCCCAGCCCCCGAGGCCTGATGATAACATATGGCTCTATTATGATAAGGGGCCATAAACTGACTATGTGGCCCATTCAACCCAGGATGCACATGGATCCTCACCACAGGAAAACTCCACCACTCGCTCGGCTTCCACCCCAGCGCATGTCAGCAGCTGCTCCCGAAAGTCAGACACCTGCAGACCACAATGTCAAGGCTCTGTGACCTCCCAGACATCCAGGGATAGGGATCTTAGGTCTGAGCAGACAGGGGCCTCAGCAGGGAAGAGAAAAGAATCATTTGGAAAGACAGAAGTCTGGGCTAGGAGGCAGCGAGTACGTAACAGAAAAAAAAAGGTAAAACAAAAGGCTGATGCCAAATTAGCAAGGAGGATAAACAACTTAATGACACACTGTACTGGTGGTCTCATGTAGACTACCTGTGAGAATAGCAAAGGAAATTTGTCAAATTTGTCACAGGGGTTTTCGACCCTGACTAGGCAACAAAATCACCAATGGGAATTTAGAAATAAATATATATGGCCAGATCCCAGCTCAAACTATTACACAAGAATCTCTAGGAGGAGGAATGTGCTTTTTGTATTTTTAAAGAGCTCCATTCAGATTTCGTACCTATCAAATTGGCAAAAATCCAAGTTTTACGATTCTGTGGAGAAACAGGCGTTCTTATACTTTGCTGGGGAGATACAGAATTGTACTTATAGCTAAAGGGAAATGTGACAATATTTAACACATTATATATATATTTTTACTTTTTAACCTGGCAATTCCATATCTAGGAGTCTCCCCTGATGATACAGCTCCAAACCAAATAATGCATGCACAGGGATATTTCTTGCAAAGTTATCTGTGAGAGCAAAACTGCCTTTCCAGAGACGAGATGAAAGAGCTATGCTACATCCACTCAACAGAACACTATACAGCCAACAAAAGGAATGTAGACCATCCCTATGTGCTGATATGGTCTGATCGCCAGAACATAAATAAGAACTGATTATGCCACCGTGGATATAAGGAAAAAAAGAAAGGAAAAAAGAATAAGTACATATATTTGCTTATTTTTGCAAAATGAAACAGCAGGATAGACCAGCAGCTAATAAAACATGCTTACCTATGGGGATAGGGGAGGAAGTGAGACTTTGATATTTTTTAATATAGTTTTGACTTCTGAATCATAGAGGTTTACATATTTTTAAAGTAAAAAAAAAGGGAAAACTCAATCTGAAAACAAAGTCTATCAAATTCACAATAACACAAGCACACAAAAAGACTGATATTCAAGTGACTTCATGTCCTTATTGACCATACATTCTTAGTATGATATACTCTAAATAAATGCAAAGAAATAAAATTATAATCAGTTTACTGTTAAAAGTAATATTGGTAATATTTTTAAAACTGTTTTAAGTATATTGTGGGATATAGCAAATACGGAATTATGTTAATATAAGAAACCAAAAGTTTAGCTCAAGAGAAAAGAGATACAATGTAAGGTCAACTAAATTGATTTTGATTTAGAAATATCAATGAGGGCTCATGATGTTTGAAAACATATTTCCTAGGTCTGTACTGAAAATGCCTATAAACAATGATCATCCAGGAGCACTGCAAACACCCCAGCACCCAGATCTTGGTTTCTAAGTACCCATCCCCAGTGAAAGAAACCAGGGCACCTTGGAGAAATGAATGACTCAAGGTCTGAGGCAAAGAAAGCACCAGGTGGCCTGGGATGTTTTGTTGTGCCAGAAAGTAAGAAAGCACTCCAGGGCTGAAGGGGGCCACATAAAAAGGCCAGAGGCAGCATGAGGGGGTTTCCACAGGCCACATTTGAGACAATTTGAATATCAAAAGCAACTGTGCTGATAAATTATTGTAATGCATGAATGAATAAAAATCTACAAGGCTATATACAAGAAAGAAAAATGGGAAACTAAGGAGCGATCTAACAGGCGGCTGAGGCTGGGAAGCACTGAGTGCTTGAGGACACTGAGTAGCTTTTCCTGCAGTTAAATAAGTCCTTTTCTAGGACATCTCCTAAGGAAATAATCCCTGTGCAGAGACTGGTTATATTTACCACTCTACTGTCTGAAACAGAAAAACTAGAAATCGCCTAAATATCTAACAAATGTGGTTATATAAAATATATTTACGTAATAGGATAAAGTGCAGGCAGGGTGTGATGAAATAAGTCCTTATTTGCTGACAAGAAAAAATGTTTATGATGTTTTGTTGCTGGCTGAAAAAAGCAAATTATAACAGCATATACAGATAATACCATTTTTGTTTTTAAAAATATGTATGTGTATTTGTAAAAATTATGCATACGAAGACTATTATGATATGCACTAAAATGAATTTTTTGCTGGTGAAATTATGATCC
Organism: Eidolon dupreanum; assembly: GCA_028627145.1. Classification (NCBI taxonomy): domain Eukaryota; kingdom Metazoa; phylum Chordata; class Mammalia; order Chiroptera; family Pteropodidae; genus Eidolon; species Eidolon dupreanum. The sequence continues at coordinate 76,432,896 of CM053503.1, read as the reverse complement.
TTTTTCCTGTTTTTGCTTGTCTCTGCTTTCTAGAGTGAAAATACTTTTCTAAAAATATATTTAAATTTATAGAGAGGGATGGTTGTATCTATGGTGGGTACAGGAAGGGCATGGCACTGAGGCACCTAAGTGAGGGAGAGAAACTCCATAAGGGCTTTTTCTGTAGCAATGTGATCCCACTGCTACAGACTCGCTGGAGCAGAGGCAGCGCCTGCTGTCCCCACAGCCTAAAAGGCCAGGGCGGTGAGACAGTATAGCAATGCCACCTGGTGGACACTGCTTGGCCTGCTCAGGCCAACCCCCTTCTGACATGGGGACCCAAGGGACAGTGAAGAGGCTTGATGGTGCACACTGCCCTGGCACAGTCCCATCCACATCTGGACACAAGAGGCTGGGTCTGGTGTCCTTACCGGCTGCATGGTGCCCCCCGCAATGACCACTGCTCGGCATTCCTTCACCACCTGGGCAAAAGGCACAGCTGGATTTAGGAGCAAGAGTTTCAGGCTGCTCTCACTGAGGCTGCCTGAAAAAAAAAGGCAGATATAGTTACCTAGGGAAGGGGGAGGGTGCAGGTCCAACAAATAGTTCTATCAGTCTGAGGCAAAGGAGATCTCCAGCTGGGTCCCTGTAGGAGGCATGAGATCTTACTTTCCCTTCAAATTAAATCCCACTTAATCTCCAGGACAATCCTGAGGTACAGAGTACTATTATCTCCCTTTTTACATGAGGAAACTGAGGTTCAGAGATAAACTGGTCCAAGCTCATAGCTCATAGGTGATGGAACCATGACTCAAACCAAAGCTCACCTAACCTAAATCACTAGAAGCTACACAGCTTCTCTTATACCATTGCCTGAAATGACCCACCATCCAACAACTCTGCATCCCTCCTCACCACCCCCACCACCTGCCCAGGAAAGGGCCAGGTATCACCACCGTTTCCTCATCTTGACCCAGGGAGGTGCGAGGATGGAAGTAAACACTCCTTTCATGCTCTGGCCTCCCAGCTCCAGGCTGAGTCCTCCTTGGATTACCTTGGCGGCTCAGGATGACCCTGCCATCCTTGTTGGCAGTGGTGAGAGCTGCAAGGAAGCCTTCAATGTGCATAAGCGGGGAAGCAGGCCGAGGCACTGTGGCCTCCTCCTTCACAGGAGCTGTGGGAGCTGCACGGAGCAAAAGAAAGAAGGTCTGGGACTATGGACAAGGATGAAGGGGCTACAGTGGTTCTCTGAGGCAGATGAGTCCATGAGTAAGGAAGGCACGTTCTTGCTCAGGGCCTGTAGCCCAGTCCCCCATCCTTGTGACTCACCCTCAGCCACCCCAGGCTGTAGACTCTGCAGGAAGTGCTGGAACCCAGCCAGTTTGGGCTGCTCCTTGCGGGGTATGAGGACTGCCCCATACCTTTCTGTGAAGCCAAAGAGCTGGGCAGGGACGAGAGCAACAAAGACCAATGAGAGCAGCAGCACTGAGAGAGACTGGGCTAGAGGAGAGGCTTCCATCCCTTGTCCAGAGTTCACCACCCCCAACCAGGCATCTTGGCAGCCCCTCCCCACCCTGGTGAGGCTGCTCCACAGAGAGGAGAATGGAGACAAGGATGACTCTGAGTTTCTCAAAGGCAGGAGAGAGGAAGGCACTGTGAGGGCAGCAAGCATGGGCACTGTTGCACCCCGCCCAGACCCAGAGGAAGGGGAACTGTACCTTTCTGCTGACCATGCTCTTTTCACAGTAGCGCTGCACCTGCAAAAGCCAAACCCGCTACAGGCACATGGAAAACTTAACCGGGGGAAAAAAATAACCACTTCCCAAAACCCAGAGAACGTGATTCACCGCCACCTCCCGAGGAGCCCAAAGCCTCCTGAGGCTGTGTCACCCTCCTTTCTGGGGTCACTCCTGTCTGACACCACACAGTGCTCTCCTATGAGATGGCCTCCGCCGGGCCTCAGACCTAGCCTCTTCACAAACAAGTCTGCCCATCTCTGCCTCTCCTGAAGCTGCTCAGTGATAGCTACGTCCCCTCTGCTTTCCTTCATCATGACAGCACCTATGCTGGACCTTGAAAGATTCAGTTTTTTAAAAAAAAAAAATCCTATGAGCAAAGGCACAAAGGAGATAAAGCTTGGGACTTGATCAGGGGATACCTGGAGGGCAGTTTAGCTGATGTGTAGCTTGGAACTCAAGACAATGGGTTTGGAGCCTTTAAAGATTCCTAGAAAAAGGAGTATATTTCAACCAAGATTCACTAGACTGTAGTTTGTAAAAGCCATTAGAAGACAGAATGCAATCAAGGAGACCAGAAAGAAGGCAGGAGGAAAAACAGCCTGTATGAAAAGTAGTAGCCGTGGAAATGAAAAGGCAGAATACATTCAACAGCTATTTCAAGTTGTTGAGCCTGGCAACTGTTTGGATGTGGGACACGAAAGGAGAAAGGATTCAAAGATTGCCAGCCTGTCTGAAGAGGATAATGGTAGTAATCACAACGAAAATGGGTAAGTCAGGGGCAAGCTGGTTTGAAGAAAAAAGGCAGGATAGAAAGAAAGCAGGGTCTTGAGTCCCTGCAGCTGGTTTGCACTCTAGCACCACTTGCTCACTTGTGTGTGGCTTGTGTCGTCCTCCTGAGGTTACCTCACTGAGCCTCAGCTTCTTTTGCTCTGGCTCAATGAGGTAACCTCAGGAGGACGACACAAGCCACACACAATGGCACATTCTACTCCACAGTCACAGAACCTGGCACACCACCTCAAACAGTAAGTGCTCCATTACTGTTAGTAAACTAGAATCACTAAGGCTGTGAGTCAAGTGACAGTGGCTGTACCCCACCTGGAAAAGCACCAAATATGTAGGGCTGGAGCACAGATGAGGCTGCAATTAAACCCACAGCTGGAGTGGGAAGATAAGAGAAGGCTGAAGCAGAGTGGCCCAGCTGTGTTTTCAATCACCTCAGCCTATTAGCAGCATCACGCTCACAAAATTAACTTCCTCCTCTGCCCAGTAGCCCAGGGGAAAGACCATGCCCCAAGATGGAGTAAAGCGGAGGGCCCGGCATCTCTATTTGTGCTTATTAGGTACAAGAAAAGGCATCTTTTCTACCCAATCCCTATGATCCTCCAACCATAGTTTGAAGATTTTTTTTTATTGCTGGCATGTTGCTTTATTTGTGGGTTTGTGATATGCCTGGACTGCTTGAAGACAGAATGAACTTACTTTTTATTCCTTCCACAGAGCTAACATAGCATTCTGCCCACAGGGGGCAGCAAGGGTGAGACGGATATGCTCATGTGAAAAGGTAAAACCTCTACCTTGAACAGGTTGATGTTGTCGATCTGGCTCTGAAAGAGAAAGTCATTGATGGTCTTCAGCTCCGTTCCTAAGGGGGACAAATGAGAACCTTGGAGTCCTGCTCTGAAGAGTCCGGCTTTCCGGTCCCAGAGGGAAGCTCAGAACTGGCGCGGACCAGCTCTGGGCCCATGAGGGTTCTCCTCTTACCTGTCTGTGAGAGGCTCTGTGTATTAGGATTTTGCTTAATGTTCCCTGAAAAAGAGAATTCAAACAAGTCAGAATGGCAGTCCTCTGCCCCGCTCCTCCATCAGCTCACACTCTCCACCGTGCTCGTCGAATAAGAACATTTGTATAGTTTTTGCAATTTATAATACCCCACTAAGGTCAGGAGGTTTCAGGGACCCTCAAAGTCTGACCCACATGTGTGCTATGGAGCTCAAAGCCTTATGCTTTCATTCTTTCTAGACCTCCTCCAAGAAGGCAGGGACAGAGCAACTACCCCATTTTACATGGGTGCAAACAGGACATGCCCAGGCTGCACAGTAACAGTGGCAAGGCAAATGGAAGCAAAGAGCAGCAACGTAAGATAAAATCCCTCTAGAACAATCTCCACTGCCTTTCTGGACTTCTCTGAAAGCCTTGAAAAGGATCCCTGAGGAAAGGGTCATAGCACAGAATGCTGGAAAGACGCATGGGACCTGGAGCCAGCAGACTTTGGTCTCTCCCACTGGGCTCAGAACGGTATTCAGGTCACTTCTCTGCTCTTAGCTTTCGTTTACTCATCTTTCATTGAGGGCTGCCTGTGTTGCTTTCTTCATAGGAGCAATCCAAACTGCTATCACTAGTACGAAAAATGTCATACATTTATATTATTATTACTACCTGTGGAGTAGGGTCTGACAAAATAAAAAAGGACTCAGGAAAGCGGCAAATAAACTAGGATTCTAAATATGATCTAAGGTCTGAAAACTCAAGTAAGCTATAAAAAATTAAAACTTTTCTAAATCAATGACCAAGACAATTTTGAGGACTCAGAAAACCCATGTGTCTTGACGGTGCCTAGAGAACTGAGTCCAGCAAGCCGAGCAGGCCAGTTAGGGTAGGCGTGGTGCTCCTTACCGCCCAGCACAGTCACAAACTTCTCCAAGACGTACAGGATCTGTCTGATGTACATCAGGTTCCTGGCCTTCAAACGCTTCCTGAAGAAGAAACAAGGGACACTATGTGGTGTTATTCCAGCAGCAATTCCGCTTCTAAGGGCCCAAGCTGAGGCCTTTCTGTCTAGTGTCTTTCAAACTGGGTCACGAGCTAAAATACTATCCCAGAAAAAAAGGCTGACCATGGTCCGAGGCCTTCAGAGCCAGCTGCTACATCCAGAGCATCTTTGGCCTATGTGGGGTACATACCACGAACCGGGAGACAAGCAGCATGTACACCCCTCAGAGCCTGGCCAGGGATAGCAACCTAAGTACTCCCTCTCAGAGGCCGACTTAGGGGTGCTGAGGTTGAGTGGCACCCCTAAATTACTAGCTGTGAAAAAAACAGATAAATCACTTAATCTTTTTGGACCCCCGTGTCCTCATGTGTAGAATATGGATAATACCTGCCTTAGTTACTTTGATGGGATACCATAAAAGCAAAAATGAAAAGTGCCTGGAGCTGGTCCACACCAGTTCTGAGATTCACTCTGGGAACTGAAAGCTAGGGTCTTCAGAACAGGACTCCAAGGCTCCCGTTCATTTTCCCTTCCCCCTCAAGAGGTAGTGTCTCACCTATATCGTTCCATGTACTGGAGCAACTGTGAATGTGCCTGGCAGAGCTGGGGAGAGAACAGAGAATGGGTGTGAAGGCAGACCAGGCTCTGAGCAAGCAGCCTAAGGGCTGTGCCAGGGACATCTTGGATTACATGAGACAATGCCAGCCCAAGACACACAGGAGATGATCAAGGTGAGCAGAGTGGGGCTGGGTACAGAGCAAAAGGTATGGGTTTTAAAGGCCAGTAGGCTGTTGTGACCTGATAGAGGAAATAAGGTATGTTCTGTTACTGTCCACTTTGTGACAGGGAAAAAAGCCAGAGGTAGTGATGCTCCCTGCTAGTTTTTACTGGTTAGGAAAAGACATGTCATCTACTAAGAGTGATGGTTCAAGGTAACCATCACATTCTGGCCTAAGAGCAACACAGGCAGCGGTCAGCAGAGGTGGTGAAATGTCATGTGGGCTTCAGGGTCAGAAACCAGTAGTTAAATCCCAGCTCCACACTCACTAGCTGTGACCTTAGGCACTTCTTTACCTCTCTGAATCTCCAAGTCCTCAATGTAAAATGGGAATACCAGGCCAATGCAGAGTCAGTATGAAAATCAAAGATAACTCCTACAGTGTGTAGCACATAATACGTAATAAATAAATAGCGGCTTTCAGAAATCTTGAGAATTCCTGAAGCAATATTCCCTCTAAGCAATATCAATAATAATGACATCCAAACACATGAGGACCCTGCTTCTCTCGTGCCATTATCCTGGATCATGGAAAATTAGTTAGCAGAATTCTGGGATGGAGGGACTCAGGATGACACAGGCCAGAAAAGAACAATGGAATGAGCCACTGTGCCTGAGCTGAATTCCCACAGCTCTGAGATCTGCTGGGAAGCCAGTCAGCCTCTGAGGAGGCTTTCTGCCTTGACTCTCTGTACCTCAACCAAGTCCCATCTCTGGAAGAATTCCAGGTCTAGGTAGAGAAATGCCCCTTTGCCCTTTGGCAGGTCCTGGCCCAGGTAGAAAGAGGCCAACTCACCTGCGAACCGCTGACCTCCGCACTGTGGATGCTTGTGATGGTGTCAATCAGGTTGTGTGCCTCGTCGATAATCACCACCTGGCCCTGTAGCCGGATCCCTGCAGCCTGCCGGGTGGCCGCATGCAGCAGCATCTGGTAAGGGAGCACCACCAGCTGCGGGGAAGAGACGGCGACCATCTGAGTGGTGGCGGGACTCCCTCCTACAGCAGGCTCACCCAGGCTGCTCTAAGTTCCTGATGTGAATAGTTTTATTTCGTCCCCTGAATAAGTGTATAGAAAAAGCTGTAACACTGTACTGTGCTTTCAGCAACAAACTCTTTCCTCAAAAGTTTTATGTGCAACGTCACATACATGAAACATAAAATTGAAGCTGATGTGACTTCTCATTGAACCATGGACAAGTTGGGGGTGAGGGGAGGGGAACTCCTGCTGCTTAGCCTTATCAATATCCCCAAGGTAGCCCCCGGGGCACCCAAGGTTCCTGAAAATACTGTGAAAACTACTGGTGTACCAGAAGGCAGCCCAGGGTTCCGGTCCTGGAGCTGCCACTTCACAGTTGTGTGACTCTGGGAAAGTCACTTTATCCTCTGAGCCTCATTTTCCTCATTTGCAAAACAGGTCTGATAAACTCTATCTTAAAATAGGGTTAAGAAGTGGGGTTGGGGTAACAAAAATAAAAGTGCTCTACATTTTTTAGATGTTATGATGATTTTTCAGTTAAAAGAATACTGATAAAGTGAAAATCCAGAAAGCTGGAAACTTATAGCCCAGGTTTTAATACTGGCTCCATTACGCACTTGCTGTGAGAAAACAGATACATCACTTAACCCTCCTGGACCCCAGTGTCCTCACGTGTAGAATATAGATAACACCTGCTTTACTTATTTCAATGGGATACCATGACAGCAAAAACGAGGTGCAAAGTGTCTTACAAAATCAAGATGACAAAAACTTCAGGACATCTTCCTGTGCTTGTACAGTGTCTACAGTGCTAACCCCGCATAGCGGCAGACAGACATGGGCAAGGCACAAGGCAACCGTGAGGCTGGGGAGTTCCCGGCTCTCTCTGTGAGTGCCACACATGCTGATGAGCATTTAGTGCCATGCAAAATTATTACTGACATATATCTTTTAAAATCTACATCTTTTAAAATCTAATTCAATCTTTTACATGGCATTCTCCCTCGATAATGTCCTATTTCCAAAAGTCACTCAAATTAAGGAAGTGGCAAGAAAATGGTCAAATCACACCAACCAAATAATAATGTAATCATTGTTGACCTGTCAAATTAGTTTTTTTCTGTTTAAATAACACTCAGATGGCTAGTCCAGAAGCCAGGCCTCAGATATGCTGCAGGTAGGTACACAGCTAGGACAGTCACTCTGAAAGGCCATTTGGAAATAGATTTATGTTCTGCAGCTCCCTACTGCACCCTCTCAGTTTCTGCCCTGGCATCTCTCACTGTGGTTTCACCAGGAATACATTCCTTCCTGGCTCTTCTCTGCTGTTCCTTCATAATGTCAACTCTTCCTGCAGCCCAGAGCCACCAAGGGACCTGGGGCCCCCTCCAATCCTATGTACTAGGAGAATGGGTTACATGTCATCAGTGTGTAGCGCGTCACTCTGTCCGACCACAGCCAGTGACATCTTCCCGAATTAAAAGGAATAAGGAATTCCCTTGTGGCCTAGGTCACAGTTAGAGTCAGGAAATACTGCCCACACCTCCAAGGTCTTCACCTGGGCTGCTGGAATGGCAAACCGGCTCCCATAGTAGGGACAGGCCCTAGCTTCCTTTCCCAGAGTAACCAACTGCTCAATGTCCTTCACCTCCACCAGAACCTCGTCCCGGAGGAGCTGCAGCTGCTTGTAGTTGTAGAAGGGGCACGCGCCCCGGGGCTCCTGCCTTCTCCTTTTGGGCTCCTTATCCTCAGGTCTGCTCTTGCTCTCTGTGGATGACATCAAATGGGGGCAAAGGCAGAAAAAATGGTAACCAGCCCCATGGCCAGAGGTGAGCCTGCAAGGTCAAGTCTATAAGACCATTCCATGCACTACATATTCTGGTCTCAACATAACCTTCTGGTATTTTACTTTGTGTTCAAAGCCAGGGTTTCAGACTAGGCACTGAAGCAAAAAGCAAAAACACCTTTTCCCAAGGAAAGGCTCTTTCAGAAAAAACATTTCCATTTAAGATACTGTATTTCCTGGGGCCCTGGTCCACTTCCACTCCCACCCCCTCCCTTTCCCAGTACTGTTCAAGACCACACGAAGGTCCCAGAGGCTCTTTCTATGGCTCAAGGGTGCTGGTGGCTACCGTGTTTGCTTCTCTGCATCTCCATGCAGCGGTCGTTGATAAGCTGCACAGAACCCAGGTTTTTCACATCTTCATTTACACAAAGGTTCTATAAAACAGAGAAGAAAGTTAAGAAAATGGTGCTGGCTAAATGACACACAGCAGCCCACTGAGACCTCCTGGCCCAGCCCTCCTCTCTTTTGTTCCACGGGCCAGCAAGGCCAGGGAAAGGGCTGATCCTCCCCAAGCTCAGCCTGCCCGGCATCCTTCTATGCCTGGAAGATAAAGATGAAGGCACACAGAAGGGAGCAGTAAGGGAAGAGACCCAAGATGCCCTGACTCTGTCTACCTGCCGAGAGCCGAGGGAGACGAGCCGGGTGTCCTTGCCAAAGGGGCTCTTCTGTACCTCGTGCACAAACTGTGTCAGCTGGGAGTGTGTCCGACTGCAGTAATAAATCTGCTCCAAAGAAAAGTGAGGGATTTCAAAGAGAAGACTACAACATCCTCAATTATTCTCTGCACATCAAGGAATGCCATGGCCTGACAGGGAGAGTGGCCACAAATACACAAACCTGAATCAAGATGACTCTGTCCCACAGCAGACCTCAGTGAGTACAGGGTCCAGGGCTTCCTTACCCCACCTTCAGTTCCCAAAGTTCAAGAGAATGCCCACAAGACAGAACTCCTCCCAGGAGTCATGCTCCGCCTCTAATCCACCCGTTCTGGAGAGCTTGGCCCTCTTAGGAAAGGGTACTTCCCCAACATGGAAAAGGCTCCTAATATCCAGGGGAATGTGTGAGGGATGGCTATTCCACACACACCTCCCAGATGGCTTGGACAACGGGGCTGGCAACAAAGCAGGAGAAGGCTGAGTTAAACATTCTCTGTATTCTTCGAAGATTTAAAAGAGTGAGGAAAAGAAAAGAGCAAAGGGAAAAACATCTAATTTCAACAGAGAAAATAATAGTCTCACAAGCATGAAACCAAACATTTTGAATCTGAGAATTGTCGGCATCAAATATGCCTTATAGCACTCCGTGCAAATGAAAATACAAACAAAAAAGAGAGAGGAACATGCTCTCAGAGATCCAAAGGGCAGAACACTCTGCCCTCACCTTCCCCAGCCCCCGACAGAGAAAGAAACCCCCAGTCCTTGGCCCAGAATGGCTGCTTCTTGATGACCTGAGACACATGAGCCCAGGTATCACCCCCAGGAGAGGTCTCCTCAGGTGCCCAGCCCAGCCTGCCAGGTGAGTACCTAGAGACCAAGGTATGAGTTTGGGGAGCCACAGAATCAGTGAGCTGGAGGCTCCTCACTGACAGGAGAGTAAGAAGCAGCTAGAGACACTCCCACATTCTCCCCAGGAATGAAGAGTTCTGGACTCAGGACCAACCAAGGCAGAAAGCCCAGGAATGGCATCTTACCTTAGTTACATGTTCTTCCTCCAGGTCATTCTCATCCTCATCTAATCTGAGAGAGAGAAAAACAAAACACAGAAAGAAGTCTTCTCAGCAAACTCGGGTCAACTAGAAACATTTATTGAGCACCTACCACATGCGAGCAAGCAGCCCTGGACCCAAACGAGTAAGAATGGAACTGAATACTGAGCTCTGAACCAGAAAGAGACAGACACATCCCAGCAGAGGTTCCACCACAGCAGCAAGTGCTAGCTTGCCCCCTCGGTTAGACAGACACCCCAGGCTAACACCAATGCCATCCTCCCACTGCCATGCAGGAGAGAACAGAAGGAGGGCACAGTATTCCCAAAGCCTAGGCTCAATGTTTGACTATATGTCATCGAAGGCTACTCTGCCCTCACTGTTCACCCTCCAGCAAACTGGACTCCTCTCAGTTCCTTTAGAGAACTTTACTCTTTATCACCGCTGAACCTTGGACATGCTGTGCTCTTTGCCTGAAATGTTCCCTCCCCTCTCCTCCTCTCTTTACCTAGTCAAATCCTAGTCAATCTCAAAATCTCTGCATAAACATCACTTCCTCCAGGTAGACTTCCTCAACGTCCTCTGTGACATGAGGCCGTGGCCCCCTGTACCAGTTGTTTGTGAGACTCATCTCATTCAAAATTGCTTCTTCTTCTGTCTCCCCAACAGACTATCATGTCCACAGGCATGATGTGTGTGTGTCCTGTTTCTGCAGAATGCCAGGGGTCCTGCCCAGAGCCTGGGCACAGCAGGAACTCCGTGTGCATTTCCCTAGTGATGCCCTGACTGACTGACTGCGTGAATGAATAAAAGATGCTATTGCTCATGACCAGATAAGCCTCTCCGTTCCTCAGCACCTTAGTCTACCCTTTCTAGCCTTGGATTAAGAGCCCATCAGCACTGGTGACTGGGAGGGTGGTCAACCCTGCATTACTTGGCTGGATGTTTAGACAACATTATTAGTCTAAGCTCCTAACCTCCAAAACACAAAATCTTTTTACAGATACGCTCTACCTGATATATAAGGTAGGGCCATCATATGGATATTATTCTGTTCACCCAGCAATTCAATTTTTCTTTTAAAAAAGCAGAAATGCTAATTGCCTTGGGCTATTAGAAGAGAAATTACTTATAGGGGTATTACTTCCTGGTCAATAAAGAATTGTTCAGTAAGCTTTGTCTGAAAGGCTTGGATTTAAATCACATGCCACATAGTGAACAAACTCGACAGGATCTAGGGGCAAGGATGGATGTATGAAGGAATAAAGAGCAAGAATTCTGCATTCAGAATTGGTTGTTTCCTCAGAGGCTTGTGTCTTTCTCAAAATGCAAAGGCATCAGAAGCTGTACAAGCTAATCTGTAGGATTAATGGCTCTTGCTCAGAAGAAGCAACCCTAAGAAGCACTTTGTCTCTTAATTCTACAAACTCCATTCAAATTCTTTATCTTGCTCCCAAAGGGCTCTAGGGGACAGCAATCCTGGGGGCGGGTAGAAAAGGGCTTACGGAGCACTGTTGCTCCTGTCTCCCTCAGAGTGGGATGCATAAAGCCGTCCAGACACCTCAGCCCTGGGCAGAATTAGAACGTTTAGTCTGAAGGCAGGTCCTAAAATCTGGGCTTACAGGCAGACCACTGAGCCAACAAAGAAAAGCCCAAGACCAGATGGTTTCACTGGTGAATTTTACCAAGTATTTAAAGAAAAAAAAGGCAATCCTTCTCAAACTCTTCCAAAAAAACTGAAGAACACTCCCAAATTTATTTTATGAGACCAGCATCATTCTGATACCAAAGCCATGTAAGGACACTACAAGAAAGAAAACTATAGGCCCATTTCCCTGATGAACATAGATGCAAAAATTCTCAACAAAATACAAGCAAAACGAATTCAACAACACATTAAAAGAATCACAAATCGTGATCAAGTGGGATTTATCCCTGGGAAGAGAGGATGGTTCAACATAGGCAAGTCAATAAATGTGATATATCAAATTAGTACAATGAAAGATAAAAGTCATATGATCATCTCAATAGATGCAGAAAAAACATTTGACAAAATTCAACATTTTTTCATGATAAAAACTCTCAACAAACTGGGTACAGAGAAATGTACCTCAACATCACAAAGGCCATATATGACAAATCCACAGTGAACATCATACTCAATGGTGAAAGGTTGAATGCTTTTTCTTAAGAATTTTCGAGATATTAATTCTGCATTCGTTTTACATCCATTTAATTCATGACCATGATCACCCATGTTTTCTTTTTCTATTACAGTTAACATTCAATATTATATTAGTTTCAGGTGTTCAGCATAGTGGTTAGACACTTACATAATTAACAAAGTGATCTCTCAATAAGTCTAATACCCATCTGGCTCCATGAAAGGTAGAAAGCTTTTCCTCTAAGGTCATAAACAAGACAAGGGTGTCCACTCTCACCACTCCTGTTCAACATAGTATTGAGTTCTAGCCAGAGCAATCAGGTAAAAAAAAGAAATTAAAGCCATCCAAATTGGAATGGAAGAAGTAAAACTGTCCATTTGCAAATGACATGACCTTATATGTAGAAAACTCTAAAGACTCCAACAAAAACCATTAGAACTAAGAAACAAATTCAGTAAAGATAAGGGATACAAAATTGACATATAAAAATCACTCAGGCCTTTCTTCTGTTCCTCAAACACACCAAACCCGTTCCATTCCCAGACCACTGTACTCACAGGTCTCCAACCAGAACGCTCTTCTCCCAAGTCTTACCATTGCTCCTTCCCATCCTTCAGGCCTCAGCTCAAACATCACCTCCTCAGAGGGTCTTTCCTGACCTCACCACCTGGAGGTGCAACCCCACAATCCATCCACTTCACCCTGTTTTATTGCCCTCATAGGTACATGTGCTAATTTCAGACAAGGGCTGTTTTCACACTTACCGTCTGTCTCCCTCCACAAAACACAAGCTCTCTGAGGTCAGGAGCCATGTCTGTCTTACTCAGCTCAATGTCTACAGTATCTAGAAATGTGCCACACCCAGAGCAGACACCCAAAAGGCATTTGTGAAGCTAAAGCATGAGTGAAAAAGGAGAATCTCACATGGGGCACTGTGGTCCAGAAATAGCCTAGTTGTTATCTGTGTTTTCTAGCTCACCCATATGTGATAGCTCCTAAATTAGAAACCTGGACCAACAGAAGCTTTAAGGTGAAAAGAAAAACAGCTAAGGATCCCTCAATGGTTTAGGTCCCACACCTTACATAGTGTAGTTTGGTACTTAAAAGTCTGAGAACTAGAGCTAGATGGGTGGGTTCAGTCCCAGCTTCCCCCTGCTTGACCTTGTGGCCTTGGCCAAGGCGTTACACCTTACTAGGCCACAGGTTCCCCAAGTGTAAAGGGGAGAAACAAATACTGTTGTTAGGATAAGAGAGTTAACATCTGTGTAGCCAGTGCCTGGCTATCACTATCATTTATGCACCCTGAGGAGGAGCATGGCTAAGAGGAAAAGAGCAGTGGCTGGCATTCCATCCCTTCAGAGGCCCTATGAGTATGACATCTGGGCACAAGAAAGGAGCTGCGTCCCCCAGAGCCCCCAAGTAGACTCGGGCAGGGTGGTGGGTGGAGAAGTGCTATCTTACCCATTAGCCATTCCTTTCTCTTCATCACTCTCATACTCGGAGAGGACCAGCTCCTCCTCCCCAGATGCCAGCTGCTCCAGCAGCTCGGCCCCTGTTCCTGCTGCCAGTACCTCCCTGCTGAGGCGGAGGAGACGCTCAGTCTCCTCTTCTTCCTGTCTCTGTACAGGAGCATTGTAGGTGGAGAAAGAGAAAACTCTCAGTAACCCTACTGGTACCCCCATCTCCTTGATGGAGGCAGCCCCAGTACGCCTATCCCCAAGGACAATATACACATGCCATTAAAACAGGCCTCATTGTTTTACTGGTATCACTACCCCATGTATCAATCTCTCAGCTCAAACTGCCCAACTATAGGTGATAAGAACTTACCCACTGAGGGTCAGGGAGAGGAGACTGAGGTCTTTGAGCTATACCACAAGGCCCCCAGCAGCGTGGCACTGCCTGGACACCATCCCAGCCACTCTGGGAGACGACACTCACCTCATGCTTGGCTGCGTACTTGAGCCGCGTATTGTGACGGATTTGCTGCAGGCGTTCTTCTCGCTTCTTCCTCCTGATCTGCTCCTCCTAAAGGGGAAAGAAGCCATAAAGGAAACGTCTGTAGGAGGTCCCAAAGCAGGCCTTTCTTAGGTGACTGGGGATGCCTGGCCTAGTGCCTCGTCACACTGGGCAGTGCCCCCTCGCCTGGCCAGAAGTCAAGGTTGCTGCAGCAGCTCATCATCAGACCCTAAAGCACACCAGGTCTCAGCCTAGTTGCTCACTTCAGGAAGTCTGGATAATCCCTCCAAAGCCACACACTCTCAATCAAATGCATTCCTTAATTGAGTTTGTAGCCACTAAACCACGTTGCCAATGGCAATGGTGAGGTAGGTTCCTTTCCCAGTTGGGTAAGGAATGGGAAATGTCAACCTCTTGTCTAGAGATGGCCTGTTGACATCAGCTTTAAAAAGACAGCAAGGGTGCAGCACCACCGACTTAAGAAAGCTGCCAGGAGAGCTAAGAGGCACTGCAAAGGCAAAGAACACGTGAAACCTGAATCTCAGAATTAACCCAAAATAATCACTGATGTCCTGTTTCTGTGATCACTCCCACTGCTTGTTACCCTGGAACTCACCTTCAGTCGGTCCGCCAGGTCCCTTTCTTCTTTCTTCTGCACAAACTGAGTAACCCAGTCAGGTTCTCCAACAGGCCTCAGGGTGTCTGAGGTCTCTTGACAGAGGGATGAGAGAAATGAGGGCTGAGCCTTCCCATCACTTAAGGGGACAGTTTCAGTTTCAAGGACTCGTGCCTCCTCTTGACGTTTCTTCTGTTCAAAGTCACGGAGCCAGGAAAGGGCCCCACAAATAAGACTTAAGGATTTTCCCTAGAGGAAGAAAACTGTTTTCAGAAATTCAGAACAAAAAACAAAGCTTCCCAAAGGACCTTTCCCATTTTAATAAAGCTTTCAAGGAAGGTGTGACTTTAAATATTAGAGGGTGCTCTAAGACCAGCCTAGGAAAGGAAGGCAATTAGCAAGAGAATAGCCAGTAGAAGTAGAACAAAGGAAGAAATAAAAATGTTCCTAAATTAATTTAAAGGAATAAAAATGTTCCTTAAAAATTTAAAGTGGCTTATCAGGTTACACATAACTACTGCAAATTAACATAATTGGAAGAAGGTGAGAAATTAGATAAATAGCTCCCAAAAGAATTAAAGCCAAAAAATGCAGAGCATGAAATCCCATATATATGCTGAGGAGGGAGATTTGCCTGTACACTTTAATGTGGCCAAGGTGCAGACAGAACAGTCCCATGAGTCACAGTGTTCGAAATCTGTTAAAGCCAACCGATTGCTCTGAAGAACGTAAACCAATTGCTCAGAATTTTGCCTGTGGATCCATGTTATGGGTTTAATTGTTTCTCCCCAGAATTCATATGTCAAAGTGCTAACCCCCAGTGTCTCATAATGTGACCTTATTTGGAAGTAGTCACTACAGATGTACTTAGTTAAGATGAGATTGGTGCTAATCCAATGACTGATGTCCTTATAAAAAGCGGAAATTTAGATACAGAGGCATGCATAGAAGGAGGGTGATCTACAGGGAGAAGACCCTTGCTGTCTTTTTAAAGCTGGTGTCAACAGGCCACCTACAAGCCAAGGAAAGGGGCCTGAGTAGATCCTTTTCTCTCTGTCCTCAGAAAGAACCAACCCTGCTAACATCTTGATTTTAGACTTCCGGCCTCCAGAGCTGTGAGAGAATACATTTCCATTGTTTAAGCCCCTAGTTTGTGGGATTTTGTTACAGCAACGAGAACAGACTAACACAGTCCTTCTAGAGAGGCTGCTGCAGTGAGTTTCACAAAGCTGCCTCTTCTGGTGTTCAAATGGCTGTTCGGTTCAGGTAAGTCTCTAGAAGGGCCAGTACCTTCTGGTCCAGCCCATCAGCTCCGAGCCTGCTTAACCCAGGGGTCATCTTCAAGTATCTAGAGCGAGGTTCTGAACCTAACTTGGGCTTGAATGAACTGTAGGTGAAATGCATGTGTGTCTATAAAGTTGAGGGTAACAAAGTATAGAGGCTAAGGCTTCAGGCTCCACAGCCAGGCTGCCTGAGTCAAATACTGGCTACTACACTTAGCAGCTGTGACTTTAGGCTAACCTCTCTAGGCTTGTTTATATAAATGCAAAAAGGAAATAACAGTAGTACCTTCCTCAGAGTTGTTGTATTAAGTTAACACACATAAAAGTTAATACCTACACCAGGATTAGAAGACTGTCTGGTATATAAGTAAGCAATTGGAGCTGCTTTTTTTTTTTTTTTTGCTATTATTAGTAATAAAATTATTATCATCCTGGGTTGAGGATCCATTAGCTTTTATCAAATTCTTAGAAGGCCCTGTGACAGACTGACACTTCTGAAGAATAGACGGCTCACATAGCTTTAGAAAAGCCCCAAATATACCATTTCCATCAGTTTTTGATAAATACCAAGTGGCAAAGACTTGAAGACAGCACTCCCAAGAAAACCTGGAGGGCAGCCATTCTACACTGTCTATAAGTGGGAGCTATCAGCTTTAGCTGTCACTAACCTAAGCGTAGGCAAGACGTCTCCCTGTAACAATGGTCCAGGAACAGACACCTGGTTAGAGAGCCAGTGCCTACCACTTGAAAGAGAGCTGAGGAAGTTCCTGAAAGGATGGTCAAAGTTTTCTTCCAGAAACAAATGTGAGTATACTCCAACATAGAGAAAAAGATAATTAAACCCCTCACAGAAAAAGATAATTATATTCTATAATAAGGCCACAAAAGTTTTAGATTGGAAAATGTAAAAAGGATGTATAACTAAATGCTTATCTCAGTTATGAAACAAATTTAATAAAGTACCCACAGTATACCTACCTTTGAGAAATTCTATTTCTTTTTTTTAATTACATGATAAAGCAATTAAAAAAATGTATGTAGAGACAAGTAAATTCATTCATTCTAAACATCTTTATCATAGCAAGCAAGGAGCTTAATGCTGGGAACACAGAGCTGCAGAGCTCCCTAGAAAATGCCCAAAGGTGCAAACTTAAACATATGTTTTGAAGGGTTTCCTAGACCCCTAGGGCACGGACTCCAGGTTTTATAACTCCCAGAACTGCAATCCTATACTAGGTATAGTGGGCACAAAGGCATGAGGTCAACTCAATGTAGTGGACTCATAAATGGATTAAGCGAGTGACTCTTAAAGGGAAAACAGGCATCATCAGGCAGCTAAGGGGGAAACCAGGCATCTCGGGCACACAACTAGAAGGTGAAGCACAACCTTTAACAGCATGGCACCCCCTGCAGGCAGGAGGGCACAAGGACAGTAGAGGAGCTCTTTTAGAGGTGTGATGTAGAAGACACCAGAATGTGAAGGTAACTGAAGTACATGACAAGATGAGGCCTCACAACTGACACCATCAACATGAAGAGCTGAGTAGAGGAAGAGGATGCCTGCAATGGGCAAGATGGAAAGACTTGAGAGGGAGGAGGCGGGCCTCAGGTTAAAGAAGGCAGAATGAACATGTGCTCGTCTGTGTTCTTCTTTGAAACAAACTAAAATTACACCAAAGGAATAAAAGAGGCTTATACCCACAAAAACAAAGGAAGTGGAAGCAGGGACAAGTTTTAGGAGAGACTGAATGCAGAGAAATGGAAGTGACCTAGCAGAGTAAAGGACACTAAGCCTAGGTTTCTACAGAGATCTCCCGATTCCCTCTCAGAAATGCCCAGAAACCAGCAGGGACAAGGCATGGTGCTGAAAACAAAGGGATTAACAGAAATTATTTTAAGGTATAATTAGATCCTAAGGTTGCAGTCCCCACTCCTCACAGAAGACAGAAAGTTATTCACTGGTGAAGTTGAGCCAGGAGGGCCCTGGAGACAGCAGGCTGAGTGAAGCGTGGGAAAGAGGGCCAGGCTGAAAGCACAGGATTAAGTGAAAGACTGTGTATCTGGAGCCACTTTTCCAGGACACAATTAAGAATACTGTCAGGCTTAGATTCACATGGCAGGAGTCTAGATAGAGGAGCGTTCTCTGAAAAAACTGGATGGATCTAGGAAAATTTTACAGATACTGACAACTGGAGGCCCCAACAGAGAGGCCCAGCCCACTGGTCCATAGCCAGCCTGCACCACAGGCCTTTCACTTGGCTTTATAGTGGCTTTTTCTAAAACACCAAGGATTGCCAGACATTTGAAAAAAGCCTCCAAACAAAATACAGAACCCAAACTTGGGTGTGTGTGTGTGTAGAAGGAAGAAGACAAGACAATGTAGGAGAAAATAATTTAAAAATACTACTATAATTGATATCTTCAGAAAGATTATTGCCATGAAATAAGAACAGGATGCTATTTTTTAAAATAAGAGAATAAGAACCAGTTCTTAAATACTAAACAGATGACAACCAAAAAAAAACTGAATAAAAAGACTGGGCAATAAACTTAAAGAAATCTTAAGGAAGTAGAATTTAAAGCAAAAACAAAACAAAAAAAATAACTGGTGCCCAAAAAGATGGGCAATCAGAATAAAAAATATTACAGAATTAGCCAGGAGGTCCAAAACCCAATGAATGGGAGTATCATGAAGATTATTATTAAATATAAGCAAATGTCTCAGAACTAAGAGGTAGAGGCCCCTGGATAGAAAGTGTCTATCGAGTGGCCAGCACAATGAATTAAACACATGCACAGCAGGCCTACCAACATGCAATTTCAAAACAAAAAGGATAAAGAGAAGATTCTGAAAACTTTGGAAAGTGAGGTGGCATGAGGTCACAAAGGACTGAGGTGCAGGTTGCCAATGAACTTCTCAACAGCAACAATGGAAATTACAAGAGAATACAGGGAGCAATTGTGAGGGAAAATTACTTTGAAACTAGAATTATATACCTAACCAAACGATCAATACCAACCAAGACAAAAGGCAGAATTAATACATTATCAGACTAGCAAAGTCTTAAAAACTCACCTCCTATACAACCCTACTCGGGGAGTGAATCAAGAAGATATGTAATCCAAAAAAAACAGAGACTCCAACACAGGAAAAAAATAAGGAAAGAATATACACAACAACATGAATGAACCTCAAAAATATTATGCTGGCTGAGCAAAAGAAACCAGACACAAGAGTACATACTATATAATTCCACGTTTACGAAACAGTGGGGAAAAAAACTATAGTACAGAAACAGAAAGTAGATCAATGACTGACTGTGGCTGGGGCTGCAGTTAAGCGGGAGTGCAGAACAGCAGCAGGGAAGAACTTCCAAGAGGTACGACAAACTTTTTGGGGTGATGGAAACGTTCTGCACCTTGATTGTGGTGGCGGTGATACGGGTGTTTACATCTGTCAAACTCATTTAGTCCACTGCCAGCGGGCGACCAGTGCTATGAGCCGCATTTCAGAGCAGGAACGCCCAGGCACAGAAGTTGCAGTAAAACTGAGGCTGCATTGGCCAAACAGACTTTGTCTCCCTGAGATCCCACTTTACCCAAGCCACAAAGTGCCTGCAGCCCATTGACAGGCAGCCTCACCTGCCCTGCTTGGTTCTGGGGTTGTACAGTCAGAACAGGCAACACACCTTGGCTAGTGCAGTGAATGCATTTTGAGGAAAACAG
>CM053503.1:76188110-76412851 GCA_028627145.1 Eidolon dupreanum | reverse complement strand
GGCACAGAAGTTGCAGTAAAACTGAGGCTGCATTGGCCAAACAGACTTTGTCTCCCTGAGATCCCACTTTACCCAAGCCACAAAGTGCCTGCAGCCCATTGACAGGCAGCCTCACCTGCCCTGCTTGGTTCTGGGGTTGTACAGTCAGAACAGGCAACACACCTTGGCTAGTGCAGTGAATGCATTTTGAGGAAAACAGCTGTGGACAGACCACTGCTGCCTGTATGAGCTGCAGTATCTCTTGAGGGGATCGCAGGGGTCTATATTGGCCTGATGGCCCTTGACTCCCAGAGCTCCTGCCCCATCCAATACAAAAAGTGCCCGCTGCATGTTGATAGGCAGCTGCCCCTGCTC
The DNA here is from genome assembly GCA_028627145.1 of Eidolon dupreanum. Taxonomy (NCBI): domain Eukaryota; kingdom Metazoa; phylum Chordata; class Mammalia; order Chiroptera; family Pteropodidae; genus Eidolon; species Eidolon dupreanum. The sequence continues at coordinate 76,412,497 of CM053503.1, read as the reverse complement.
TGGGGTAGCACATTCAAGACACAAGTTGGGCAGCAGCTGACCTTACTATGAGTGTAAACTTATATAGGGAGCCACAGAGAAAGCATTGACATGTAAACTGACACTGCAGTGGAAGAGGGAAATTTACTCAATAGACCCTGGGGTCCCTGCACCACCTAACAAGTCTATCACCCAGAGGTTCATCTTGTTTCAGAGACTTATAGGCACTGACAGGCAGTTATCAGGCCTTGATGAACACTGGACCCTCTGTTAAACTGCCATAGGTCAGGGAGAGGGGATAACCAACTGCTGCCTACAGCATTGTCTCTTCACTTACCTGTAGATCCAGCACAGGCAACAACCATCAGCAGATCTGTCTGTAGTTCCCAACGGGGAGCTCTGAGCAATCAAAAGCAGCTAACCTTGGCCTATGGGGGAGCTCCTCCCAAGGGGCCACAAAACCAACACATCCAGAGGCTGGCACCAGACCACAATGGAGCAACTCCTTACTAGTCCCATTAGTGGAACACACAAAGGGTGGTTGCAATAAGTACACAAGCCTGCTAGGGCAAATCCCACTCTGTGGGGTCAGCCCCCACATAGAAACTCTTATCCTGAGGGTGCAACCAATTCCCAAAATTAGTCAGCCTGAACATTAATCCCACCCACTGATCTACTGACAGCAATAAAGGCTTGGCAACAACATAAGATCACACACGACACACACAAAGGTCATTTCCAGAGCTCCTGGCATAAGGAATCACAGAGAGTGCACCCTGGGCCACATAGGACACCATCCACATTAGGCCATTGGCCAAGGCTGAGTGATGAAAAAAATATTCCTAACACATAGAAATTAACACAGAGAGGCTAATAAAATGAGAAAACAAAGAAACATGCCACAAATGAAACAACAGGAGAAAACTCCAGAAAATAAGCTAAATAAAATGGAGACAAGTAACCTACCAGAGACGGAGTTCAAAATAATGATTATAAGGATGCTCAACAAACTTATGGGGAGAATGGATGAGCACAAGGAGAACCTCAACAGCATAAAAAAGGACATAGAAATGATAAAAATGAGCCAGACAGAAATGAGTAATATAATAACTGAAATACACTAGAATACACTAGGATTCAATAGGAGACTGGACGAAGCAGAAGACTGAATCAGCAAATTGGAAGACAAGGTAACACAATATACCCAATCAGAATAACAAAAAGAAAAAAGAATTAAAAAAAATGAGGATAGTTTAAGAGACCTTTGGGACAACATGTAGCATAAAAACATCTGAATCAGAAGTACCTAGAGGAAGAGAGAGAGCAAGGGATTGAGAATCTATTTGAAGAAATGATGACAGAAAACTTCCCTAACCTGGCAAAGGAATTAGACATACAAGTTAAGGAAGCACAAAGAGTTCCAAACGAAAAGAATTAAACAGACCTACACCAAGACACATAATTAAAATGCCAAAGGTCAAAGGCAAAAGAGAATCTTAAAAGCAGCATGAGAAGGAAGCTAGTTACTTACAAGGGTACACCCATAAGAATGTCTGCTGACTTTTCAATGGAAACCATTGCAGGCCAGAAGGGAATGACAAGAAATATTCAAAGTTATGAAAAACAAGAATCTATAACCACAGATACTCTACCCAGCAAGGTTTTTGATTAAAATGGAAGGTGAGATTAAGAGCTTCCCAAACAGAAAAAAGCTTAAGGAATTGATCACCAATAAGCCAGTATTACAAGAAATGTTAAAGGGACTTCTGTAAACAGAGAAGGGGTAAAAAAGAAAACAGAAATAACAAATATGAATAATAAAATGGCAGTAACTATATACCTATCAGTAATCACTTTAAAAGGAAATGGAGTAAATGCTCCAATCAAAAGACATAGGGTAGCCGAATGAAAAAGAAAACAAGACCCGTGCATATGCTGTCTAGAAAAGACCCACTTCAGATCAAATGACACTCACAGACTGAAAGTGAAGGGATGGAAAAAGATATTTCACACAAACCAGGGTAGCAATACTTATATCAGATAAAAAATACTTAAAGTAAAGGCTATACTTAGAGATAAAAAAGGGAATTACATAATAAAGGGATCGATAAATCAAGATGACATAACCCTAGTAAACATATATGCACCCAACATAAGGGCATCTACATACATAAAGCAATTATTGACTGACATAAAAGGAGAGATCAAGAGTGATACACTCATAGTAGAAGACTTTAACATGCTATTGACACCAATGGACAGATCTTCCAGGCAAAGAATCAACATGGAGACAATGGGCCTAAAAAATACACTAGAACAGATGGAATTAATAGATATTTTCAGAGCATTTTACCCCAAAGCAGCAAAATATACATTCTTCTCAAGTGCACATGGAACGTTTTCAAGGACACATCACATATTAGGACACAAAACAAGTCTCAATAAATTTAAGAAGCCTGAAATCATATCAATCGCCTTCTCTGATCACAATGGTATGAAACTAGATATCAATTATAAAAAAAAAAGGAAAATACACAAATACATGGAAGCTAAATAACATGCTAGTAAACAATGAATGGGTTATTAATGAGATCAAGGAAGAAATCAAAAGATACCTAGAGACAAATGAAAATGAAAACACGATGACTCAAAATTTATGGGACACAGAGAAAGCAGTCATAAGAGGAAAATTCATAGCAATACAGGTCTATCTCAAGAAACAAGAAAAAGCTTAAATAAGCAATCTAACCTTACAATTAAAAGAACTAGAAAAAGGACAGCAAAGACCAAAGTGAATAGAAGGAAGGTAATAATAAAGATCAGAGTGGAAATAAACGATATAGAGTCTAGAAAAACAATACAAAAGATTAATGAAACCAAGAGCTGTTTCTTTGAAAGGATAAAGAAAATAAACGCTTAGCCAGATTCATCAAGGAAAAAAGAGAGAGGATTCAAATCAGTAAAATTAGAAATGAAAGAGGAGAAATAACCACGGACTCCACAGAAATACAATGGATCATAAGCAAGTACTATGAGCAATTATATGCCAACAAATTGGACAATCTGGAAGAAACTGACATATTCCTAGAAACACAATCTCCCAAGACTGAGTTAAGAAGAAACAGAAAATCTAAACCAACCGATAACCACCAATGAAATAGAATCAGTAATCAAAAACCTCCCAACAAACAAAAGTCCTGAACCAGATGGCTTCATAGGTGCATTTTATCAAATATTCAAAGAAGAATTATCACCTATTCTTCTCAAACTATTCCGAAAAGTTCAAGAAGAGGGAAAGCTCCCTAACTCCTTTTAAGAGGCCACCATTACCTTGATTCCAAAACCAGGCAAAGACATCACAAAAAAAGAAAACTATAGGCTGATATCTCTTATGAACATTGGTGCAAAAATCCTCAACAAAATACTAGTGAACCGAATTCAGCAATACATTAAAAATATCATACACCAGGATCAAGTTGGATTTATTCCTGGGATGCAAGATTGGTTCAAAATCCACAAATCGATTAATGTGAAACACCACATTAACAAATTGAAAGATAAAAACCATATGGTAGTATCAATTGATAACGTTCAACAGAATCCAACATCCATTTATGATAAAAACTCTCAGCAAAGTGGGAATAGAGGGAACATACCTCAACATAATAAAGGCCAAATATGACAAACCTACAGCTAACGTCATACTCAATGGGGCAAGGCTAAAAGCGTTTTCCTTAAGATCAAGAACAAGACAAGGATGCCTACTTTCACCACTACTCTTCAACATTGTATTGGAAGTCTTAGCCACTGCAGTAAGATAAGAAAGAGAAATAAAAGGCATCCAAATTGGAAGGGAAGAAGTAAAACTCTTGTTATTTGCTGATGACATGATACTATATATAGAGAACCCTAAAGAGTCTACCAAAAAACTGTTAGAACTGATCGATGAATTCAGTAAAGTAGCAGGTTACAAAATAAATATTCAGAAGTCAGTGGCATTTTTATACACCAATGATGAACTTTCAGAGAGAGAAATTAAGAAAACAATCTCATTTACAATTGCCTCAAAAACTATAAAATATTTGGGAATCGAATTAACTAAAAAGGTAAAAGACCTGTTTTCAGAAAATTATAAGTCATTGAAAAAAGAAATTGAAGAAGATACAAATAAATGGAAGCATATATCCTGTTCATGGGTAGGAAGAATTAACATTGTTAAAATGGTCATACTACCCAAAGCAATCTATAGATTCAATGAAATCCCTATCAAAATACCAATGGCATTTTTCAGAGAGCTAGAAAAAATAATCCTAAAATTTACACGGAGCCATAAAAATCTCTGAATAGCCATGGAAATCTTGAGAAAGAAGAACAAAGTTGGAGGTATCACACTACCTGATATCAAACTATACTACAAGGCTATAGTAATCAAAACAGCATGGTACTGACATAAAAACAGATACATTGATCAATGGAACAGAACAGTGAGCCCAGAAATAAATCTGCACCTATACACTCAGTTAAAATGTGACAAAGGAGGTAAGAATATACAATGGGGTAAAGACAGTCTCTTCAATAAATGGTGTTGGGAAAATTTGACAAGATACATGCAAAAAAAAAAAAGAAACTGGACCATCTTCTTACACTATATACAAAAATAGACTCAAAATAGATTAAAGACTTAAATGTAAGACCGAAATCATAAAACTTCTAGAAGAAAACATAGGCAGTAAACTCTCTGATATTACTAATAGGAATTTCTTTTCAGATATATCTCCTCGGGCAAGGGAAACAAAAGAAAAAATAAGCATATGAGACTACCTCAAGCTAAAAAGTTTTTGTACAGCAAAGGAAACCATCAACAAAACAAAAAGACAACCAACTGTTTGGGAGAAGATATTCACTAATGATACATCTGATAAGGGATTAATATCCAAAATTTATAAAGAACTTATACAACTCAACAACAAAAAAACAAACGATCCAATTAAAAAATGGGCTGAAGACCTGAACAGATACTTCTCCAAAGAGAAAATACAGATGGCTAATAGATGTATGAAAAGATGCTCAAGGTCGCTAACCATCAGAGAAATGCAAATTAAAATGACATATCACCTCACACCTGTCAAAATGGCTATCATCAATAAATGAAAAAACAAGTGTTGGCGAGGATGTGGAGAAAAGGGAACCCTCATACATTGTTGGTAGGATTGCAAATTGGTACAGCCGCTATAGAAAAAGTGGAGGTTTCTCAAAAAATTAAAAATGGATATACTTTTTGATCCAGCAATTGCACTTCTGGGTATTTATCCAAAGAAAACCAAAATAATAATTCATAAAGATCTATGCACTCCAATATTCATGGCAGAACAATTTACAATAGCCAAGATATGGAAGCAACCTAAATGCCCATCAATAGACGACTGGATAAAGAAATTATGGTTCATATATACAATGGAATATTACTCAGCCATTAAAAAAATTGAAATCCTACCATTTGCAATGCCATAGATGGACCTAGAGGTTATTATACTGAGTGAAATAAGTCACACAGAGAAAGATAAGTAATGTATGATTTCATTTATATGCGGCAATCTAAGGAACAAAAAGAACAAACTAATCAAAAACAGACTCACAAATATAGTGGACAACTTGGTGACAGACAGAAGAGAGGAGGTTTGGGGGGCTGGGAGAATGGGTTGAAGGGTTAAAGAAGTACAAATTAGTAGTTGATACTTGGGCATGGGGATGAGGAGCATGGCATAGGGAATGCAATTAGCATTAATATGATGTCGTGGAGGGTCAGGGTAGGGAGGGAGCAATTGGAGGGACTGTTTTATGAACAATATAGATGTCTAACCAATGTACTGTATACTTGGAATTTAAATAAATAAATTTATTTAAAAAAATGAAAAAAACTCATTTAGATTGTAGACTTAAAAGGGTTACATTTTCTTATATGTTAATTATGCTCAATAAGGTTGATTTTTTTTTTAAAGGAGCAAAGGAAAATCCTAGGACAATAGCTGTGAAGTAGGTCTAAGGAGCAACTAATTCTGATTAGAGCAAAAGGATGGGGGTCTTCAAGAAGGAAGTCTCCAGAATAAAAGTGATCACTGTTATAGACTGAACTGTGTCCCCCCAAAATTCAGATGTTAAACCCCTAACCCTCATGTGACCATATTAAAGAAAGACCCTTTAAGGAGGTGATTAAGATTAAATGATACTGTAGAACCCTGAACTGGTAGAACTGGTGTCCTTATGAAGAGGGAAGAGACACCAAAGACATCACTCTCTCTCTCTCTCTGCCATGTGAGGACACAGTGAGAAGGTGGCCACTGGCAAGAAAGGAGGAGAGTCCACGCCAGAAATCAAAGCCTGCTGCAACCTTGATATTGGACTTTCCAGCCTTTAAAACTGTGAGAAAATAAATTTCTGCCAGTTAAGCCACAAGTCTATGATATTTTGTTGTGGCAGCTCTAAAAGATAAAGATGATCATTTTATGTATGGAATACAGGTATGCCTTGCTTTCCAAAAGTTTGTGTTAGGCAAACTTAGGTCTTTCGTAAAAGCAAAGTCACATAAGGCAAACTTTTGAAAAGTGGGGATATTTTTCGCTTTATGCCATTTAGGCTTACAATAAGTTTCATGGGAATGCTCTACAGTAGGCCCTTGTTATCAGTGGGGCATTAGTTCTAAGACCCCCCTCAAGAATATCAAAATCTGAAGATGCTCATGTACCTTATATAAAATAGCATAATATTTGCATATAACCTATGTGCATCCTCCTGTACACTATAAATTATCTCTAGATTACTTATAATACTAATAATACAATGTAAATGTTATGTAGATGGTTGTTATACTGTATTATTCAGGGAATAATGACAAGAAAGAAAGTGCATACATGTTCAGCAACCGTATAGGCCTAACGACATAGTACACCTCAGAAACATAACATTTTTTCCCCAATATTTTTGACCCAAGACTGGTTGTGGAACCCGTGGATGCAGAAGGCCGGCTGTACTTTTGGATAGCACAGGAAACCTGTATCATATTGAGAGACCACTGGATGGTGTGTGAGGAATTGGCCTAAGTATATTAAAAACTAAAAAAACTCTTAAAAGGCAATGATTGATTCTAGAAAACCAAAAAATTATTCAGGAAAAACAATCATAGTACATTGACTTAGTAGAGACTAAAAATAGATAACTACATCAGAAGAGGAAGGGAGAAAGGACAGTAAGAAAGCTACATCTTATCTATCGTAAAAGAAAAGTACCAATGACTAAAATCAATAAATCAAGAAACAGCAGCATATAGCTTATAATTTTAAAATGTGCTACAAAAGTATATTTAAGAAACAGACGAATCAAAAGCACCTGCCCAGGAAACCAAATTTGATAAATTTGACTTTTTAAATAACACGCTTTATTCTTTGGTTAAAATTTTTATACTGCTTTAAACAAAAGAGAAGGATATGTTCAACATGTTAAACATTGAGGAGTGGTCAAAATAAGGACTTAAGATATCCAAATATATTAACCAGGAAGTCACTACTGATCCTAAAAAATATTTCAGTGGGTTGGTAGAGGAAAAAATCATATTGCACTGTATTTAAATGGAAGGTAAAAATGCTAGAACACTATTTAAAAAAAAACGAACCACTCTGCACATTACATTCACGACCTACATTCTGTTACTGGTAGGATTTATTCTCTCCCACTCACTGTACTTATATGAAAGAACAAAATAAAACAATAGAGTACCCCAGGCTGCACTCTTCTTATCCCAGGAGATCGTGTCATCTTAAGAGAGAGTGGCATGCTTTCACCAGCAATTGAGAAAAAAGGAGTGAGTCACTTTCTTTTATTCATTCATCTATTCATTCATTCAACACACATCAATTAAGAGCCTCCTGTAGGCCAAATGAGCCAAGCTCTGCTAGATGACAGGGACACAGAGGTGAGGACCACAAGGTCCTTATCCTCCAAGAAGTCACAGCCTAGTTGAGGGACCTTCGCATTAACATACATGTTTCGCCATCACATAGTACTTGCTATAAAAGATTATAAAGTACAAAAGAGAAGTGGGAACTGGTCACCACAGCCCTAATAAGCCTCGATGGCCAACCTCTAATAAATCCCTCATTCCGGGCCAGAAGGAAAAGCAAAGGGGCCCTTGACTGGATCCCTCCAGCACTCAGTAACCTAGTTCCTGGAGACTAAACCAATATGTTTAATTTGCAAATAAGCAATTTCTATGTTGCTCAACCTTAAAGTAGTGTATCCAGAGAAATCTGGAAAGTTTCAGTGTTATGCTTCTACTGCCATTCAAAGTCTCATTTGCCTTTAGCCTAATTTTTCTCAGACCCTGGGGCTGGGTTTAATAATTTAAGAGGGAAGTGAGAATTACTCAGAAAGATAAACTGAAAGAACAGCTTTGCCTAACTTCAAACCATAAAAATCTTGGCATAGGTAAATTAGCATAGCTGCCTGTGACTGGTTGTAACCAGGGTCTCCCAAGAGCCCTCTTAGGCCCTGACTATTCATACTTACAGTGCCAGTTGGACTCTCAAATATCCCAATCTTGCCAGCCTCCAGCACTTGGTATAGCTCTGCCATGAAGTCTTTCTGGATGGAATAAGGTGTAAAGGGAAAAGGGAAATGGATGTCACCAACATCCTGGGTTTTGTTAGCCATGGTCCTAGGAGAAAAAAAAAATGTAGTAGTTCTCTGATGAGCTAGGAGAAACTGGCTTGAAATTTAGAACAGTTCCTAAGAGCAGGCTTAATATTAGCTATGGAATACTCCTTAGGTTGCACATTAAAAAAAGTTTGTTTTACAGAGACCATGTTCTCTCCATCATGTTCATATCCCCCATGAAGCCTTACTAAATCATGCAATCCATTTAGTGACATTCACCAGAAATGGCTACAGCCTAGGAAAGCCCCTATACAGAAATCTCCTGCCATTTCACCTGGGACACCTCAGCTGCTTGAATACCTGACTAATGCCTCTATGAAAGGCTTGCAGATTTCCTCTGGGAGACCTGTACCCCGGGATTAAGGATGCTGCCTGGAATTACTTTTGCAACATTCTGCTTTCTCATCTCCACAGTGCAGCATTCACATGAGAAAACTGTTTCACTCTATCCTACTGGGAAGACCTGTAAGAAAAATCATGACACACAGAGAATTACAAGTACAACCTTTTTACATGGCATAGGTTAACATATACATCTCTATTTTACAGATATCTTTAGTTTGTTTCTTAGTTCATCCTAGCCTCCATTACCAGTACAAACCAGAGCTGTCTCCAAAAATTTTTTTTGCCCTCAAGAAGTAGGAGCTTTCTGTCTGGTTCCAGACTGGCAGAGCTCCCTTAACAGGGACTAAGCCTGGGGAAGAGTTCCCGATAGACCACAGAATCTCTCTTCCCTCACCAGGCCAAAGTAAAAAAAAAAAACTTCTCTGCTCCATATTTGTCATCTTTTTTTTCCTCCTCTGAACCTAATTTCTCCGAGACAGCTTTTACATTCCCTTTTTCCTTTACTCACCATTTGGAGGACTGACTCTTCCATCCTGGTTCCCACACTCTCTCTTTGGAAATCACTGCTCCGAGCTAACCAGCAGGCCCATCTTTTTAAAGTACAAATAGTAATAATTCTAAAACATCTTTGCTACATAACTGGCCTCAATAAGACTAGCAATAGTGTCAATTCATTTATGAGGGAAAAAGTAGCTGCCATGATGTTCTTCCACTTATAGTTTAAGGGCCATACTGACGACTAGACTTAGAAGGATAACTATAAAAAGAGTGACTTGAAAAAACAAGGACAATTCAACACTGAGAGGGAGGCATGTAATCAAATAGTCATTAAAATACAAAGGGGAAGAAGAAAGGTATCTAACAAATTTTAAGCACTTATATGTTAAGCACTCTACAGACCCTTTTAGTCTTACTATCTCATTTAATCTAAGTAACACTAAAAGGATACAGGTGTTGGATACAGATGTCTACAGAAATGGAATAACTGTTCAAAGTCTCAGCTAATTACAGGAAAACCAGGGTTCCAAACCAGGTCTTTATCACTGTTTCAGTCAAGTTTATCCAGTTCCAAAATATTTTATGCTCATTAAAAGAGGTAACATACATTAAAGCACCTCAGGTACATATTAGTTCTGAAAGTGTTCATTTTCTGAAGTCTTCAATTACCACTGCTTATTTACTTGGATATAAATTATCACTACAGACTGAACTGTGTCCCCCTCCCCCCAAATTTATGTGGTAAAGCCCTCATCCCCAACATGAGACTCTATTTGGAGACAGAGCTTTTAAGAAGTAATTAACATTAAAAAAGAAAGTAATTAAAATTAATGCAGAATGGTGGGGTCCTGATCCCTATAGGGATTGGTGGCATTACAGGAGGAAGAGAGAGCGCTCTGCTTACCAGCCACGTGAGGACACAGCAAGAAGGGGGCCTTCTGCAAGACAGGAAGAAAGTCCTCACCAGGGACCGAATAGGTTGGCACCTTGATCTTGGACTTTCCAGCCTCCAGAACTGTAAGAAAAAAATTCTGTTGGTTAAGCCACCCAGGGTATGGTATTTTGTTATGACAGCACCAAAAGACAGAAACAACTATGCATGTTCCAGGTAATGTCCTGCTGCTATGCTCCTAAAATGCTTTAACTTCACACAACTGAGGGACAATGCAGCCCCAAGAGAAAACATTTTCTGCACCTGCTGTTAATCCAGAGCCACCACATGCAGCAGATGCAATGTTCCCACAGCTGGGGACATGCGCTGGCCTTATGTCTCCCTCCCAACTCCACTCTCAGAGCTCTCACACCGTGGAGGAAAAACTTGCTACTCATTAGTATTTATTTCCACTTTTCATGGCACATCTTCCAACAATCTGATCAATTCCACTCATCCCAATCCTCTTGACTGGACCCTACTCCACCTTGATTCCCTGAAGGGCAGAAGGGCAGAGCCATTAACAGAATGGGCTCTAGGGTCAGACTGCCAAAAATGGGATCCTGGGTGCCTTCTTAATATCCCTAATCCTCAATTTCCCCACGTGTGAAAGAGAGATAGGTAAAAGCGCATGTTCATAAGGTTGCAGTGATCACTACATAAGATAACTTATGAAAAGCACTCCAGCGTAAACGTGAAGCTCCTGGTGCGTGTTAGCTATTATTCCACAGCACCACTCCAGTTCAACTACACGTCCCGCCCTCATTGGCTTTCCCTTCCCTCGCACATTGGTTTCTCGTTTGTCAATCACCCATTAGCCCCGCCCCTATATCCGGAAGGTTTCTCCCGCTCCCACTCCCCAGTGCCAGTTCACCCTTCTTGCGTACACCAGAGTTTGCCCTTTCTCGTCTCGTTTCTCCGCGTCCTCAGCTGTCACCAAGCAGAACTGCGCTCACTGTCTTCGTCGGCTGGACAGCTTCGCTGCCGGTGAGGTATCAGAGCGAATGTTGACGAATTTGAATTCGGAGCTACGCGGGGAACCAATCCTAGGAGGAGCGTGCGTGCTGCCACGCGCCCCGCGCCACTGCGCGTGCTCCGCGGGGACTGAGAGGGGCGTGTATTTTCCCTTTTTGCACCACTGCGCATATGCACACGGTGGGGGCGGGGGGCGTGTCCTATCTTTTTGCGCCATTGCGCTTTCGCGGAGGAGGTGGAAGCCGGACTCTTCCTGGTCCTAGGAATACTGACTAGGATGGACCTTCGGAGCCTGTGGTCAGAAATACTGACCACAGCCTTTGAACTTAATGCGGGCCCGCCTCTGCCCACCTGCTGGCTGCAGGATGTTTTTCATTCGCCGCCAGTTGGTGCCACATGTACTAAGCACTGGACAATTGCTTGACTTGACAAAATTGGCTGATAATTTAACGTGAAACTGAGGGCCAAAATGCTATAGCTGAGAATTTAGAAACCTGAATGTGGTTCCCTGCTCTTGGCAGGCTTTAACATATGTAAACCTGTTATTTTCCCATTAAAATGGACCATACCTGACCTAGCCAACTCAACGGGGTTGTACAGGATCTTTGACATACTTTTTTTAAAAAAATTACAGTTGGCATACATATTTTAAGATGTACGACATACTGATTAGATGTTTCCATAATTCTTATTATGTAAACGTCTTAACAAAGTGATCACTCCGTAAGTCTAGTACCCAGCTGAAACCGTACATAGATTTTATAGTAACTATTTCCCTATGCTGTATACATCACTGTGACTTTTATAAATTTGTACTTCTTAATCATTTCCCCTTTGCCACCCATCCCCCAACACCCCTCCCATATGGCAACTGTCAATTTGTTCTGTTTCTCAGTTTGTTTTGTTTGTTCATTTAGTTTTTTTAGATTCCACATATAAATGAAATTATATGGTATTTTTCTTTACCCGACTTATTTCACTTAGCATAATATCCTCTAGATTCATGCATGTTGTTGCAAATGACAAGATATTGGGTTTTTTAATGGCTGAGTAACACTCCATTGTATATACTACCAATTCTTCTTTATCCATTGTCTATCAGACACTTTGTTGCTTATCTTGGCTATTGTAAATAGTGCTGCAATAAACATAGAGCTGCATATATCTTTTTCAATTAATGTTTTGGATTTCTTCAGATAAAAACTCACAAGTGGAATTGCTAGGTCATCTAGTAGTTCTACTTTTAATTATTTGAGGAACCTCCATTATGTTTTCCATGCACTAATTTACAATCCCACCAGTAGTGCATAAGGATTCCCTTCGCATCTTTGCCAGTAGTTTTTGTTTGATTGTTGGATGTGAGGCAATATCTCATTGAAGTTTTAATTTGTATTTTCCTGATGATCAGTAATGTTGAGCATTTTTTCATATGCCTATTGGCCATCTCCATGTCCTCTTTGGAGAAATGTCTATTCAGCCTCTCTACCCATTTTTTAAATTGGATTATTTCTTCTTTTGATGTTAAGCTGCATGAGTTCCTTATATATTTTGGACATAAATCCCCTATTGGATGTGTCATTGGCAATTATCTCCTCCCATTAAGTAGGTTGTCTTTTCATTTTGTCGATGATTTCCTTTGCTGTGCAAAACTTTTTAGTTTGATGTAGTCCCATTTTTTAATTTTTTCTTTTGTTTCCTTTGTCCGAGGAGACATGTCCTATATATATACACACACACACACACACACACACACACACACACACACACACACACATATATGTGTATATATATGTATATATATACCTATATACATATATATATATTACTAAGAGCAATGTCACAGACTGTACTGCCTATTTTTTCTTCCAAGAGGTTTATGGTTTCAGGTCTTAATTTAAGACTTTAATCCATTTTGAGTTTATTCTTGTATGTGGCCTAAGAAGTTGGTCCAGTTTCGGTTTTGTGCATGTATCTGATCAGTTTTGCCAACACCATTTATTGAATAGACTGTCTTTACCCCATTGTATTTTCTTGCCTCCTTAATCATACATGAAATGATGTTATAGGCGTGAGTTTATTTCTGGGCACTCTATTCTGTTCCATTGGTAAATGTCTTTTTATGCCAGCACCATGCTGTTTTGATTAACCTTATAGTATAGTTTGATATCAAGTAGTGTGATACTCCAATTGTTTCCCCCTACCCCTCAAGATTACTGTGGGTATTCAGGTTCTTGTGTGGTTCCATATAAATTTTAGGATTATTTGTTCTAGTTCTATGAAAAATGCCATTGGTATTTTGTTAAGGATTAAGTTGAATCTATAGATTGCTTTGAGTAGTATGGATATTTTAACGATGTTAATTGGCAATTATCTCCTCCCATTAAGTAGGTTGTCTTTTCATTTTGTCTATGATTTCCTTTGCTGTGCAAAACTTTTTAGTTTGATGTAGTCCCATTTTTTTATTTTTTCTTTTGTTTCCTTTGTCTGAGGAGACATGTCTTTTACCTTGGTTAAATTTAGTCCTTGGTAATTTATTTTATTTTTTCTGCATCTATTGATAATGATCATATGATTTTTATCCTTCATTTTATTTATGTGGTGTATCACATTAATTAATTTGCAGATATTGAGCCCGCATGGCATCCTGGGAATAAATTCCACTTGATCATGGTGTATAATCTTTTTACTGCATTGCTGAATTACGTTTGCTAATATTTTATTAAGGATTTTGAATCTATGTACATCAGGGATATTGGCCTATAATTTTTTTTGTAGTGTCTTTGTCTGGTTTTGGTATTAGGGTAATACTGGCCTTGTAAAATGAGTTTGAGAGACTTCTCTTATTTTTAGAATAGTTTGGGGATAGGTATTAATTATTTGAATGTTTGGTAAAATTCACCTGTGCAGCCATCTGTTCTAGGGCCTTTGTGCATTGGAAGGTTTTTTATTACCAATTCAGGTTTGTTAGTAGTTTTAGGTCTGTTCAGAAATTGTCTCTTCCTGATCCAGCCTTGGAAGATTGTATATTTCTAGGAATTTATACATTGTTTCTAGGTTGTCCAATTTGTTAGTATATAATAAAATAGTTCATAGTATTTCCTTATAATCCTTTATATTTCCATGATGTCAGTTATCACTTCTCTTTCATTTCTGATTTTATTTATTTCTACCCTCTTTTTTTCTTTTTTGATTAGTATGGCTAATGGTTTATCAATTTTGTTTATCTTTTCAAAGAATGAGCTCTTCGTTTCATTGATATTTTCTATTGTTTTTATAGATTCTATTTCATCATTTATGCTCTGATTTTTATTATTCCTTTCCTTCTCACTTTGGGTTTTGTTTGTTATTCTTTTACTAGGTCTTTAGGTATAAGGTTAGATTGAGATTTTTCTTGTTTCTTGAGGTAGGCCTGTATTGCTATGAATTTCCCTCTTAGAACTTCTTTGGCTATGTCCCTTAGGTTTGGGGTCATTTTGTTTTCATTTTCATTTGTCTCAGTCTCTTGATTTCTTCTTTGGCCTCATTGTTTAGTAGCATGTTATTTAGCCTCCCTGTGTTTGTGTGTTTTTCAGTTTTCTTCTTGTAATTGATTTCTAATTTCATACCATTGTGATTGGAGAAGATGCTTGATATGATTTCAATCTTCTCAGATTTATTGGGACTTGGTTTGTGACCTAACATATAGTCTATCCTGGAAAATGTTCTATGTGTGTGCTTGAAAATAATGTATATTCTGGATGTCCTAAATAATGTATGTCTTAAAAATATCAAATAAGTCCATCTGGTCTAATGTGTCATTTGAAGTTGCCATTTCCTTGTTGATTTTTTTATCTGGATGATCTATCATTTATTTCAATGGAGTGTTAAAGTCCTCTATTATTACTGTCAACATCTCCCTTTATGTCTATTAATATTTGCTTTATATATTTAGGTGCTCCTACATTAGCTGTATAGATGATTATGAAAGTTATGTTCTCTTGTTGGATTGATCCCTTTATCACTGTGAAATGATCTTCTTTGTCCCTTGTTATAGCCCTTGTTTTCTTTTTTGGGGGGTTTTATTTATTTTTTAATTGAAGAAATTATTTAAATTTTTCCCTCGTCTACCTCTCCCCTCCCCCTTCCCCCTACCCTCTGGTTATCACTAGTCCATTGTCCATGAGTCTCTTGAATCTCTGTTTGTTTGTCCTGTTCATTTGTTGTTTTTAAGTTGGTATCCCACATATAAGTGATATCATGCAGTTTTCAACTTTTTCTGTCTGGCTTATTTTGTTTAGCATGATTATTTCAAGGTTCATCCATGTCGCAAATGGCAGTATTTCATCTCTTCTTATGGCTGAGTAATATCCCATTGTATTTATGTACCACAGCTTCTTTATCCAATCACCTATCATAGGACACTTCAGTTGCTTCCATGTCCTGGCCACTGTGAATAATGCTGCTTTGAACATCGTTGTGCAAATATCTTTTCGAATATGAGTTTTCAAGTCTTTGGGGTAAATACCCAATAGAGAGATTGCTAGGTCATATGGTAGATCGATTCTTAGTTTTTGAGGAACCTCCATACTATTTTCCATAGTGGCTGTACCAATTGGCAGTCCCACTAGCAGTGTATGAGGGTTCCTTTTGATCTGCATCCTCTCCAACATTTGTTATTACTTGGCTTGTTGATTACAGCTATTCTAACAGGTGTGAGATGGTATCTCATTGTGGTTTTGATTTGCATTTCCCTTAAAGCTAGCGATGTTGAGCATCTTTTCATATATTTGTTGGCCATTTGTATGTCCTCTAGGGGGAAGTGTCTGTTCAGGTCCTCTGCCCATTTTTTGATTAGATCATTTGTGTTTTTTGTTGTTGTTATTGAGTCATATGAGTTCTTTGAATATTTTGGATATTAGGTCCTTATCGGATGCATTGCTTGAAAATATATTTTGCCATTCGGATGGTTGTCTCTTTCAGCCCTTGTCTTTAAGTCTATTTTGTCTGATGTAAGTTTTGCTACCCCATTTTTTAAATTTCCACTTGCATGAATTATCTTTTTCCATCCCTGTATTTTTTTTTCAATCTGAAGTGGGTTTCTTGTAGGGAGCATGTGTATGCGTCTTGTTTTTTATCCATTCAGCCACTCTATCTCTTTTGGTTGGAGCCTTTATTCCATTTACATTTAAAGTAATTATTGATAGGTATGTAGTTGTTGCCATTTTATTGATTATTTTCTGATTATTTTTTTCTCTGTTCCTTTCTTTATCTTGCTCTCTTGTATGTTGATGACTTTCTACAGTGTCATGTTTGGATTCTTCTCTATTTCTTGTATATCTATTATAAATTTTTGGTTTGTGTCTATCATGTACTATACCAAGTTATGTTTATAGCAGTCAGTTTAAGTTGGTGGTTGCTTAAGTTCGAACACATACTAAAATCACTACAATTTTTTACTCACACTCTCTACATTTATGTTTTGCCATTATTTTTTGCTTCTTGTGTGTATGTATTTGTATGTATCCCCTAATTTATTGTAATTACACATAATCTTCCTACTTTTGCCTTTTAACCTTTTACTAGCTTTATAGTTGATTGATCCACTACTTTAACTGTTACCTTTGTCAGTGAGAATGTTTTTCTTTTCTATATTTTTATTTTTTAGGTGAGGCAACCCTTGGTTGACCTCACAGATTGCAAGAACTTTGTCAGTTTACAATCCCTTATTTTTTTATTTTTTTACTCCTACAGCACCTGGTCTTCCTAGGTAGTCTCCTATCCTAGTACTAATCAGACCCAACCCTGCTTAGCTTCCAAGGTCAGATGGGATCAGGCTTGTTCAGGGTAGCATGGCTGTAGACATCTCTCCTATGTTTTTTATTCATATATTTTTTAATCTTTCTTGCTTAAAGAAGTCCCTTTAACATTTCTTGTAATACTGTTTTAAAGCTGATGAACTACTTTAGCATTTTTCTTGTCTGGGAAGCTCTTTATCTCTCCTTCAATTCTAAATAATAGCCTTGCTGGGTAGAGTAATCTTGGTTGTAGGTCTTTACCTTTTATTACTTTGAATATTTTATGCTACTCCCTTTTGGCCTGCAAAGTTTCTTTTGAGAAATCAGCTAGTGGTCTTATGGGAGCTCCCTTGTATGTAACTAACTGCTTTTCTCTTGCTACTTTTAAGATTCTCTTTGTCTTTAACTATTGATATTTTAATTATGATGTGTCGTGGTTTGGGCCTCTCTGGGTTCATCTTATTTGTGACTTTTTGCACTTCCTGGACTTATGTATTTATTTTCTTTGCCGGGTTAGGGAAGTTTTCTGTCATTATTTCTTCAAATAGCTTTTCAATTTCTTTCTCTACCTCTTCTTCTTCTGATACCCCTACAATGTGATTGTTGGTATGATAGATGTTGTCCCAGAGTCCCATAAACTATTCTAATTAAATTTTTTTTTCCTTTTTTGCTGATCCAAATAGGTTTTTCTACTACCTAGTATTCTAGATCACTGATTTGATCCTCTGCTTCATCTAATCTGCTGTCAATTCCATCTAATATAGTCTTTATTTCAATTATTTTATTCTTCATTTCTGACTGCTTCTTTTTTATTGTTTCTCCCTGTTGAGATTCTCACTAAGTTCATCTCTTCTTCCCCTAAGTTCATTGAGTATCCTCATAACCAGTGTTTTGAATTCTGTATCTGGTAGATTGCTTGTCTCCATTTTGCTTAGTTCTTTTTCTGGAATTGTTTCCCATTCTTTCGTTTGGGAAATGTTTCTTTTTCTCCCCATATTGACTGACAACCTGTATTCATTTCTATATGTTAGGTAGATCTGCTGTATTTCTCAGTCTTGGCAGAGTGGCCTTATGTAGTAGGTGTCCTGTGAGACCCAATGGCACAGTTTCCTTGCTCACCTGAGCTGGATACTCCAGGAGTGTCCCTTGTGTGGGCTGTGTTTGCCCTCCTGTTGTAGTTGAGCCTTGAATGTTGTTGGCATGTCAGTGGGTGGGATTGACTCTCATGCTGACTGGCTGTGAGGACTATCTATGACTATAGCGGACCAGCTTTTGTGAGGGGGCTGAACCCATGGAGTGGGAGTTGCTTTAGTGAGGCTCTGGTGCTAGCCAAATCCACCCATTGTGTGTGTCATTTGTGAAGATGATTGGGTGGTTCTCTGGTACGATCTGAAGCTGGCCAACAGGTGTGTTGGTTCTGGAGCCTTTTGGGAGGGGCTCTAGTGAAGAGCACAGTCAGCTGACATTTGTGCCTGGGCTTGGGGCCACCTGGTAACAACTACAAAGTGATTCACAGTTCATTCCCACTTGTGCTGGGCTTGGAGGCTCTTGGGAGAGTCTGTGCTGTGAACTGAGACTGGCTGCCACTAGTTCTGGGCTTGAGACCCTCTGGTGGGCACCACAATGTGAACTGAGGCCGGTTGCCACTTGTATCAGTTTTGTGGCTGCTTAGTTGAATCTACGTTCCTGCCAACACTGGCCATGGCTCATTCCAGGCTTAGGGCTACCTGATGGGAGTTACAATGCAATTTGACAATAGTCACCACCTATACCCAGCTTGGAACTGCTTAGCAAGAGGTACAGGGCATGCTGAGGCCAGTCACTGCTTATTTGTTATTTGTGGACCTTTGAGAGATTTTAAGAAAGTCCACAGCATGAGCTGGGCCAGGCTGCTTGTGTGGAAAAGCTGCTGAAAGAGGTTTGAGCCAGGAGCACGAGTTGGGTGGTGTGTGTCTCCAGAAATCACCGGGGCTGTATGAAGAATGTTAGCCAAGTTAATGGAGAGCTTAGATTTGACACCCGCCTGCACCTGCCAGCTGGGTAGAAGGAGGGCTCATCATAGGAGCAGTGGTGCCTGCACGCACTTCTGTCCCAGGAGAGAGCTGCATGACCCCTACCCCTCTAGCCTTTGCCCTAAAACTAGTCAATTCAGCTCCTCTCCATATGTCCCTGGTGCTTTTTGAACTGTTGCCCGAGCATTGGCACCCAGAGCAAGTGAGTCTGTGAGCAAGCAAGTCAATGCACGGGCCCCTCAAGAGGAGTGCCTAGGACTCCTTCTGTCTTACTTGGATGCAATCCCTGCTAGCTTTTATAGCCAGATATTATGGGGACTCTGCTTCCCAGCATTCATGCCCCTGGCTGGAGAGTCTGGTGTGGGGATGGGACCCCTCGCTCCTCAAGGAGGTCTTCCACAGCTGAGATATCCCTCCTGTGGGTATGGAACCTGCCTGTTCTGCATGTCCGCCCTTACCTACCGGTCTCGTCATGGCTTCTTCTTCATATCTTTAGTTATAGGAATTCTGTTCAGCTAATCTTCAGGTGGTCATTCTATACAACTCAATGATGGTTGTTCTATAATCTAGTTGTAATATTGATGTGGTTGTGGGAGGAGGTGAGCACAGCATTTACCCACTTTGCCATCTTGATCTGAAATTCTCAATAAAGTCTCAGTGTCTTAATTGCAGGTAAATGTAAGCACTGTAGAACATCAGGCCCCAACCTTTTTGGTTCCAGGGACCAGCTTCGTGGAAGACAATTTTTCCACAGACTGGGGGCAGGGGGTGATAGTTTTGGGATGATTCAAGCACATTACATTTATTGTCCACTTTGTTTCTATTATTATTACATTGTAATATATAATGAAATAATTATACAACTCACCACAATGCTGAATCAGATGCCAACAAATACAGCTGTATAATTGAAGTACATTGATTCACTTGCCACTATAAAGCCTGCCATGAGATGCAACTTGTCTTTTGCCACTCACTGACAGGGTTTTGATATGAGTCTGCAAGCAATTGATTTATTATGGTCTCTGTGCAGCCAAACCTCTCTGCTAATGTTAATCTGTATTTGCAGCTGCTCCTCAGCACTAGCATCACTGCCTCAACTCCACCTAAGATCATCAGGCATTAGATCCTCATAAGGAGCTTGCAACCTACCCCGCTAGCATACGCAGTTTACAGTAAGGTTTGCGCTCCTATGAGAATCTAATGCCTGATGATCTGAGGTGGAGCTGAAGCACTGATGTTAGTGCTGGGGAACAGCTGCAAATACAGATGAAGCTTCACTCACTTGCCTGCCATTCACCTCCTGCTGTGCGGCATAGTACTGGTCCATGGCCCAGGGACCCCAGTTGTAGAAGACAAGTTTAGGGAATTGTTCCCATTCAGTGCCAAGCACAACTCTTAGGAAACAAAGAAGATAAAGTACCAGCCCTGCCATCAAGAAGTTCATCTTAGGAGGACAGACCACATCACATTCACTTCCCTGGACTTGAGTTCTCCTTTGTTCAATGGGAACATTAAACTACATAAACCCTATGAGCTTTTCTAAAAGTATATCAATTTTTTTTTCCCAACACCACTAAGCACTTAACTCAATTTTTATCTCCAAATAGCTTCAGATCCCAAAAAGGGCTCAGTCCTACAAGACTGAGATGCCAGTCACACATCCAAGTTGTTATCTGTGCTTCTCATCTACTGGCTATATATTGGAGATTCCTACCACCTCCACCTTGGGTTTGGTTAATTTGCAAGAGAGGCTCACAGAACTCAGGAAAACATTTTACTTACAGATCACCAGTTGTTTTTTTTTTTTTTTCAGAATATTCCATAATTTTATTTCCTATCCTTTTTTATTATGTTAAAATATGCATCATGTTAAAATATACATAACATAGTTTGTCATTTTAACCATTTTTAAGTCTACGCTTGAGTGTCATTAAGTATGTTCACATTGTTGTGCAACCATCAACCACAACACATCTCAGAACCTTTTCATCATCTCAAACTGGAACTCTATCCATTAAACAATAACTCCCCTTCTCCCCTCCTCCAAGCCCTTGGTAACTTTCCGTCTCTATGAATTGACTACTCCAGGTACCTCATGAAATAATACAAAATTTATCCTTTTGTGTCTGGTTTATTTCACTTAGCATAATACTTTCAAGATTCATCTGTGCTATAACATGTATCAGAATTTCATTTCTTTTTAAGGAATAATTCCTTAAATGATAATGGAATAATTCCATTTTATTTATATATGTACATATATATATATATATGCGTACATATATATATACATATACACACATACACACACACATTTTGCTTATCCATTCATTTGTTGATGGACATTTGGATTGTTTCTATCTTTTAAATATTACATATAATGCTGATATAAACATTGGTGTTGAAATATTGTTTGAGTCTCTGCTTTCAATTTCTCTGTATATATGCCTAGAATTAAAATTTTGGGTCATATTTAATTTTTAAGGGACCACCATACTGTTTTCTACAGCAGATATGTACCATTTTACATTCCTACTTACAATGTATGAGAATTCCAGTTTCTCCATATCCTTACCAACATTTGTTATTCTCTGGGGTTTTTGTTTTTGTTTTTGTTTTTGTTTTGTTTTGTTTAACAATAGCCATCATAGTGGATATAAAATGGTATCTCATTATGGTTTTGATTAACTTAAAGTTAAGTTGTATGAACAATAAATACACAAACTCATCATTTTATAACTACCTAGTTTCTTGAAGTTATTTACATATATTGTATCTGAATGGTGAAAGTATTATATAAGGGTGTGCTATTGTGCCTTTTTTCCCAACTCTGAGTTCAATGACTTCATTTTTTAAAAATATTTTTTATTTCTCAATCACCGTAGGCATACAATATATTAGTTTCAGGTGTATAACACAGTGATTGGATATTTATATAACTTACAAAGTGATCACTCCAATAAATCTAGTACCCACCTTTTATAGTTACTCCATTATTAACTATATTCTTTATGCTATACTTTAAATCCTCATGACTATTTTGTAATGACCAATCTGTACTTCTTAATCCCTTTCCATCTTTCACCTACCCTCTAACTCTACTCCCATGTGGTAACCCTCAAAATGTTCTCTGTATCTATGAGTTTGTTTCTGTTTTATTTTGTTCTTTTGATTTCACATGTGTCATCATGTGACAGTCATCTTTATCTGACTCCACTCAGCACAATACTCTTTAGGTCCATCCATGTTGCTGCAGATGGCAAGATTTCATTCTTTTATTTATTTTAATGGCTGAGTAATATTCCATTGTATATGTGTACCACCTCTTCTTTATCCATTCTTCCATTGTTAGACATCCAGGTTGCCTCCATATCTTAGCTGTTGTAAAAAATGCTACAGTAAACATATGGATGCACATGTCCCTTTAAAGTAGTATTTTGGGTTTCTTTGGATAAATAGCCAAAAGTGGGATTACTGGATCCTTGTCTCTTGTTATAGCCTTTGTTTTAAAGTCTGTTTTGTCTGGTATAAGTACAGATACCCTAGATTTTGTTTGTTTGTTTCTATTATCATGAAACATCTTTATGCATCCTTTTACTTTCAGTCTGTGTGTCTTTTGATCTGAAGTGAGTCTCTCCTAGGCAGCATATGTAAGGGTCTCATTTCCTTATCCATTTAGCCACCCTTTCTTTTGATTGGAGCATCTAATCCACTTATACTTAAAGCAATTGTTGGTAGATATGTAATTATTGCCATTGTATTATTCCTGTAATACTGGCTTGGTGATGATAGGTGATTAGATAAAGAAGCTGTGATACATAAATACAATGGAACATTACTCAGCCATAAGAAGAGGTGAAATACTGCCATTTACGACAACATGGAGGGACCTTAAGATAATCATGCTAAGCAAAATAAACCAGACAGGAAAAGTTGAAAATCACAGGATATCACTTATATGTGGGATATAAGCCTAAAAGCAACAAACGAACAAGAGAAACAAACAGAGACTCATGGACATGGATAATAGACTAGAGGTTACTAGAGGATGGGGGCAAGGGTGAAGGAGTGAGGTAGATGGGGTAAAAGGGGTCAAATACATGGTGACAGAAAGAAATCTAACTATGGGAAGTGAACACACAATGTAAGTATATGTATGCCTTACTGTTAAAATGTATAGCTGAAACTTACCGGTTTTTGTTAACCAATGTCACCATAAAATAATTAATTAATTAAAAAAAATTGTGGCCCACCAAAATCCTGAGAAAGTCTCTGATGCTTCAGTGTTAACTTTCAAATTCATGTAAATGTTGCATTCTATTCTATAACAACTGTTTGTTTTAGCATAAAAATGTTTTAAAGTAACACCAGCTTTTTCTATGGCTTCAAAGTCCCCCATCCCCCCTCCACACTCTTAGGGTATGAATACACACTCTTAGGGTATGAATCCTCTAATTTAAGAAGCACCATCAGAGGAATAGGTGATAAGACACAAAATCTGGTTGTAGAAAACTAAAGAGCAAACTAATAAGTTTAGACTTCATACTGTAAGCAATTTGCATGCCACTGAAATGTTTTTGAACAGAGGAGTGAAATTGCAAAAGCAATGTCTTGAAAATATTATGCTGGAAGCAATACGAAGCATGGTTTGGAGGAGAGAGAGAGAGAGAGACTAGAAGCAAGCCAGGTTTTACAGGAAACCGGGTAATGCAATAGAGAATTCTACGTTGAGTGGCAATAGAGAGGGAGAAGATTGAGATAGTTAACACTAGGCCATAAACCCAGATCCTGTCCCTCTATTGTCAAGGTTTATATTGAGATTAACACTTCTAATGTAAGAACCTTGTCTTTGTCCCAAAATTTAAATCAGAAGTTAGCCCTATGTGGACCACCTCTGCATTTACTAAACAGCTTATGATGCCATTTATTGAATTAATTCAAAGCCCTTCTTTATAAATTCCTTTCAGAACTTGAGGACGGAGAAAAAAAATTTCTAATAATGTACAAATATAGTTTCTATAGCTCGACAGTGAGAACTATTTAAACCTGTTGTGTATTCCTCTTTGCCTTTGCTGCTGGTAATCTCAGAGCTAAATGTTGTGCATTCTTTTAGTTTTTCATCGGCCAGCAGTTTTTGGTATTTTTTTTTTCCATTCTTATTACTTCTTGCTAATTTTAAGTACATGTCCTAGTAAAGTCAGAATGCCTGGATTCAGATCCCTACTCCATTATTAACTAGTTGGGTGACCTTGGCAGGTTGTTTAAACCCTCTTAGCCTCAGTTTCCTCAGTTATAAAAAGGGGATAACAACAAGACCTATTCTATAGGATTCTTGTGAGATAAATGGGATCATCTTAGTAATATAAAGAGATTAGCACCTTGCGTGCCATATTATAAAAGCTTAAAAAAGGTTAGCTATTACTAATATTGACAGGGTTTAGTTTCAGTGTCCCTATGCTTTTAAGTTTCCTTAAATCACTCTTAGAAATAGCTGTAATATAAATCTAACAGTAAATAAATAAAATCTAATAATAAATAAAGTTGGGTCCTGACTAACTGTGAGTCAGATTTTGAGAGTTAGGCCTTAGGCAGTTGGAAGAGCAGAAATAAGGAGGTCAGAAGTGATAGTGCATTTTGAGGAGGAATATGAATATTCTGTGTTTAAGATATGTAAAGTTACGCAGTTTGATGGGGTACACATTAGTGTATTTGTTGGGGCAGGGTGGTCATTTATGTTACAGGCTTGGCCTAGAACCTCTCAAAGGCATCTTATTCCAGGATGTAACCTAGCCTAGGCATTCATTCATTCAATAAATATTAACTGAGCACCAGTCCAGAAGCTAAATTATCTTAGTAAACTCAGAAAGTATAAGGCTCACTACAAATGTGTGATCACTAAATTTATATTTGCCAGTGGATGTGCATTTATTATAAAGGACCAATTTCTAGTGAGCATAAGCTAATTTCTCTCTATTTGGGAAGCCTATGTGAATTGGAAGATTGCTTGGTAAGCATAGACCCAGAACAAGGAAAACATAGAGTGAGACATATGACCTATATACTGGGAAAGTCCCATGAAATACACTTGTCCTAAAAGAGAAAACACCTTTCTAGAGACCTATTGCTCCTCTCCCCAAGACCCCATGTGTCTGTCCCTAGAACAGTACAAGATGCACCAAATAATACACATTTCTCTGAATCTTAGTTTCTTCAATTACTATGTCCAGTATATATCTAGATATACTACTTTTGCTCATTAAGCCACACTCTAATGAGCATGGAATATATTCTGTTTTCTCACATAATAGCCCAAATTAATCAAACGGAATTTTCAGGCTTTCACTGTCTCCGTGAGTTATGCAGTGGTGTTTGAAAATGAGAGACTAGAGTTCAAGAAAGAGGTAGGAGCTGGATATATGGATTTAATCACCCTTGAGTAAAAGAATTAAACCCCTGGTAAGCAGTAAAATTTCTGAAGATGTTGCTGCCTTAGTCATTGATGTGCTAGAGGTAACATGGTACCTACAAAGAATGGAATATTATTCAGCCTTAAAATGGAAGGAAATTCTGACACTACATTGTGGATGAACTTGAGGACATTATATTATTAATCAGGGTTCTCCAGAGAAAGAGAACCAACAGGAGATATCTCTATATCTATATCTTTGTCTGTATCTATATCTACACAGAGAAATTTATTTTAAGAAATTGGCTCATATAATTATGGGAACTTGGTGAGTCCAGAAACTGATGGGGCAGACTGGCATGCTGGAGACTCAAGGAAGAGTTGCAGTTCAAGTACAAAAGCTATCTGCTGACAGAATCTCCTCTTGCTCTGGGGAGATCAGTCTATGTTCTGTTAAGGCCTTCATCTGATTGAATGAGGCCTCTCAAATTATGGAGAACAATCTGCTTGCTCTACTCAAAGTCCACTGAATTAAATGTTAATCTCATTCAAAAACATCCTCACAGAAACAGCTATAATAATGTTTGACCAAATATCTGGGTATCATGGCCTACCCAAGCTGACACATAAAATTAACTATCACACCTGGGTAATACCAATAGGCATTTATTAAGCACTTATTATAAACCAAGTATATGGCACTATTTTATTTAATTCTGTAAAGCCTATAAAGTAAGTTTATTCTAGTTTTTAAATATGAGGAAACCAAGTTTCAGAAAGATTTTATCCAAAAAGTTTATAAAATTTAGAAGCAATCAAAACCATTCTGATCACTGCTAGAAGTAAAATTAGTCAATTTGACCAAAGTGGGAACTAGTTCTCTGGTCTTTCCACAACTTTCAAAGTTCTCAGAACCAAGTTCCAATAGCCTAAATGTTTCATGACTTTGGGGACAAAAACTATTGCCTTCTTACTTCATGCCAGACAAACTGCTAAGCACTTTATATTATCTCCTTTAATCCTTATAGTAATGTTGAAAGATTAAGTAAATCCATCAGAATTGTGTTTGGCAGTGACAAAAAATTCAACAGTGGATAAAAGAGATAAAAATTTCTCTCTACCCCACCTCCCAGATAAATAAAATCTGAAGGTAAGCTATCCAAACTGGTAAACAGCTCTACTCTCATTACTGTTCTAGATTCTATCTTTTTGCTCTGACATCTTCAATACCTCACTTCATCCTTATGACCCAAGACAGATGTTTAGTTCCGCCATCCCGTGTGCATCCTATTCACCAAGAAGACAGGCAGGACCACAGTGGACGAGCCCCTCCTCTTTAAGGACACTTCTTAGACATTGCACATGCCACTTTTCCTCACGCCCACTTGGTCAGAACTTAGCTATATGGCCACACCTACTTGCAAGGGAGGATGGGAAACATTTTTTATTCTAGGCAAACAAATGCACAGTTGGAAAAAAAGGAGCAAGTGGATATTGGAGGACAATACCACAGGCAGTATTATAAATACCATTTTGTAGATGAAAAATCAGGCACAAGGAAATGAAGCCCAAAGCTCTAACGTAGTATAAAGAAGTAGCCAGTAATAACTGTTATGTGGTAGAGGGAGCAAGGATTCAAATCTACGTTTTAAATGATTTTTTAAAATAAATTAGAATGGACTCAAAGTTATTTCAACAAAAATGTCACTCCATGACAATCGAATGTGCTTTCTTGAGTGAGAGAGATAGGGTTGGAGTTACTGCTGTTCCACGGTATGTAACCTGAAGCCTACCTTTTTATGCTCTAAAAAATCTGAATATACCCACAGAAGTGTGTCAGGTATGTGAATTTCATACAACCCGTGTAGAGATGGGGAAAAAAGATTGAAAACTGGTTATTGTGTGGTTCTACCACCCTATTCCTCCCTTTTGTCATTTGAAAATTTACCTGAAGTTTAAAGGAAATGCTTCCGGAGCCATTGCTGTCACTCAGGTTTATCCTTAATCCCCCGAACTAGGATGGGAGCCATCTTGTCTTAGGATGAGAAAAGAAGTTTTATTGACAAATATATATGCTGATAGCCAACAGTCCCCTAGGGAGATAAAGGACTAGAAACATACTATATCTTCCAAGATCAAAACTGCCTCCTTGGGCTTAATCCAAAGTAGCCCATCCAATTGGACAAAAGGTGGGAGTGAAGCACGGACATCTAGATAAACAATTGGAAAAGGCTTTAGCCCCAGTTCTAAATGTTCATAGTGACTCAGGAGGAACTTTTTTTTGGACAGGCTCAGTTTCTTCAGAGGGACTTTTAGAATTTGGTACTTGTGACCCTGTTGATGTTTTATGTAAATCGCCTACTATAAGTGGAGCACTTTTCACCCTCCTATTGTGCCAGCTGCACAATGAATTTAGAGGGCCTTGGAGCCAATTCCAGACTTTGTTTTTCTGACTGTCATCATCCCGTCTGACAATTTTAAATAGTCGCTTCTTTTCTTCTGAGACTTTCATGCCAGAGACTTTGAAGAGGTTAATGCTCAGCCGGCTCATCCTGGAAATAGGGACAGGCCCAGTGTTAACATATTTGTCAATATTTGTCAGGGTAGTTTTGACCAAAGACTGGATAGATTCCACAGGATCATTCCTCAGACTTTCAAGAGCTGAAACCAGAAAGAAGGTCAACTCAGATTCTCAGTCTCCGAGGACTATCTACCCAAACCCCATTATTTTCCATCCCACATGTCAGGTTATAACATAACTTTATTTAGAATAGTTTTTGTCACTGTAAAAGTAATATTGTCTTATTGTAGAAAAATGTTTAAATACAAATTGTTTTTTTAAAAAAAGGAAGAAAAATCACTCACCCCCCCCCCAGAGGTAAGTTTTTTTCATACCTATCCTTGCAGTATTGTTTGACTATCAACTATAAACACATTTTTAACAAAAATAGGATTAACATTTTTTTCTTATAAGATATTCCTCCATACAATGTAATACCCAATCATATGATTCTACCATAATTTCTTTGATGAACCTCCTATTGTGAATAGTTAGGTTGTTTGCAATTTTTCACTTTTATTAACAATAACCATTAATTCACTCCACAACTATTTATTGAGACTTACTCTCATCAGGCACTGTACTATGTGCTGGGGATACAGTGGTGAATAAGAAAGGCAGATTCCCCACAGTGAAGAACTTAACCTTCTAGTGGAGGAAAGACCACATAAACAAGTAAATATAAATTAAGTACAAACAAGGAAATGTAATGGAGTAATGAGAGTGAGTAACTGAGAAGGACTCTTTAGATAGGTCAGTCAGAAAATGCCTCTTTAAGATGACATTTGAGCTAAAATCCAAAGAACAAAAGCCAGCTTCCAAGCCAGCCCCATGAAGAACAACAGCAGAACTCCCAGTGGGAAGCAGGGGTCTATTCTCAATGCAGAAAGTAGCCAGCATGGCTGCCCCTTCTGGAGAAAGGGAAATGATACAGGCTAAGGGTAGAGAGAAGTCAAAAGCCATATCTGTCAGGGCCTTATGGCTGAGGGTAAGGGACCAGACTTTTACCCAAAGAGCAGTGGAAAGCCACTGAAGGGTTTTAAGTAAGGGGGTGACATGATCCAGTGTACGTGTTTCAAAGATAATCTGGCTGCTGCATGGAGAGTAGTACAGAAAGAAGAAGAGAGTGTTCGGGGTTGTTAAAGTAGTACAGTTAGGAAATGGAGGTGGGGGGGAACATAGCTTAGATTCAGGTGGGAATAGAGGGGAAGGAGAGAGGAAATGGCTTAGTGTAAAGGATAAAGAGGACAGGAAGAATCTAGGCTCAACAAAACTAAAAGGCCTCAAGCCCATCAAAGTCTACAGCTTCATGTTGATCTCGTTTATATTTAGAACAGAAAGAAAGAGCTGGGCTTAAGCTGAGAAAAGATAGAATCCTTTGAAGAACCCCTTCTTGACCACAAGGATTGTTAGATAATAGCTATGGTCAGAAGTATAATTAGAATTACTTTCCTTGGGAAAAAGTTCTTCCTGTCTAGGTGATATAGGCAGTCTTTCTTGGTGACTGGGTGGGATGAGGAAGGCGAGGTGGATTCTCTGGTATACTGAGGAGTCTAGGATTTCCATTCTGGATAGACTTTCTCTGAAATTGCTCTAGTGGTGGCTGAAAATAGGGGTCTATTACACAGTCGAGACCTTAGTTTTAAAATCAAGAAGAGAGCAGAAATACAAAATGTCAGGGTCAGAACTGAAGCCAGGGTTTGAGCTCTCAGGGGACAGATGCTGCTACCTTAGTCATTAATATGCTAGAGGTAGCTTGATTATTCTCTGTGAAGCAACAAATAAATCAATTTTTTCTTGTCCATAGCTAAAAGTATACTCCCTACCTGCCACAATCAATACCATATGCTGCCCTAGCACAGAAGCCTAAATCAATTCAGCACAAATGTTTTATGGGACATCTCTGTGTCCAGCAAAGCTCAGTGATTTCCATGCTTTGTATTCAATCCTTAAAACTATTTAAGATCAACACTATTATCCTCATGATGCAGATGGAGAAACTGAAGCACAGAGACACAGTAACTTGCCCAACTTCACATAACTCATTATCAAGAGATCTAGTATTTGACACTGGTCTGTCTGATGCTGGAGCTTATGTTTTTCATTATACTACTGACTTTGAGAAACAAAAAGACACTTAGAGGTCATTTATCACTTTACTCTCTAGATAAAGAGCTGTGAATAAACCACAAAGTAAACAAAGACTTGTCCATCTCCCGTTGTCTACTAGGGTATGATTTCACTATTACCTCAAAAGCAGCAAATCCAAAATATTACCTCAAAGAGGCACCTAGAAACTCTAATTGGCCTCAAGTTAGAAGGCAAACCCCTGAGGACAGGTGTTTGCAACACCAGAACAGCAACAACAGCAAACCTGTGGCATTCATGTCAGGACATTCATATATACTCATAACACTCTTAAATGCAAAAGGGCTGAGGCACAGGAGCTATAAAAGCAAACATTCTCTTCATGTGGTCTCTACATCAAAGGAAGGAAACTGGCATGGAAAATAAGAAAGAATAAATAATTAAAAAATTATTTCCATTTGGTACTAGAATGAATTGAACTATCCATCACCTATCACAAGCACCCTAAACCCCTCACAGACCCATTTCAAGGAATTAAGAACTGTGTTTAATGACACACACACACCCCACCACCACCACCACTCAAAGTAAAATCCTAAATCTTTACCACGGCTAAAGGCCAGCATGATTCTGGCCCCACTGCTGTCCTCTGATCTCATCTCCTCCTGCCTGTCCTTTTGCTCACTCCATGTCAATTGCATTGACCTTGTTCTTCTTTAAACATGTCAAGTGCTCTTCCCTCAGATAGTCACGTGATTCATTCTCTCATTTCCTGCAGTCTCTGCTTAAATGCTCCTACTCAGAGGGGTACCCGACCCGCCCCTGACCCTTTGTACCCTCTTGCCTTGCTTCACTTTCTCCAGGCTACTTATCTAACATCTATGTACTTGTCTAGACTTATTCCTCCTTCCCACTAGAACATAAGCTGCATCAGGGCAGGGTTATCAGTCTTGTTCACTACAGTATCCCAGTGCTTAGAAGAGTATATGGTATACAGTAGGTTTCAATAATTAAGAAACTAATTTAACTATGGCAAGAAAGCTACGTAGAGTCAGAGCCTGACATTCTCCTGCTGAAAAATGGATGGACTTGAGGTGGGTCCAGAGTAAGATTAGCTTTATCCAGTTTACTTAAACCTTGGTCTTTTCATTTCCTTGGCAATGATGAGTATGAAGAAGAAAG
Organism: Eidolon dupreanum; assembly: GCA_028627145.1. NCBI lineage: Eukaryota > Metazoa > Chordata > Mammalia > Chiroptera > Pteropodidae > Eidolon > Eidolon dupreanum. The sequence continues at coordinate 76,381,038 of CM053503.1, read as the reverse complement.
TGCTCAGCTGCTCAACTTTCATGAGTCATGGAACAGTCCTTCTGAAGAAATCAGTGGTTGCATCTAAGGTCTTAAAATTGTCAAAACCGTGCAAACTTTGCCTGACTACAAAATGGTGACTAAACAAATGAGGCCAAATGGGTAGGAGAGCAACTGAATGCCTCAATTTGGATCCTGAACTTGTTTCTTATCTCAACTCTTATCAAAAGATGCATTTCAAAGCTTGAGAGTGAAGGGCAGTCAGTGAAAGGTTTTATATGTCAGCCAGGGGCTGTATGATACATGATGACAGCCTGATGCCTCTCCTGGAGAGCTTCATAACAAGTCTGAATACTTGAAATCATCAGCTACCAGAGATGAGGTTCCAAGCAGCTACTGCCTGGCATGGACAAAACAGAGATTCATGTGAGCAGGCTGCATGCTAAACCCCAAAAGTAGCAACCGAGTGGGAAGGAAAAAGGGCTGTTGTGTTCTGAGTCCCACACAAGGCTCAGACCTAGCATAAATAAGCACATGACTACTACCAGTGGAGCTTTAAAGAGAACTGTTACAGGGTTTTGATTTCTGGGACTCATTTTCTGTCCTCACTGGACCAGATTCTCCAACTTTCCCTGAGTCAAAGCAGGTCCTTATTCCTACAGGTCACTGATGACTGCACTTCATCCCACAGTCTTAAATGAAAGGTGTGAATTCCATTCTAACAAACTTATTATTAATTTGATATCCCCATTCTACTAGATTTGATTTTGTATCTGTAGATTTGTTTGAGAAATAAAAGTTTTACTCTAAATTTGGGGGGAGGGGCAGAGAAACTAACTTGATAGAGAGCAATGGGAGGCTGTTCGGGGATTGGAGGGAACAAAGGGTTTTGAAAGGTGAGGTAAAATTTATCTTCTGATAGACATTGGGAATAGCAGCTCCTCTTTCTCTACACCCCCAACTCCATTCCCTACCTCTTTTTCAGGGCTTTGGTAAAATTAAAGAATAATGAAGAATGGACTAGCAGAAAGATCCCTGAATTGGAAATTCTAGTTCTCGTTCTTCCATTAATTCTCTTCTGTGACCCTGGACAAATAATTCCACCTCTGAAATTAGGAGGGTTGTATATTAAGACTAGCAGATGCTGTTCTGAAGTGCCCCTAACTTCAGAGGCAGAAGAGAATGAGTTGGTAGCCTTAGGAGCCTAAATGAGTTACCTCAAATCTCATATATTTCACAAATTCTTGGAACCTCTTTTATCTTAAAAAGTCATGCATAATTTGCATTCTACTCCATAACATGTCCATTAAAATTTCTTAAATGTTTTACTTTTAAAAAGAGTATCATTTAGAAATATATAGTAAAATATTTATAGATGAAATAATATGATGTCTAAGATTTGATTTGAAGTAATTCTGGCAGGGAAAGGGTATAGCTAGAGAAATAGAAAAAACAAGTTGTCCATGAGTTGCTGCTTGTTGAAGCTGGGTTAGGGTTACCTGGGGGTTATTACACCATTCTCTATACTTTTAAAGAACACTAAAAACAAAAAGAAAAATTTTTAAACAGCCATAGAAAAAGAATAGACTACCTACAAAGGAACAAAAATTAGAATAACAGTAGACTTCGTATTAGCAACAAAGAAGGCCAGAAAATAATAGTACAATATTTCCAAGTGCTGAGAGAAAATAACTGTCGGACTAGAATTGTGTCACTAGTAAAACTATCTTGTAAGAATGAGAGTAAGAAGAAATCATTACAAACAAACAAAAACCAAGAGCATATACCATTCAAGCTACCAGCACTAAAAAAACTTTACTTCAGGATGAAGAAAAATGTTCAGAGATATAAAAAGGAATGGTGAGCAGGTAGCATACTGTGTAAATCTAAATGGTTTGTATAGAATAACAATACTAATCATAGCATCTAAGTTATGGGTTAAAAATGAACTAAAATGTTGGGTAATAAAAGCTATAAATTGGGAGGAATGGTGATTGGAATTTATGTCAACATAGAAGGGATAGTTAAAATGTTGTTTGACTTTAAACTCTGATAAGCTCAATATGCATAATAGAAGTCTACTTTTTGATATCTAGTATGCAGCAACACTAACCCCTGTATAAAAGGAGGCCTGTATAAGTGTTTATGTTAGCATTGTTTGAATAGCAAAAGATTGGAAACAACTTTTAAACTATCAAGAGTTATAGGAATGCAATAGATCTGTATATACCAAAATACTAAGTGGGAAAAAAAACAAGTTGCAGAAACTTTATATATAACACATATAATACATATCACACATATATAATATATAACAAATATATTTATTCTATGTGCACAGACACAAAAAATATAGGACTATATAGCAAACAGGCAAGGGAAAAGAGAAAAAAGCAAGACTTGGGTGTTAATAGACAGATATTCATGTATTTTTTTCTATAAATATAAATTAATTTTAAAATACTTTAATGCAGTAAAAAAGAACACAAAACTGCAAGTTCTTTAGGGGGGCAAGAACTGTGACTGCCTTGAACACCACTGCAGTACAGCACCTTATAGCACAGTGTTTTTATCTAATTAGTATGACAATGGATAATTTGTTTTCTTCCTCTTCTCTCTATTTTAAACTTTCATATGTAACATTTACAATGGTAAAAATAAACTTTATTTAAAATAATGAATCGTCCTTAAGGAATTTCCCCTTCCTCCTTTCTATCTTGCCCCAGCCCCTTGTGTAACCTAGAACCCTGGTACAAGGCCCAGACTCACCATGCTGTAACAGCTGCACATCATCCTCATGTATATTATTCATGTTTATCTTCTTAGCTGTTAATCCTAAAGACAGAACAGGTGTAAAGTCCTTCCAGAATTCCTGGACCTTAGGGCCATCCCTTTCTCCAGACTCAGTGGTAAACAAGGAAATTTGTAAACCAGATCTAGCAAGGAGTGTCTAAGAGATGCTTTGCTGCCTAGATGTCAGTGTCCTAATAAAAGAACAACCCTCAGAGCAGCTGTGACCCTGAAAAATATTGTCAGCAGGTAAAAAGTGGAACATGAGCCAAGGATGTTAAACTTCATGGGGTTCCTACACCAATAGATAAAGGGCACAAAGCAATTAATTGGCAAAAATAAAATATGCACTGGCAATAAACACAGAAAATATATTTAACCTCACTGCTGATAAAAAAAAAAAATACTAAAACTACAAGCTTCTCTTTTTCACCTATAAAATTGGTAATGACTTTTAAAACATATTACCCGGGACTGACAGATGTCTGGAGAAATGGCTACTCACAACAGAAAATGGTTCAACTTTTTAGAGGGCAGTTTGGCAGTATGAACCAAAATCCTCAAAATTTTGCATACCCTTTGGGCCCAGCAACTCTACTTGTTAAAAAATTTATCTCAAAATAATGATGACATGCAGAGATTTAACCACTGTGTCCCTGCTTATAAAAGCAAGAGATGACACAGTCTTAATATTCATAAATAAGGACTGGTTAGTTTCATAAATCCATCTATACAATAGAATTAATATTATGCAGTCATTAAAAATAATGTTGAAGGGTATGTAATGCATGTATTTGTGATGCAGGAAACAGTGTACCAAAGTTTGCATTTGTTAAAAAATGCATGTACTGTACATGAGAGAGAGAGAGAGAGAGAGAGAGAGAAGTATATTTTTAAGAAAAAATATGTAGAAAAAAATTCTAGGACTTTAGCAATGGTTAACTATAAATGGTGGAAGTTCTGGTATTTTATTATTATTATTATTAATTATTATTATTATTTGCCAATCTGAATATTTTAGGCTATTGTAGTTTAAAAGAAAAATATTTGGAAAATCCATGGGGTTCCAGTGGAAGCAATAGTTTTTTCCCTTCCAAATGTATATGGTTCTCTTCCCCACAAAGCAGCATGCAGACAATGTGGGTGGATGCACACAGAACCAGCACAAAGACACATAGCCCACTCTTCTTCCCTAGGCCTCTCTAAAACAGAATTTGAGGTCTGGTCGCAGGACAACCTCTCTAATCAGGTCAGAGCTAGGAAGGGAAGTGACCGGCTTCATCACAACAGGTTCTCGCTAAACTCCTTAGCAGAAAGTCAAAGAGGGCTTCCCTGCTGAAGAGAAGGGGGAGGAATTGACAGGAGGGACCATCTTACCTATGAAATTGACTGCAGCTGCTCTTAGGAAGGGCCAAGGGCTCTTCAGGAAGCCAAAGCTTTGACACAGGAACTCCCCCAGGAGCTGTTTTTTGCATGTGCTCACCTATAGGGCCAAAGAGAAGTGGTGCTGATGAGGTGAGGTGTGCTGTTGGGAGCTCTACAAAAGACCTTCCTGGAGCCATAGCCTCTCACCCTGTCCACAAGCAGCAGCATTTTCTGCCTTCAGTCAGCTTAAACTGCATGAACCTGTACACTCAGATGCCTCCACCCCACCAACAGTGCAGACTCAGCAGAAAATTTATAAAGAGAATTTTTCTCCTTAGTACCAACAACATGAGAAGAGAGAAAACAACTGGTGTGGAGCCAGGGCACCCAGATTTGAATCCTGGCCTTGACACTGACTGGCTTCAGTTTTCTCATCTGTAGAGAATAAAACTTGCCCAACCTCCCCTACATAATTACACAACTCCAGTGGGATAACAAATATAAGAGTGCTTTGTAAACTATAAAGTGCTCTATGTCAGGCATCAAAATTCATAATATTAGAATTACTCATGGTAGTTCCTAACCTACTTGCTTAGCTCTTAAATGTTTGCTTTTCAACAAGGATCCTTGATTTCTGGCCTGTTCTTGACTTTACAGGAGTTACAGACCCTTAACACCATGACCTCTGATTAACACCATGACCTCTGATCTAAAGCCCTGATGACTCCTGCCTACATCTCCTCTTACCAACTCTAACCAGAAGGCCTCTGTGCCATTGCCATCTACTACCCTTGCACGATGTCTCTAGCCCCTGAAGGCAGAGATTGGGATACTAGGAGAGCCAAATATGGAGAACCAAGGACTGGAATCCCAAATGTGGGTTCTCAGAGTTCAATGATGATAAAGAATGGGAATAAAGGAAAGAATACATTTTCTGTCAGCGCTCTCCTCTTAGCATGCCATTGAGTCCCTATCATGAATATTGTGACCTGGCTTCCTCAGAGACTCTCACTCACCAGGTACTTGCATGTTTCTTCCAACACCTGCATGTGATCACTGAGGGTGGTATGCTGGAACATCTGTATGAGTGATGACCAGCCAATCACCTTAGTCCACTTAGTCAGGGCCCCTCCACAGGCCTATGGAAAGAAGAGAATCCTCAAAGCTTTGCTCCTATAACTCTGCAGAGCCAGGCCCAAGGCTAAGTGGAAGACCACGAAGCTAGGCCCCAAGGGCTAGTTAGTAGCTGGGATCAGGTGAAACATGGGACCTTGTTCATGACAAGGAACGTAAACAGCTTCAAGGAGCAGAACCATATCAGGAGAAGACTGATGGCACCCAAGAACCAGCCCAGAAGATAATAACAAAGAAGTGGATATTGAATGCACAGCCAAGACTGGGCTTATGAAAGAGCCAAAGTGAAGGGACTATGGATGCTCTAGCAGAAAGGAATTGAATCAGACTGAGTTAGCAGAACAGAGATCACCAGTACCTTGACCACCTCGGCGTTGTTGTCCTGAAAGCTTAGCAGCAGTGGGACTAAAAACGTGTGGATCTCTTTTCGGAGGGTGGCTCCAGGTTTGAATTTGTCAACTCGGTATAGCATGTGGCCCAAGGCAGCTGTGGCTGCGATCCTCACCTGGTCCCTCTCCTGCCACAAAGAGCAAAATGGAGATGAGGAAGCTATGTTTTCCACTGGCCCTGCCTGGCCTGGCTTCGATACTCCCATGTCTCATTTTCCATGTTCAAAGGACACTGATGGCATTGTGTTTACACACTGTAAAGGCAACATGATTTGTGTAGATAACTAATTCTCTTTAGCACCCTGGAGCTGATAAGTCAGTTTGTTAAGACATAATACATAGTTTCATTTCTACCATGGACCATATCTACAGCCTGTAACTTTATTCTCTTCTGAAGACTTAGTTCAAGAATGTCAAATTTAGGAGTGACATCAGAAACATGGTAGAGTGAGAGATGTCCCTAGATCTCTCCCCTTGAGACAACAATAAGATGAACATCTAAAACTCAATGAAAACACCCAACCTGCACACAGGCACATCTGGGTGTAGAATCTACACATAGGAGATAACACAGGTGAGAACCCTAGGAGCTGGGCAGTAGACTGGGAGAAATAAAGAAGCTGTCTCTCATAGCAGAGAGGGATGGCAAAAAAGTGGAGATGGCAGAGAAACAACAAGTGATTATTACCAGCCACAGTTACAAAATGTGTGAAGTTGAGCCACAGCCCCATCCCCCAATGCAAGGGGCCCCTCCCCAATATCCTCCAAGACTGAACACCCAAAGGGAATCTGAGCAAACAATACTGAAACTGTCGCTAACACTGACAGGGACTGAGACTGATGGTAGCAAATGTGATTGTTATTAATAATAATAATAATAAAAGGCATTATTAAGACCATATAGAGCAGGGATCCAAGAGGCTTAGATGCCACCTACTGAAAACCAAAAAAATAAAATGCCATCTTAGCAATAAGCTAAAGAGAGATCTTTATAAAATAAATCTTTCTGGAAAAAAAGCAGAATACACATCCATTAATGCCTAGGCAGATAAATAGTCCATTAAACACCATGAACAACCAAGGTGACAAGGCAGCTCAAAAAGAAAGAGAAAAATCTCCAGAAAATTAGCTTAAAGACATGGAAATATGCAATTTAAATGACAGAGAATGCAGGATGGTACTTCTGAAAAAACTCAATGAGATCCAGAATAATTCATGTCAACAATTCCAGGAATTGAAAAAACAGCTAGATCGGCAGAATAGGTTCTTTAGCAAGGAGATTGAAACTCTCAAAAAGAACCAAATAGAACTTCTGGAGATGAAGAACACACTGAAAGAAATGAAAAATGAAATAGAAAGCTTGGGAAATAGAATCAACCAAATGGAGGAAAGGATCAGGGATATCAAAGACAGAAATCTAGAAATAAATCGGAAGAAGAGAGAAACCAAAGAATGAAAAAAAATGAAAGAGAAATACGAGAACTAGCTGATACCTTCAGGAGAGGAAACATAAAAATAATGGGCATTCTCAAAGGGGAGGAAAAAGAGCAGGGATTAGAAAGCATTTTCTGACAAATGATTAGAATTTTGTAAATCTAAGGAATGAGCTAGAGCTTGGAATTCAAGAAGTCAACAGAACACCCAATTATCTCAACCCAGGAAGGCCTTCACCAAGACATATTGTATTAAAATTATCAAAAAACAATGAAAAAGAAAGAATTCTCAGGGCAGCCAATGAAAAGAAGACAGTAACCTATAGAGGAAAACCTATTAGATTATCATCAGACTTCTCAGCACAAACCTCACAAGTCAGAAAGGAACGGAATCAAATATTCAAACTATTAAATGAAAGGAACTACCACCAAGAATAATGTATCCAGCAAATCTCTCCTTTAGATATGAAGGAGAAATAAAGATCTTTCCAGACATACAAAAATTGAGGAAATTCACTACAAGGCCAGCATTACAGAAAAGACTGAAAGGATTCAGCTCACCTAAAATGAAATGATAAAAAAATAATAATAATAACTATGAGTAAGGTGACTAGCAGGCAGATAGAAGCAGAGTAGTGCAACTCTTACTAAGAATGGGGCATTTTAAGCTTAAACAATAAAAAGAGATTTACTACTGCATGATAATAATGAATCTTCAGCATACATAGAGACAAAGTGAGACAACTATAACAGAAAATGGGAAGATTCAAGGATCCAAAATCACAAAGAGGAATAGAGATAAGACACACGTAGAAGAAAATAGACAGCTGTATATATGTAAATATCCTTTTCATATTCATAATGGTAACCATAAACCAAAGATTCAGAACTGAAGTATATAACATAAAACAAGGACAGGGAAAATCCACAACCCCCCCCCAAAAAAACAACAACAACAACAACAAAATTAGACACATTGTACAAGGAAGCAATGAAAACACCAAACTACCAGAAAGCAAAAGACAAAATGGCTATAGGAAAACCTCATATTTCAATAGTCACCCTAAATGTAAATGGATTGAACTCACCAATAAAAAGGCACAGAGTTGCAGATTGAATCAAAAAACAAAACCCCACCATATGCTTGCCTCCAGAAGACACATCTCAGTTCCAAAGACAAATATAGACTCAAAGTGAAAGGGTGGAAAGTGAAAGTGATATTTCAAGCAAATGGCATTCAGAGAAAGCAGGAGTAGCTAAAGAAAGATACTGAAGGACACTTAATAATGATAAAGGGAATCATACACCAAGAAGACATAATACTTATTAATATATATGCTCCCAATCAGGAAGTCCCGAAAATATATAAAGCAATTAATAACAGAACTAAAGGGAGAAACAGACCAAAACACTATCGTAGTAGGGGACCTAAATACCCCACTGTTAGATACGGACAGATCATCGAAACAGAAAATAAGGAATAACATTCTTAAATGACACATTAGACCAACTGGACATAATTGACATTTACAGAGCCTTTCATTCCAAAACAGCAGCTTATACATTCTTCTCTAGTAAACATGGAACATTCTCAAGGACTGACCACATACTAGGACACAGAGATAGCCTCAACAAATATAAGACGGTTGAAATCATACTAACCATATTCTCTGATCATAATGCTTTGAAGCTGGAGATCAACTATAAAGAGAAAGCAGAAAGAACCACAAATACATGGAGATTAAACAACATGCTGCTGAAGAATAACTGGGTCAGAGAAGAAATAAAAAGGGAGATCAAGAAATACATAGGAATGAATGATAATGATAGTACAACATACCAAAACTTTTGGGACACGGCAAAAGCAGTCATAAGAAGAAAGTTCATATCATTACAAGCCTACCTTCAAAGACAAGTATGAGCCCAAATAAATAACCTAATGCTTCATTTTAAAAAAACTAGAAAAGGAAAAACAAATGAAGCCTAAAGTCAGCATAAGGAAAGAAATAATAAAAATTAGAACAGAAATAAATGAAATTGAAAACAAAACAAGAAAAATAGAAGAAATAAATGCAACAAAGAGCTGGTTCTTGAGAAGGTTAATAAAATTGACAAACCCCTGGCTAGACTCACTAAAGAAAAAAAAAAGGACACAAATAAACAAAATTAGGGATGAAAGAGGGGAAATGACACAGATACCGCAGAAATACAAAGGATCATACAAGAATACTATGAAAGAGTATATAACACCAAATTTAATGACCTAGAAGAAATGGACTGGTACTTAGAAAAAATACAACCTTCCTAGACTGAATCAAGAACTGGAAAATCTAAATAGACTGATCAGCAGTATGGAAATTGAAACAATTATCAAAAACCTACAAAAAGTAAAAGTCCAGGACCGAATGGTTTCACCAGTGAATTCTACCAAACATTCAAAGAAGATTTAATACCTATTCTCCTCAAACTCTTCCAAAAAAATCGAAGAGGAGGCAATACTTCCCAACTCATTTTATGAGGCCAATATTACTCTAATACCGAAACCTGGTAAAGATACACACACACAAACTACAGACCAATCTCTCTCATGAACATAGATGCAAAAATCATAAATAAGATACTAGCAAATGGAATACATCAACATATGAAAAAGATTATATACTATCATCAAGCGGACTTCACCCCAGGGGCACAGGGATGGTTCAACATATGCAAATCGATTAATGTGATACACCACAAAAACAAATTAAAAAAATAAGAATCATAGGATCATATCGATAAATGCAGAAAAAGCCTTCAGCATCCATTTATGATGAAAACACTCAACAAAATCAGTATAGAAGTACCTTAACATAATAAAAGCCATATATGACAAGCCCTCAGCCAACATTAAACTTAATGATGAACAACTAAAAACCTTCCCTCTAAGATCAGGAACAAGGCAAGGCTGTCCACTATCACTATTCTTATTCAATATAACATTGGAAGCCCTAGCAAGTGCAATCAGATAAGAGAAAGATATAAAAGGCATCCAAATAGGAAATGAAGAAGTCAAACTGTCACTCTTTGTGGATGACATGATTCTCCATATAGAAAATCCTAAAGACTCCACAAGAACACTACTAGAAACAATAAGTAAATACAGTAAAGTTTCTGGATATGAAATCAATGTTCAAAAATCCATAGCATTGGGGAAGGGGAAAAAGTAGCATAGATAATAGTTCATCACTCTGGCAACCAAATCAAAGTTGTGATGGAAACAAGGAGCAGCAGCAAGGAAAAATTGCCTGGGTTCTAGAGGAACAAGCCATAAAACTAGGGAGAAATCCAAGAAATCACCCTGCAACAGCAGAAGGTAAGACGGGGCAAGGACACGGGGCTGCCCAGTCTCCAGTGGCTGAGTGAGACAGAGGCTGCATCAGCAGCAGACTTCTCTTTAAAGAGGCCATGTCTGCAAGCAGATTTTCACGTTGATGGACCTGCCTGCTCTGAGCACCAATGCCAATTCAGCTGCGTGCAGCAGGCACCAGGGACTTACAGAGAGACATTGTCAGAATGAGGGCCGAGGTGAGACTCGCTCTGTACAAAGTGCCAGCAGTATCCATTGTTCCCTGTTGAGCCCTCCACCCTTCCAGTGTGCAGACACAGCACCACCATTGCCATGATGTTATCAAACTGGATAACAGAGGTCGCTCCACCCAGAGGATTCTCTGAAACTCTGCCTCTCCCAACTCGTGTCTCCACCCAAGCCACATCCAGGTGTGTCCTCATTTAGTCAGGTGCCCCTTGCTGAGCAGCGCCTAGACTCACACTGGAGGCAGCTGGCCTCAGTTTCCAGTGTGGCTTTTTGAGGTAACTATAAGCACAGTATCTGTGAATTGCTTGTTGAATATTAACAGGTGGCCCCGGAGAGGCAGAGGCTTAGGCTAAATTTGGCATGTAGCTGAACCCCTCTCAGGATTGTGCCACTGGACACCTACTTCACAAATCCATACTAATAAGACCAGAAGACTTAGGAGCTTTACTTAGTACATAGAAACAGACATGGAAAGGCAGCCAAAATGGGAAGACAAAGAAGCAGAAACCATATGAGAGAACAGAACAGAGATCCAGAAATAATGGAGTCAAGTAATCTAACAGATGCAGAGTTCATAACACTACTTATAAAGATGCTCAATGAACTTTTGGGAAGTGTAGATAAATTCAGTGAAAACTTCAACAAAGAGATAAAAAACATAAAGTAGAAATAGAAATTATAAAAAGGAACCAGTCTGAAATGAAGAACACATTATCTGAGATGAAAAGTATATTAAATGAAATAAAGGAATAAACAAAGTGAATAAAGAAAAGGATCAAATGCCCCATCTAGAAGATGGGAAAGCCAAGGACACATAATCAGAATGGCAAAAGATAAGATGCCAAGACTATAAAAATAATTTAAGGAGCATATGGGACACTATTAAGGGTCCAAATATCTGTCTAATTGGTGTAACTGAAGAAAATCAAGATGTTGAACAGCTGTTTGAAGAAATAATGATAGAAAACTTCCCTAACCTGGTGTAGGAAATGGACATAAAACCCCAGGAAGCTCAGAGGATTCCAAAAATCAGGGATCCAAAGAGGCCAACACCAAGAGACATCATAATTAAAATGCCAACGCTTAAACACAAAGAAAGAATATTAAAAGCAGCAAGAGAAAAACAGATAGTTACTTATAAGGGAAAACCCATAAGACTGGCATAGATTTCTCAAAAGAAACTAGACAGGACAGAAGGGCTTGGCAAAAATAAATTGAAGAAGATACAGAGAAATGGAAAGATATTCCATGTTCTTGGATTGGAAGAATCAATATAGTTAAAATGACCTTATTACCTAAAGCATTATACAGATTTAATGCAATCCTCATCAAAATCCCATTGGCACTTTTTTAAGAAATAGAACCAAAAAATCATCAGATTTGTATGGAAGCACAAAAGACTCCAAATTGCCAAAAACAAAGAATGCAAAGAAAAAGGAACAAGGCTGGAGGCATCACTCTGCCTGACTTCAAATTATTCTACAAAGTGACAGTAATCTAAATGGTTTGGTATTGGCAGAAAAACAGACACACAGACCAGTGGAACAGAACTGAGAGTCCAGAAATAAACCCATGTTTATATGGACAAATAATTTTCAACAAAAAAGCCAAAAACATACAGTGGAGAAAGGAAAGCCTCTTCAGTAAATGATGCTAGGAAAACTGGAAAGCCACCTGCAAAAGAATCAAACTAGACTGTTTTGTATCACCACATACCAAAATTAACTCAAAATAGATTATGGACTTGAATATATGACCCAAAACAATAAAATGCATAGAAGAAACATAGGAATTAAACTCAAAGACCTTGGTCTTAAAGAGGATTTTATGAATTTGAATTCAAAGACAAGGGAAGAAAAAGCAAAAATAAATGAATGGGACTACATGAAACTAAAAAACTTCTGCCCAGCAAAAGAAACCGTCAACAAGGTAAAGAGATGACCATCCGAATGGAAAAACATATTTGCAAGCAATGCCTCCAATAAGGGCCTAATATCCAAAATATACAAAGAACTCATACAACTCAACAACAACAACAACAACAACAACAAATGATCCAATCAAATGATCCAATGGGCAGAGGACCTGAACAGACCTTTTTCCCAAGACGACATACAAATGGCCAACAAGCATATGAAAAGATGCTCCTCATCGCTAGCAATTAGGGAAATGCAAATCAAAACCACAATGAGATACCATCTCACACCTGTTAGAATGGCTATAATCAACAGGACAAGTAATAACAAATGTTGGAGAGGATGCATAGAAAAAGGAACCCTTATACACTGCTGGAGGAACTGCAAATTTGTACAGCCAGTATGGAAAACAGTATGGAGGTTCCTCAAAAACTAAGAATTGATCTACCATATGATCCAGCAATCCCTCTACTGGTATTTACCCCAAAGACTTGAAAAATCATATCCGAAAAGATATTTGCCCCCTGATGTTCATAGCAGCATTATTCACAGTGGCCAGGACATGTAAACAACCAAAGTGTCCTACAATAGATAATTGGATAAAGAAGCCATGGTACATATATACAATGGAATATTACTCAGCCATAAGAAGAGATGAAATACTGCCATTTGGGACATCATGGATGGACCTTGAGATAATCATGCTAAGCAAAATAAGCCAGACAGAAAAAGTTGAAAACTGCATGATACCACTTATATGTGGGATACAAACCTAAAAGCCACAAACGAACATAACAAACAAATGGAGACTCATGGACATGGACCATAGACTAGTGGTTACCAGAGGGTAGGAGAGGAGGGGTGGGGGAAGAGGTAGATGGGGTAAAAGGGGTCAAATATGTGGTGACAGAAAGAAATCTAACTGTGGGTGCTGAACACACAATGCAATGTGTGTGTGTGTGTGTGTGTGTGTGTGTGTGTGTGTGTGTGTGTGTGCATGCTTTACTGTTAAATTGTACACCTGAAACTTACTGGATTTTGTTAACCAATGTCACCATAATAAAAATTAATTTAAAAAAATAGAAAAAAAATTGGCAGAAGTCCTAAACAGATATTTCTCCAAAGAGGAAATACAGATGGTCAATAGACATATGAAAAGATGCTCAAGGTCACTAATCATCAGAGAAATGCAAATTAAAACCATAATGAGATATCGCCTGACACCTGTCAGAATGGCTATCATCAATAAAAAGCAACAAGTGTTGGTGAGGATGCGGAGAAAAGGGAACCCTCATACATTGTTGGTATGATTGCAAATTGGTACAGCCACTATGGAAAACAATCTAGAGGTTTCTCAAAAAATTAAAAATGAATATACCTTTTGACCCAATAATTGCACTTCTGGGTATTTATCCAAAGGAAACCAAAACAATAATTCATAAAGATCTATGCACCCCTATGTTCATGGCAGTGTGATTTACAATAGACAAGATAGGGAAGCAACCTAAATGCCCATCAACAGATGATTAGATAAAGAAATTATGGTTCATATGTACAAGGACATATTACTCAGCCATTAAAAAAGTGAAATCCTACCATTAACAATGACATGGATAGACCTAGAGGTTATTATGCTGAGTAAAGTAAGTCAGAAAGAAAAATACCATATGATTTCACTTATATGTGGAATCTAAGGAACAAAAAGAACAAACTAATCAAAAACAGACTCACAGATATAGAGTACAAGCTGGTGACAGCCAGAGGGGAGGGGGTTGGGGGGCTAGGAGAAAGGGGTGAAGGGCTAAAGAAGTACAAAGTAGCAGTTGATAGATGGTCATGGGGATGGGGAGCATGGTATGGGGAATGCAGTTAGCATTAATGTAATGGCTAGGTGTTGAGCCAGAGGAGAGAAAGAGCAATAAGGGGAATCATTTGTGTCATCAGATTCCTAAAATTAGAGGAGAAAAATTGTGGTGCTGAAAAAAATTTGAATAATGGCTAAAAACTTTCAAAGTTTGGTAAAAGATATACATTGAGATTTTAAGAAACTCAAAGAAACCCAAAGGCTAAACCCAAAGAAATTCATGCCAACATATCCTAAACTGCTGACAACTATAGACTAATGTTAGACAAAAGAAAGACATTTTCAGACAAAGACTGAAAACATTTACTATTAACAGCCCCTCATGGAAGAAGCCACAAGGAAGAAAAAAAAAATAATGAATCTAAAAGGGTCCTAGGAAACAGCTATGAGAAGGAAAGGTAAACAAAGGAATTCACAAACACGGGTAAATCTAAATAAGTATTGACTGTATAAAATAAGAATGATGCTGCTGATGATATTAAAGACCAAATTTGGGGATTTTAAAAGAATGTGGAACTAAAACACTAGATAATATTAATGCTTAAAATAGGAGGGTATAATTAGAGTTAAGCATTTTAAGGTTATTATATTGTTTGGATGGAAAGTAAAGATTATCTTTAGGCTTTGTTAAATATACATGTTGAATTTTAAAAGTAACTGAAAAATAGATGCATCATTGTCCCTGCCATTATGGGGTGTCCAGGCTCATAGAAAAGATATGACTGATTCAAGAATAATTCACATCCAAGGTTAAAAAACTAAAAAGTTGTAGGTGCCAGAACAGGAGGACTGTAAGCATACATCTCTGATGTCAAGGGCCCTCAGCTCTAAAATTCTATGATCTGAAAGGAGGATGAGATGTGGAGTGGGTTGGTATTGGTCTGAGAAGTTCACATTTCTGAGACTTTGGGTCCCGTGACAAGGCTCCTAGCATTCTAGGGTCCCTGTGTTGTTTGGAAAGAGGGTATAAGTCATGAGTTCTCTCCTCACTCCTTCACTCCATGAGTCAAGTCTGCAAGAGAACATCCTTGGAGTAAGAACCAATCTCCTATCAGTGTCACTTTTTTCCCTTCAGTGGCTCCTTCAGCGAACTTCTGGTGAGAGAGTAAGTGGATGAGTGTGTACTACATCTATATGTAATGGAATGAATTCGGGACGCGTCCTATGCACTGCTTCTATTAGCCAAGTCTCCATTTTTCTGCCCCTCAGTGACTTCAGCCTTCCACTGCAGTCCCATGGCCCTGCCCCAGTAGCCTTTATTCAGCTTCCAGGGTTCATGTTCAGTCCTAGCCCATAGTGTTCCCAACTGATCCTAGGGAGTTAGGCCCATACATCATTGATAAGAGGACACAGTTGCTTGGAGATGCTGGAAAAGACCACCTTGGTGTCCTCTCCCTGCCCATGGCAGATGATGTTCCGCAGGCTCTTCACTGCCTGAACTGTCACTCGCACCTCACTGTTCAGGAAGTTTCGTAAGAATGGAACCAGGCTCTTCAGAGACTCTGACTATTTGGAAGAAGGCAGATATCACTCACCATTTGGGGATCATGCAACACTTTAGGGACAGGGTTTTGAGAAAACAGATGGTGCCTAAGAGAAACAAACACAGGGAATCTGCGCTGAGGAAGCTAAAGGGTGACACTTAGGGGGTTTGGGAGGCCCAATGGCCAGTCTATGTACGTCTACACACTGGATGTTATATTTCCCTAGGAGGAGGGGTTAGGGAATATACTAAGCCCCGGGTAACTAAGACACCCAAGGGAGGTAAACTAAATGGTTCAGAGATTAGCACTCAATTCTCATTTGGTCAGCCCACTCTTACTTGTCCTGGGTGCAGTGCCAGGTTACTGATTCCACGGAGCCCAATTTCCTTCATGATGAGGTTGGGCTCCTTGATCCACCTGATTAGATTGCCCAAAAAGTCTTGCCCCAGAGTCTGAGCCACTGATCGGTGCCAGAGGAGCTGTGGGTACGAGGAGACTACAGCTATGGATGGAGAAAAAGTCATGGGTACCCAGTGCTCCCCTCAGCCCTCCATCAGGCCCCATAATCAGGTAAGGATGGTGTCTAGTTGAGAGCAGTAGCAGATCTGCACATATGGAGTAGAGACTAAGGTAAGGAGGATAACACTGATTATGTTCAACTTTGGGGCCAGATGCTGGGATCCATGGATCATTCTGGGATCCCCTCCCCAGGCTTTCCCCGCCTCTTTTAACCAGGCTCCTAAAGTGGCAGGGAAGGAAATCCCACTTTGGATGGCTCTGTTCTATTCTAACTACTCTCTGTGCCAAGTTATTTAACATTTGTGTTAAATGTTCCTCGGCTAATGGGAAATGAATGGCTAGAGCTGTGACCCTCTCTCCCCAGGCTTTTCACCTGCGCATAGAAGGTCCTGGCCAGGATCTTCCGACGATCATCAAGACTATAGAGGAGGTTCCTGACAAGGTTCAGGATTCGGTGCAGAATGGCTGGCTCGCAGTTCTTCACAATGCCACTGGGGTGGAACACAGGAAGCCAAGAGTTGCTGGGAGGGAGTTAGCAAGGGAATAGTGTATACAGAACAGAGAAAACATGAGGACTGAGGAATCAGGAGAACTAAGGGCTGGGAAATGAGGAAGGGAAGGTTAAAAGCTGCTGTATTTGAGTGCTGGGGCCTGGAAAATTGGGGGCTAGGTATTAGGGGTGCTGGAGAAATGGTCCCACCTTGTCAGGTCCATGATCCCTATGTAGTAAAATTTGGGACAGGACAGAAGATCCCAGCAGCAATGCTGATTTGCATAGATCACCACTCCATCATATCCAGCTGCCAATAGCACCAACTTCACTGCCTCCAGGGCACAACTGAAGGCCAACCATCATTGGGTTTGTGAAAAGAAAGGGGCAGAAGAATGGACAAGGTGTTATGCCCTAATTTGCATCTCTATGCTGGCAAACCAGGAGACAGTTCCCTAATCTGGTAGCTGGATTTTTGCTTTCCTGCTGATGAAAATCTATGTCTCTAGGAAACCCATCTCTAATTGCCAGTCCACTCACCCCTTTAACCTTGATGCTCATCCAAACACAGAGTTCTATGAAAGAGCCTATAGAGATATTCTAGTGCCATGATTTTCAAATTCTGCTCTTCAGGGTACAGAAGGGTTAGGATATATCTCCACACCCACCTAATCAGAATGTTTCTGCTTACTGGCTTTATTCCTTTTCACTTTCATGTAAGATTTCACTTGAATAGAATACCCTGAGGTTTTAAAAAAGGTATGATAACCACTTATTTAGGAATCCAACACTCATTTTATAGATGAGAAAACTAAGTAGTGACTCGCACAAAATGGCACAGCTAGTAACGAAGCTAAGCTAGAAGTCACCCAGATTTGAATGGCCACAACTACACAGAGAGAATGACAGATATAGTAGATAGAGTCTTGCCCTTTCATTCGCATCTAATTGAGTCTTTCCATGTGCAGCGTTATGAACATAGATATGAACCATTGAGTGAATCAGAAGAATGCATGAAAGAAAAAGAATAATGAGAAACTTGAAAATATGTAAGAACATTCCAGCACATGATGCTGCAGCACCCATACCCATATTCTATTTCTTCTGCTCTTCTCTTTCTCAGCATCCCTAGGGGATCAGCCTCTAGTTATCCATGGCCCTCTGAAGTTGACGAGGCTCATTCCTCCATTGCACTGGGGTTAGGCTTACCCAGTGGGGTCAAAGGGCTTGCCCTTGCTGCCCGGGCCCCCATCCTTGCTGTAGACCACCATCTTTTGGGGAGCATTTTGCTCAATCACCCAGTAGAGATGACTCAGCACAGCCAGCAACAGCCGTGGATAGAGTTCCTGGATGGCCTCCTGGCACAGGGACCCAGATAGCATCTCACACAAGGCACACGCCACCTGGGGGAAGACATGTGGAAAGGGGGAAGCAGAATTGACTAGGCTCGGGTGAAGACATAAAACGGTTCTATAATCCCATGCACTGAGTCCCACCTTGTCCCTCCCTGTCATTGCCCAAAGGGCACAGTTCACTCTGGCTCAGGCAGGTAAGAAGCACTCAAAGACTAAAAGCCCACAGCTCATACCTAGGGAAATACGGGGCCACACACATGCAATCTGCTTTCTCTTCATTCCCCAACATTAAAAACAAAAAGGAAACCAACTCTAAATTTTCAGCAGAAAATGATTTGGACATGTTTTGTCCACCCTGATTCCAGGCAACTGAACCCCCTCCTTTCCCACCAGCCATGCCACAGGCCAGGCCCCGGAGAAATGAGTGCCAGCCCCGAAACCAGGCGATAAAGAAAGCTGATTAACTCTGAACTTCACTTTCCTTGTCTATAAAATGGGACCGATCCCTGCCCTTTTTACATCATGCAGTTCTTAGATATACAAGTGCAAAAGGAGGTTAAAGTGCTAACTGGAGGTGCAGTATCAGTGAGTCCAGTGTTAACCCTCTTTTCTCAGCTTCTCTCTAACACCTGTTTCCCACCCTGCAAGTGCCCTTTGATCTTCAGCTCTGATCCCAAGTCCCAGAACAGTGAGTCCTCAGCCCCCTCTCTTCCCAGCTGCTGACCGCCACAGGCTGGAAGGCCATCTCCCTTGTCTCCTCTTTGGAATGGAGATTTTCCAGGATCCCTATGAGCAGCTGCAGGACATTGATTGTGGTCTCTCGCCGGGTACCAAACACGTTCCACAGGGCCAGATTGGTTCTGCAGGACCAGGGACAGCTATGTCATGGGCCCTGGTGACCATATTCCTAGAACTAGTTTGGTCTCAGGCCTATTAATAGCTAGTTCTCAGGGTCTAGAGGGAGTGAGACCAAAGAGGCTTTGGCCAGAGAACATGAAGTTTGGTGTCAAAGAGAAAGCATCCTTGTGCAGTGATTTTAACCATGGGCTTGGGCTGGAACACGGGAGGGTTTACTGGGCTGAAGGGCTCCTAGGCCATAGGAGAGGTACCTATCCCAAGGCAGGGGCCTGTTGAGCAGCATGGGCACCACGATGTGGGTGTTGTTGCCTGCCAGCAAGCACATGGCCCTAAGGGTCTCCTCC
The DNA here is from genome assembly GCA_028627145.1 of Eidolon dupreanum. Classification (NCBI taxonomy): domain Eukaryota; kingdom Metazoa; phylum Chordata; class Mammalia; order Chiroptera; family Pteropodidae; genus Eidolon; species Eidolon dupreanum. The sequence continues at coordinate 76,361,541 of CM053503.1, read as the reverse complement.
TTTGTGCTGGGCTCCAGCTGCAAGTTGAGCAGTTCCAGTATGCCTTCCACAACTTCCTCAATCTATAAGGCAGAGCCAGAAGAACCTCAGTCATTTCTTCTATGGTCCTCTCCTCCTCCTTCCTCTCTACCAACTCCTCAAGCTCAAGGGGCCTGGTTATAATCCTGTCAGTGACTCTCTTCTCAAGGCGGAGTTCTGAGGTGCCAGAGGCCAGACTAGTAGGGGCCACGAAAGGAACTCAAGGAGCTAGCGCCAAGGCCCACTGTAGTGAATGCCTGTTTACAGCCCTCAAGTCCAGAGAGAAGGTCCCAGGTTATTTAGGAGACAAGGATGCTCCAGAAGGGAAGCCTTCAACTTTTAGAACCTATAGTTAATTTTTCAGTGGCCTTTCAAGAGAGATATGAAAAAAGTTACTACAGTGTGATTGATAAGATTTCAGGAAATTGTGTGTAAATGTAGAGGTTGATGTTAATATTTTTGACTTTTTTCTCATTGTTGTAACAGATGCTCCCTCAGTTTCTTAAATGTTTATAGAACTGAAAGAAAAGCCTTTTTTAAAAAAACCAATAGTATCCCTATAGTTTCCTGCTTGGGTTACTACTATAAAACACTTTTGTATTATATGTCATGACTAGAAAAAAAGGCCATACATGTACCATCTGTTTCTAAAATTTTGGCTTTGTTTTATTAATTTTTTTGTTAAACTTAATATATTATTGGAATCAAAGTTTATAAAGCCATATAGTTAGTTAGAAATAGAAAAATCAGATGCTCTTAAGTCAGGCTAAAATGTCCTGTGCTTTAAAAATATTTCATTTTGGGGTTCAAGGAAACCTCATCATTAAGTGGGTGATTTGTATTCTGGGTTTTATATTATCCTCAGAGATCATAGAAAATATAACCTTAAAAAATCAAATTTGAAAATTCATAAAAATGCAACAAAACATATCTTCCCAAAGCAGAATTTTTTGAATTAACATGACTGAATAGTACTATTCATAACTTTTAGTTTCTAACTTTTTATTTACCTAAAATACATTATTTTGAATAAAAATTCTAGGATAGAGATGTTTAAGTTTATTGTATTAAAAGAAGAGTATGAGCTCTCTGAAATATGTTCTAGTTTGATATGCTTTCTCAAGGTAACTGAATTTCACCACACAGAATGGTGCCAGTTCACACATCCATTCCCAAATACATATTGAGCATCGTCTATTTTATTGGTGCTGTGTCTCCTAGACTGGATACTGAAATTAATTTGCTGAGTTAAGTGAATATTCTGTGTATAGGAATACTTTAAGGGTTGGAAAGAAATGATATCTGCTTTGCCTTACAATCGGTAAGCACTTCATTATTTTATGCTTCTTAAATGGATAAATATATACTAGAATAGCAAATTTTACAAAACACGAACTAAGTAATTTTCCATACAGTCAGAAGTCCTTCATTGGAAGGACTCTGCATTTAGCACAGATTACTTGTAGGGAGAGATTATGCTATGAAAGCAAAGATTTAAAAAAAAAAAAAAAGGCCCTGGAGACACTTCAAAATTTTCTCTCCCAGCTGAGATTAACTTCCAACCCATGCAATTACAGGGACAGTTCACATGGGTTGTGGAAGAACCATAAGGCTCTCATTTGACCCTCAGATCTCTAATATATATACCTCTGGGAAGCCCATTCATTATAATACCTCAAGGACACCCTCATGGGCAAGTCACATAAATGAGTAGAGACAACGGATGTCAGGAGATTCAGAGATAGGAGGGTCTGGAGAGTCCACGCCACACGTGAAAGGGATGGTGGCTGCTCAAAGAGTTGCCCCTATATGACCCCAATTTCAAGTTTTTTTCAGTGAAGTGAGAAATTTAGATTTGTTTTTAATGCAAAACCTTCCCATTTTTACATGTTAACCTAAAAGAAAATTTATGCAAAGGCCAGAGTCATTCTGTGAGCTTGCTTGCTTACAACCCACAGCCTTACCTTTCACAGAGGTCTAAGGCCCCTGACACCCCAGGAAACCAAGGTGAATCCCCCAACAGTGCTTCCTTGTGCTCTAGCTGCTAGGCCCTCCAGCTGCCTACACCCCTGCACATGGCTCTCATTAACTGAGGAATCAGGCCTCCAGAGAGGAGTCACTGCAGTTATAAGCTCAGGATTACAAATGTCAGAGCTCAGTGCAAGCCTACATTTTAGAAGTAAATGAATTAAGGCCTACAGAGGAGAGGGACTTGGCCAAAGCCCTTTGGCTCATTAGTAAGAGAGCCAAGGGAACACCCAGGGCTCTGACTCTCAGGGCAGGGGTGTCACCACAGCACCACGCTACCTTGATCATGTCTCTGCCCCGCTCTTTCATGACACCGCTCATCAGCTGGGCTGCAGCCAGAGATACCCTGGCCCTGCTGTCAGTCAGGCCTTCCATGGCCGTCAGTACCAGGGTGGTAAGCTGGATCTGGGTGAAGTACTCTGCAAATGCCTGCAACAGGGTGGGATGAGGCTGGATGCAGCTGGGTAACCTGTGCCTGAGATAGCCTGTGCCACTCCTCCTGGTTAGGGTAGGAGGAGGGAGGGCTTCTCTCCGGAACATTATATGCTTTTGTCCTATGCCTTTGCTGTCTGCTTAGTTCCTAGAAGACTCTTTCACTGGGGACAGAGTCTTTGGGGATAGAAAGGAGAAAATACTGACCCCAGATGCAATGTGGGACTCAGAAGTCAGTAGCTGCAGAGGAAGAGCACTGGTAGAGGATGTCTGGGGCTAAGATCCTTAGTGACGTTTCTTTGAGGAGCTGGTTGAGTCTACACACTGCTCACAAAGCATCATTTGCATGAAGCAAATGCTTCCAGGGAGCGGAGGGGACAGGTGAAAAATAAGGATTAGGACTCATGATGCTTAAGGAGGAGGATAGAGTAGTGTGTAGTATGAAAATCTCCCCCAGAGAGAAAGTTCACATCTAGTAATGGAAGGGGAAAGGAGATGGGATAAAAGAGGCCCACCCCAGGAGTCCATAATATCATGTAAATGAGAGGCCCAGGCTCTCCCCGCTTTGTCTCTGGTCCTGCCCCCTCACCTTGGCAATTTCAAAGGTGTTGTTATAGAACACGTTGGCACTATAGACTTCGTGCTTGCCCTCTTCTTCCCACAAGCCCCGTGTTTTCCTTCCCATCTCTGAAACAAAGACACCCAACCCCACCCCTCAGACACTCAGAAGGCATCTTGGGCCCCTCCCTTTCCCACCTGCCTAGCCCAAAACTCCTACTGAACTAAGTCAGCTTGGGGAGATGTATATCCTGTGGGGCTGGGAATAGAGGAATGGGCATTAAGAAAAGAAATGGTGAGAGCAGAGGTCAGAGGAACCTCCACATTCCCTGCCTCATAACAGAGACAGAACTGAATAAGAGAATGGGTCTCAGCTAGAGGAGGAGAAACGAATTCAAAAGAACTGTTTCCTGTGTAGGTATCTGGTCCCAAGAAGGTCTGTAGATGTTTGCGGGCAGGTTCCTCAGAGGAACTTCTTAAAGTTCCCTCTTCTGGGACAGAGTGTGTGGGTCAGGCCTGAGTGGGAGGCTTGAGGGGCATAAGAAAAGGTTCTTCATACGCTTTTGCTGCAGGAGGATACAGTAGAGGTTGTAGACAGCCTGAGAAGACAGGTAGCAGATGTTGTCCACTGGGTCCTGGCAGCGTATGGCCAGCAGCCTTACCAAGCGCCCCAGCCGGGTGAACTCGATTTCTGTCTGGGGAGGGAAGCTGGAAGTCACTAGTTATCCTAGCCATTCCTATAGGCTAAGCTATCACAGGAAAAGAACTAGGAGGAGGGGATGCATGTGCCAGAGATATAAAAAGTGAGAGTAGGTGAAGTTAATGAAAATAGAATTAGTTAGGTGAATTGTGGCTATAAAGAACTGAAGGGATCATCGTTTTGAAATAACCTTACACTACCCCGCTTCTTTGCCTCCTGACACCTTAGTCATCCTTCAAGCCTAGTTCAAATGCCTCTTCCGCTATGAAGCTTTCCCTAACACCCTCACTTGTAATTATTTGTGTTTTGACCTATTATTCCCGCCATATTTGGTTGACACATTAATTATCACCTTCTATTTAGATTTGTTCTATGCATGCCTTTCTCCCCAGGGGTCTGTAAGATCCATGAAGTCAGGGAACTATCTCAGTCACCTATGTACTTGCTATAGCACCTAGCACAGTGACTGGCACAAGACGAGTATTCAGTAACTGCCTGTTCAGGTGAATGGAATCAAACTTAACCAAGTGGAATGGAGTTCAACTGGTGGATTGAGAAAAAGACCAAGCAGAAGGAAGAACAAGATGGGATGCACAAGAGAAAACAGAATGGGGCCAGGGAGAAGGAGGATGGGGATGAGTGACTGAGGCTAGGTAATATATATGATGAAGTTTGGGATAAAGGTAGGGATGAGGGCAACCAGAGGGAGCATGAGAGCCCAGACTCCAGGGCAGACTCCTACTCACTTTGAAGTTGTTCATTTTTGCAATGAAGCCAAGGATACGGGCAGCACACCACATGGCCCGTTCCCGCTCACTGTCCTTCTGGGAATTAAGCCATGTGTCCAGAAGCTGGAGGGAATAGAGAATAAAAGGAGAGGCCCATTCAGCTGCATATGAGAAAATAGAAAGGTAACCTTGAATTAGGCCTTTGCAAAGTAGCAGGACAAGACTTCTGAGAGCAGGACTTATTTTGCCAAAAGCCAGATTATATGTAGGCCTGGCACCAAATTTTGCTCCCGTTCCAAATTTTGCTCTCATCTAGGTGCTAGAAATCTTAATTACTACTTCCTTCCTTCATATTAAAGTGGTGGCTCTCAAAATATAATGACCATGATTCACTTCATTGGGTCAATGTATCCCAGTGTTCCCCTACTTACCTCTTCCCATTCTTCAGTAGAAAAAAAAACCTTGGTGACAACAAAGAAGAATCACTATATTCACAGATTCCAGGGTAAAGTGTGTATGAATCTGCTCGAGAAATGTAATTATGAATGGTTTTATTTAGAACACAATGCTTTCTGTCTCACCTTTGGTAAATTATGGATCCAAAATACACTGATCCAAAGATTAACATTTATATGTCAATCTATAGTCATCAATCTGCTGATGATACAACTAAACAAACAGCAATTTATAACTGAAAAAGAAGAAGAGCAGCAGATGAAAAATCTACAGCCAACTCAAGAGAACACTGATGCTTTACTGATAAGAAAAAACACTCTTCCTGAAGATATGAGGAATTCTAGTGGGAACTCTTCAAGTCTTCCTTGCAGCCAGACTATGATAAAATACCAGAGTGCTAAATACCATTTTTCACTAAGAGGAATAAGAGCTCCTTAGAGAAATTGATTCCAGGTCTGAGATAGGAAGTATACAAGATATCATGCTAGATAGTAAGGAAGCTATTAAAGACTACTGGAGTCATATTAGAAGGATTCAAGAGTCAACCTGAAGAGTCTCCCATTCATTGATCAAAGATGGGACAACTTAAGCATCAATAACAGTAGTAATTAATTAAAACACATAAAATATTTAAAAATTCCTTTTAAATTCAAATGATGCTAGAGAAATGACCATCACTGTGTGCCTTTGGAGAATACTAGAAAATAATTCATTACTTTGAAAACTAATAAATGGAAAGGATCCAGCATTTATTTTGTCTTTCCTATATGAGCTATACCTAAAAAGTAACCAAATAATCTATAAAGGTAACTTCTCATTATAGAAGAATTCCGGCTAAAAATGAATAAGGAATTATGGAATTACAATGTCATCATTTTGCAAAAATAAATAGAGGTATATGCATTCAATGGAATACTACATAGCAATAAAAAAGAATGGTCTAGTGCTGCATGAATGAAGCTCACAGATATAATGCTGAAGTATAGTAATACAGACACAAAAAGGTTCATACTATATAATTTCACTTATGTAAAGTTCAAGAACAAGCCAAACTAATCTATGGTGATAGAAGTGACAATAATGGTTATTGGCAGTAGTTATGCACTGGGAGAGGGCACATGGGGAACCTTTTAGGGTATAGGAAATATTTTATATCCTGATCTGACTGGTATTTACACAGATGTATACATATGTAAAAATGTATCTATGTATACATTTAAAATTTATACACTTTATTGCAGCAAATGATCTCCCAATAACAAGGTCTTTAAAAAAAGAGTATCACCAATTTTCAACCACTAATGATTAATGAATCTAAGCAGTGATCATCAAAAGCTGTGAACACCATAGAGAGACAACCAGATATCATGTGCCTCTTAGTGGTGGAAGACAAGACTACTTGTGAACTAATCTTATCAAAAATTGATCAGATTCATGATCAAGCCTCTAGATCTAACAATTAATTTATAAGAAAGACTTTGACAGAGAAACTTGTTAAGTGACCCCGAAGGACGTAATCAGCACAACCCAGAATATAGAAAATTACAGAACAAAGGACTTGGTTTCTTCAACAATTAAATTTCACAGAGAAAAATGATGGAATGGGAATCTATAGATTAAGAGACTTAAAGGATAAATCATTTAATTGGAATGTCTGAATATTTAATGCTATTAAGAAATTAATGTTAAATTTTAAATGTAATAATGATCTTACAGTTTTTAAAAATAATACTTATCTTTTAAAGAAATATACTGAAATATTTATGGATAAATTGGTATGGAATTTGTTTGGAAATAATCTAGATGTGAGGAGGTTAGGGAGTGTATGGGGTATAGATAAAATAAGCACCCTCCACCATATCTCTCCCAATTAATGCAACTATAAAATCTGGACAGAATATGCAGAGCAGCTGTTTGAGGACTCTGAGATGTAATAGCAGCAAGTGGATTAGGAAAGAAGACAAGAATTCAAAGTACCACTGACTCGGTGGTGAGTTTACCATTTTTTTCCTCAGGTATCTTCTGGCTTGAATTTAATACAGTCCAAAACCTTGGCACCAGGGTGCAAACAGAGAAAGCTCCAGGAGAAGTGCTCTAATTATAGCTCAAGTAGTAAAAAAGGGAACTGCTGCTAATGCTCAGAAAGAGTGGGGGAATCTCCCATTCTTCTGTTTGCTCTTTTTATCCACTTTTCTCCATTGTCTTCTGCCCTAGCCCCTAAGTAAACTTGTGACAGCAATGGTGACATCAGGAATCTACAGGAGCCAAACCTCTGAGAGAGGGGAACTTACTCTCTGATCAGAGGAGCTGTGGTCCCAAAAGGGTACAATAAACTCCAACTGCTTTTCTTTATTTTCTATCCTCCCATTGCTTGTCCCAAAGGACTGGCATAGAAATGCCTAGGAGGTCACAGTAACTAAAGCCTTAAATTTCTGGCTGGAGGACCAACAAGGGAAGCCCTGTAAAGGCAGAAAATACCAGGAGATTATGGAGAGGGAAGAGTTTGGGAAAATAACTCCTTAAAGTTGTTTATGAACTCATGGGCTCACCCCTATGATTCACATGTGTGGATCTAATCCTAAAAATATACAGAATTTGAGAACTCAACTACAGTAAGAGATTACCACCCCAGTCCCAAGATAGCTAAAAGTGATACACATGTGGAACAGATATGAAAAGCATTGCAAAGACTTTGAAAAGTAAATTGATACTTTAACTACACCCCATAGAAGGCTGATTGGACATTGTGGTCTGAACTGAACTGGGTCAATTGCCTGCTAAAATGAAAAATATTGACATATTCTATTGTATTTAAATAAGACCCAGAAGCTAATAATATAATATCCATAATGTCCAGGATATAACCCAAAATTACTCCATGTATGAAGAACCAGAAAAATCTCAACTCACATGAGAAAATTCAATCAACAGTTGTCAATACTGAGATGACGCAGATGTTAGAATTATCTGATAAAGATTTCAAGGCAGCTATTCTACAAAGGACCCAAAAAAGCAATAATGAATAAACTTGAAATCAATGCATAAACAAACAAACAAATAAATAAATCAGAAAGTCTCAGCAAAGAAATAGGAGCTATAAAGAAGAAATAACAAAATTATAGAACTAAAAAATATAATAACCGAAATTAAAAATTCACTGAGTAGGCTAATTAGAAAAATGGCAACATCAGAGGAAAGAGTCAGTAAACTTGAAGAGAGACCAGTAAAATTTATCCAATTTGAATAAGAGAAGAAAAAATATTGAAAATAGAACCACAGGGATCTGTGGGACGGTACCAAAATGTCCAATATCATTGGCATCCCAGAGGGAAATTAGAAAGTGCAATAGTGGAAAAATTTTTTAACAAAAGATGGTTGAAAACTTCCCAAATTTGGTAATAAAGATTCAAGAAATTTAGTGAATCCCAAAGAGAATAAATCTTAAGAAATGCACATGCAGACACATCATAATGAAATTTCTGAAACCTAAAGACAGAGAACAAAAATTGAAACCAGCCAGAGGACATGAAACATTACCTATAGGAAAGCAATGATCTGAATGTCTGTATTTCTCATTAGAAAGAAGTGGTGTGATATTTTTAAAGTGCCAACATTAAAATACCATGAACCCAGAATTTGTGTCCAGTGAGGCATAAAATCTTCAGAAATGAAGATGAAATAAAGATATTATCAGGTGAAGGAAAACTAAGAGAATTCATTGCCAGCATAATTGCCCTAAAAGAACAGTTAAAGAAAGAGAAATGATAGCAAAAGGAAATTTGGAACATAAAGATTAAACATAAATGGTAAATATCTGAGTAAATATAATAGACTAGTCTTTTATTGAGATCTGGAAAATATGTTGGGTGGCTCAAATCAAATACAAAATTATCTGATTGGGTCTATGGCCATGCTATCCTGAACAAGCCCAATCCCATTTGATCTCAGAAGCTAAGCAGAGTCAGGCCTGGTTAGTACTTGGATGGGAGACCACCTAGGAAGACCAGGTGCTGTAGGTGTCAAAAATAAAAAAAAATAAAATAAAATAAAAATAAGGGATTGTAAACTGACAAGGTCCTTGCAATCTATGCGGTCAACCAAGGGTTGCCTCGCCTAAAAAAAAAAATTATCTGATTGGGTTTTTAATATGTAAGACAACTATGACATAAAGTGGGGAGAGAACAAAGAGGTCTATATGGTAATAGAGTTTCTACATTTCACTTGAAGTAGTAAAATATTGATTCTAAGTAAGCTGTAAAGAGTTTGTATTTTGTAATTCCTAGAGCAACTGCTATAAATACTATACAAAGAGAGATCTTCAAAAATACATTAACTAAAACATAATGTTAAAAATGTAAAAATAACCCAAAGGAAGTAAGAAAGAAAAAACTAAAAAACAAAAATGAGAAGGAACAAACAGAACACAGGTAATAAAGTGGTAAACCTAAACCATATCATGATTTTATTAAATGTAAATGGTCTAAACATACCAATTAAAAAACAAATTATCAGAAAGTATTTTTTTAATGATCCTACTGAATGGACCTTTAAAATGACCAACTGTATGTTGTCTAAAAGAAACTCACTTCAAATATAATATTGGTATGTTAAAAGTAAACGAATTAATAAAGATATGTCATGCAAACATTAATAAAAAGAAAGCTATGGAGGCTATACTAATAAAAGAAAAAGAAGACTTCAGAGCAAAGAAAATTATCAGAGATAAAAAGGATACTTTGTAATGATAAAAAGAACGATTTACCATGAATACATAAAAATCCTACATGTATATGCACTTAACAGAACTTAAAATTTTCTGAAGCAAAAACTATCCAAAATGAAAGGAAAAATCCTCAGTATAGTTGGAGATTTCAATATTACTCACTCAGCAATCAATATAATTAGTAATTAGAAAACCAGCAAAGATACAGTACAACTGAATGACACTATCTATTGGCATTTTAGCACAGTCCATCCAATAAAAGCAAATAGGTCATATATTGATTCATAAAATAAAACCTTAATAAATTTTAAAAATTGAAATCATAGAAAGTATGTTCTCTAACCATAACAGAATTAAGACTGGAAACCAATAACTGAAAGAAAACTGAAAAAAAAAATAAAAATAAAAACTTTTCAAAACACCTGGAAATTAAACAACACACTTCTAAATAATTCATTGGCCAAAGAGGAAGTCTCAAGAGAAATTATAATATATTTTGAACTGAATGTCAATGAAAATGCAACATATCAAAACATGTGGGATGCAGGAGAAGTGGGATGCAGGAGAAGTGGCACCTAGAGGGAGATTTATAGCACTAAATGTTTATATTAGAAAAGGAGAAAGATCTCAAGTCCATAATCTAAGTTTTCACTTTAAAAAAAAAATTTTAATGTAAAATTAATTCAAAGCAAACAAAAGGAAGAAAATACTACAGATAATAGCAAAAATCAATAAAATTGAAAATAACATAGATAAAAATGTGAAGGAAATGAATAGAGAAAAACAATGAAACAAAAAGTTGGTTCTTTTAAAAAGACTAATAAAATTGATAAACTTATAGCAAGACTGACAAAGAAAGAGAAAAGATAAGAATAAAGAATAATTTATGCATAAGCATAATAAGGAAATACTACAAACAACTCTAACTCACATAAATTCAACAACTTAGATGAAATGGAAATGGACCAATTTTTCAAAAACTAAAACTCACCTAGGGTAAAACAGATAACCTGAGTAGTCCTATAACTATTTTTAGATTGAATGTATAGATAAAAAACCTTACAAAAACATAAAACAAATCAAGTCAAGATGGTATCAATGATGAATTCTACCAAATACTTAAAGAAGTAATGTTACTTTTACTCAGTCTCTTCTATGAAATAGAAGAGAGAATACTTCGTAACTCATTTCATGAAGTCAATATTAATCCGATACCAAAATTAGACAGACAACAACAAGAACAACAACAACTATAAGTCAATATCCTTCATGAATATAGAAACAAAAATTCTCAAAAAAAAAATCAGCAAATAAAATGCAGCAATGTATGAAAAGAATAATATACCACAACCAAGTAGAATTTATCCTGGGAATGAAAGACTGCTTCAGTACTTGAAAATTGATGTAATATGCCATTATCAATAGAAAATCGACATAATCATATTAATTTACTCAGAAAGTATTTTACAGAATTCAACATCTACTTATATTCAAAATTCTCAGCAAATAAGAAATAGAAGTAAACTTCCTAACCTGATAAATGGCACCTACAAATACAAAAAGCCCATAGCAAACATCTTTCTTATGACTTCACCCTAAGATTCAGAACAAGGCAAGATGTCTACTTTCACCACTCCTATTTAACATCATACTAGGAGTCCTAGCCAGTGCAATAGGCATAAAAATGAAATAAAAGGCATAAGATTAAAAAGAAAGAAATAAAATTATCCCTATTTGCAAACAAGATGATTTCTACACAAAAAAATCCCAAGGAACCCACACACTCCCCCATAAAGTCCTAGATGTAATACAAAGTCAACATGCAAAACTCAGTTGAATTTTTATATGCTAGCAATGAATAATTGGAAATCAAACACTTTTAAATACATTTATAATATCTCTAAAAAATGAAATACTTAGATATATACAGGATCCAAATGTTGAAAACTACAAAATGCTGATGAACAAAATCAAAGATCAAATCAATAAAGAGACATAACATGACTATAGATTAGAAGACTCAACATAATAAAGATTTTGATTCTTCCAAAATGAATCTATAGATTTAATGCAACTCAATAAAAATCCCAGTAGGATGATTCATAGATATAAACAAGCTGGTTTGAAATTTACATGTGAAGATAAAAAGAAAAAGAGGAATTATACTATATAATTTTAAGACTTTACTGAAGTTAAAACAATCAAGATAGTGTGGTATTGGTGAAAGCTATAGACACAGAGACCAGTGGAAGAAAATACGGAGTCCAGAAATAGATCTACACAAATGTGAACAACTGATTCTGACAAGGTGTAAAGGCAATTCAACAGATAAAGGATAATTTTTGCATCAATTAACTTCCATATGCAAAAAATTGAACCTCAGCCTAAAGTTCATACCTTATACAAAAATTAATTCAAAATGAGTCACAGGTTTAAAATGTACAACTAAACAGCCTTCAGAAGAAAATATAGGAGAAAATACTCAGGACCTAGTTTTAGACGTCACCAAAATCATGACTCATAAGATTAAAAAATTATAAAATACGCTTAATAAAAATTTAGACCTTTTGTTCCTTAAAGGACCCTGTTGAGAGAAAAAAAAAATGTCAAGCTATAGATTGGGTGACAACATTTGCAAATTATAGATCTGACAAAGGACTTGTGACCTTTAAGTTTAATGAAAGATGCCAATCTCATAAAAGGTTACATACTATATGATTCCATGTATGTAACATCCTCAAAATGACATAACTATAGAGGCAGAGAATAGATCAGTGTTTGCCAGGGAACAGAAACAAGGAAGGATGAGATGTGACTGTAAAGGGGTAGTGCAAGAGAATTTCTCTTGGTGAGAGAATATCCTGTATCATGATGGTGGTGGTGATTACACATTATATAAAAGATTAAATTGCATAGAACACACACACAAATGAGTGCATGTAAAAACTGGTGAAAACTGAATATAGTTTTACAATATATAGTTTTACAATAGTGTGTCAACATCAATTCCCTGGTTTTAATGGTATACTATTATTATATAAGATGTCATCATTAGGGAAAGCTAGATGAAGCATTCAGGGGCTCTATGTACTATTTTTGCAAATCCCTGTGAATCTAAAATCTGTCATTTTAAATTTAAAAGTTAAAAAAAAGTTAAGAAGAAAACCAATGGCAAAATGAATGGAAACAGTCCAATATCCATCCATAGCGGACTGATTGAGTAAACTATAGTACATGCACACAGTGTATGAAACCATGAAAAAAAATAAGAAATATATCTGTGAACGGATAGGGGTAAGTGAAAAAAGCAAGGTCCAGACCACTGAACAGAATGTGCTACCTAGTATGTAAGAAAGAAGGGGAAATAAGAATACACCATAAACACAGATTGGTTTATTTTTACAATTAAAAAAAAAAAAAAAACACGAAGGACAAACCAGAAGGTAATAAATGGTTATCTATAAGTGGTGAGTGGGAATGAGATTAAGAGGATCAGGATGGCAGCAAGAATTTTCTGAGTAAAACTTTATATAAGGTTTTTAACTACATAAATCCTTAATCAAGCTCTTCGATTAAATAAAAGAAAGGAAACCTTAAATTTTAATATAAATATGTCTAAATTATATCAATTTGATAATATAATCATACAGAAAAGAGTTATTTCAAGTAACTTTTGAACACTATACTCTGACTATAGTCCTTAGCAGTTTATATTCGGACAAAAAAAAGGAACTGCAAAGAAATCTTAAATTTCATGTGATAATTGGGGAACGAGATTTTCAGAAGGCTGAAGTATCACAGTGACATTAGCATAAAATAAATAAAGTCAATAAAAAGACAATTTTAAAATGGGCATGTAATTTGAACCTATATCTCACCTCAAATACTTTATAAACATCTCATTTAATTACTAAATGACCATATTAACCAGGTACTATTGTCATTCCATTTTCTAGGCAACGACTGAGGCGAACCAAAGTTAAATAATTTCCCAAGGCCACACAGCTAATAGCAAAGCCAGAATCTGGACCTGTAGTGTATGGAAGTACAAAACCTATGCTTTTAACGTTTAACTACTATAAATGAGAAGAGGGAAGCAGAAAGAGAGAGAGAGAGAGAGAGAGAGAGAGAGAGAGAGAGAGAGAGAGAGAGAGAGATGCTGACTGCAGCAATGATTGAAGTGGAAGAAAGAGGAAGGAAGTTCTGTCCTCCGAAGGAAAGGCTATTATTTGTATCCTAGCCCTTATTCTCCTTTCCCTAAAAGCTCTGCACCCAACCTTCATCATCAATTCTATCCCTTAGTTTGCCTATCTTGTTCTCCTATTCCATTCCCAACCAGTCTGGGTTGATGGTGTACCCCCAAAATTCATGTCCATCCAGAACCTCAGAATGTGACTGTTTTTGCAATATGGTCCTTGGATGAATTCAAGTTAAGGTGAGTTCATACTGGATTCAGGTAGGCCCTAACCCAATGACTGCAGTCCTTACTAAGAACACACACACACACACACACACACACACAGAGAGCCAGGAATCACTAGAAGCTAGGAGAGGCGCATGGAACAGATTCTCCTTCAGAGCCTCTAGTAGGAACCAATCCTTTTGATACCTTGATTTTTTACTTCTAGCCTTTACAGCTGTGGAAGAATGTATTTCTGTTGTTTGAAGGCGCTCGGTTGTGTGTGGTACTTCACTGCAGCAGCCCTAGGAAATGAATACACCAACTTACAGGGGCTTCTTCCCACTGACCTCCAAGCAGTTCTGGATCCGAGTGGGCATCTCAACCATAAGTGTCTCCATTAGCCTTAGGAGGGATTCTAGGGTCTCCTTGAACAGATCCTGATGGGAGAAGAGGGACTCAAAGAATTGCCAAGCTGATTATCAGCCCCAACCCTCCTTCTAAACTCTGCTCAGCATTCTGGCTCTCCCAAGAAGCCTTCTTTGAAAAATCCTGCCCCAAAAGTTTCCCCCTAAATTTCAAAACCCCTTGCCCACCGTTAACTTGAACAAATGCCTCTGTTGTTTCCACCAGAACACAAAGGTCTGCCTACTGTACAGTTTGTCCTGGTGGACTAGGAGTTCCCTGACAACACAGCTACCCTGCCCCCTCAATCCCCACTCCTTAACTTGAGCTATCTGGGACTCTGTTCCCAGTGGGCGCAGCTTCACTCAGCAGCCATGACAGAGAGGCTGGGTGGCTCCAGGGAGGGAAGAGGACAGGCCTGCCAGTCTGCAAGGTAACTGATTCACAAAAGCTAGTAGATTTCTCCCTCTTGCCCCTTAGTAAACTAAGTGGCCCTGGCTCCGAACCTTATAAACCTTATAAAGAAAGCAGGTGGTCTGCCAAGGAGGGTTCCTAAAGGTAGAGGGCTGTGGGGAGAATCAAAGCAATATTTGTGATAATTCTGGACCACTAAAACTGACAAAAAGGGGGAAAGCAAAAGAATGACAGCTCTCCCTGGAATAAAGTACTGAAAAGAAATCTACCTCAGAGTAAAGCTATTCTTACTGGGGCAGTTAGAATTCCTAGCCTGCCCCAAACACAGGGAAATTCTATCTAAATATCTTCCCCAACCTAACCAGATTTGCACTGAGGAAGGCCTCATGGGAATACAACCAGCCCTTTCTGTATGTACCAGTCCTTCTTTCATAGCATAAATAAATATGAACTGAAGAAGAAGGATCACCAAATCTGATGAAAAGAAGGTCTAAGATGAACAAACTGACCTTAAAAAATTAAACTAACTTAGTAAATAGTAGACATTTTTTTAAGTTAATATCCTTGAAAAAATTCAAGAGCTAAGGCATCAATAAAACAAGATCAATCAATCAAAATAAAGGAGTAATCAGAGAACATGAAAGAAATCCCAGGAACTAAACATAGAAATGTAAATTAAAAATTGAGTCCCTATTCCCTCCCTCAAGGTAACACTGTAGGCCCTGTAGAAAATGGGCTCAGATCTCTTGCTCCTGGGGCTCCCTAAATTCGTTTACCTATGAGCCTTTAGTAAAATCATGTTTGAAACTTCCAGCCTGGTTTTAATTGCATGACAGTTACAAAGGGAAGGATTGAGTATCTGACTTTGGGCCAGAATATTAAAGTGGTGGCAGAGTAGTAATGGATGAGTGTCTCTAAGAAGGAGGTCTTCCTTCCAATGATTTTTGCTTTTATTAAAGACAGAAGATTCTTACACAAAACTGCCAAGCTTATACTTCTTATTCTCTTAAAAAAATTAAAAAAAACTAAAATCAAAGAATTAATTACCAGATTGGCTTGGGCCTCCTTGGAAGTGAAAGCCTCCTTACGCAAAATGTCTCTAGGCGGCAGGCACAGCACCCCCTTGAAGCATGTTCGGAGTAGCTCTGTTCTCTCTTCTATATCTAAGAGGGGCCTGAGATTCCTAAGATCAGGGAGAAGCAGAAGTGTAATCAGACAGTGGTGGCCAGGAATAACAGCTGAGAAAGATACAGAGAAAGATAGTGGAGATGGAGGGATAGGTGGGAGCAAGAAAGAGGAAGATACCAGAACAAAGGGTAATAAAAGAAGAAAGGTAAGAAACAGTAAGAAAAGGTGAAAAGAGCCAGGAAGATGGGAAAAAAAGGAAATAAGAGAAAGAGAAGAAGCATGACTATTACAGGAAAGGGTACTGATAATTTGGGATGATATAATAAATCTTTGGTTTCCCAGAGGTTTTGAGAGAATGAGGGGATCAGTTATGGAAATGGAGGTGCCTAGTAAGTGACAGCACTGAGAACAGAAGGAAGCCTGGGACAAAAGTGATAACAAATGCCTGTGGAGATGGGAGAGGCAGTCTCTGGTGCTCCAAAACTCCCATCCAAAAAACTTTGGCAAAAGGAAGTGGCAGACACTGTCCAGTAAATATCTACTACTCTCTTATGCTAAAGCAGAAGCAGAATATAAGGGCGGGGTGGAGGGAGGATGGGTAAACCAGGGAATAAAGAGCTGAAATACAGCCAAGACAAGGAAGACAGAATGGATAGCATGTTGTTACCTGAAGTCTGTGACGATATTCATTGCCATCTGCCTAATGGAACTGGAGATGAAGTTCGGTGGCTCCTCCCTGATTAGCTCCTAACACACACACACACACACACACACACACACACACACACACACACACACAGACCAAGAGGAGGGTGAATATATTTTTCTTGCCTGCCTCCACCTACCCCCACTCCAGGCTATGAAGATAGAAACCAGAATTTTCAGGGACTTCCAAAGACTCTGAGGATAGCACTTCTCTCCTACTTCCTCTCACACCTCCCCTGCAGCACTCATCCCTGCCTTAAGGATGGGAAAGGGAACACTGGGGTCTGAAAAGGACACTGAAAATCTGGACTTTGACCCTCCAGGCCTAGCTTAATAGCACTACCAATGGTTTCCATGAGGACACATCCTTCCTCCTCTCTACATTCCCACCTCCATCCTACTGAGAAGTACTTACCACCATGAGGTTTACAATGTCTAGTTTGTGGGGGAACTTGAATTGAAAGGCCTTGCGCTGGCTGCTCAGGATGTTTGTCACTGTGGTCAGGGCATTCAGGTAATCCAGCTTCAGGTTCTTATCCTGAATGAACAAATATGCTCAGAGACCTCCAAGGTGGGAATGATCCTGGGGCAAGGGCACGCTTCCTACACAAAGTCTGGGGGATGAGGAGCTAAGCCTTCTGTGGCCTTCCCTAGGTTGGCACTCTGTGTCTTTCCGCTGAGGGGAGATTCTTACATAATCCTATAGGACATACAGTCATCCCTCTCATCAACCCCCTCTGGAGCCCCTTCCTCATATAACTCTTAAATTAGGATAGGTCTAGCTTCCTTATCTCTCAACATATTGTCTTCCCCTTGAATAAGTTCTACCAAAAGATAAGTAGTTGGGATTGGGAAGGGGTTCTTCTCCAACCCTGGGGACACATGTTCTGGACAAACTGCAAAGGCAAGAAAATAGTACGGGGGTCCCTCTACCTCCCCTAAATGCTTTTTTTAATGAATGTTAAGAAATTTAGGTTTTACTCATCTCTTCATCGGAGAGGACAGTGAAGAGCCCAAAGGCATGTTACGCAGCAGGCCAGCAGGGAAGGA
This sequence comes from Eidolon dupreanum, assembly GCA_028627145.1. Lineage (NCBI taxonomy): Eukaryota > Metazoa > Chordata > Mammalia > Chiroptera > Pteropodidae > Eidolon > Eidolon dupreanum. Next base: position 76,343,797 of record CM053503.1, on the reverse strand, counting down.
GACACTTTTCAACAGACCTGAAATTATTGTGGTCTCCTCCTTGGGCCAGTTAGAGTCTCAGAAAAGCATGATTAAGTGAAAGGATTGAAATGTGGGAGAGGATGTAACCATACTAGCCCCACCCTGAGTCCCATCCAAGGCCAGGCATCTTGACTTTGGAGGGGAAGAGAGGGCAGGGATGGGATGCTGGAGAGGCAGAGTAAGCAGGAAGTACCTTTTCCACAATGCAGTTGTGGTAGTGTTGCAGGACCAAGGTCAGGATGGCATCTAAATGCGTGAAGATGGCTCCCTTGCTCTCCAAAATAATCTTGCTATAGCTTAAGTAGATGGTGTTACAGACCAGCCCCCATTCCCTTTGCTGATGTTCCTGTAGGAGGAAAGGGGAAACTTGCCTTCTCCTCACCTTATCCCCCTTGCCTGCTGGAGAAATGAAGGTCCGGGAAAGAAAAGGTTGTCCAGAGGGTGCAGAAGAGAAAATGAGGCTGTGGAATAATGAGCAGCTGGAGAGAGTAGGGGGTACAGCTGGTATACCAGGGACTGAAGTGTGGACATGAGAAATTGAGGGAGAGAGAAGAGAATGAAACTTCCCCACAGTTGGTCAGAGGGAAAGAGAAGCTTTTATTGGAGTTATGAGGAGTCAGAGAAGTGAAGAGGCTGGGGTGATGGGGATGCCTTAAAAGGTTTTGTGTGGGAGGCTGGCAGAGCCCTCTGGGAATGCCATCACCTTCATCAATTGGGGGATGGATGATGAGTCCTTGTCCGTGAGTTCAGCACTATAAACTTCCAGTTGGTCCAGGACTGTTGTTAGATGTTTCATGGACACGATACTGAGTGCCACAGCAATGCCCTGTAACAGGGATAGTCTCAACTTCATGTCACAGCTCTGGATGAGCCAAGCACCTGCTATGCTCCCCCAGAAGCAGGGATTAAAAGAGGAAGGGAGAGGAAAGGGAGAGAAAAGCAATGGAAGGAGAATTTGGTTCCCCGAACTTGAACAGTTTAAAATCCAGATGGAGACCCAAAATCTTTGCAAGAAGTAATTCAAGAAGCAAATTATCCCAGATTAAGACAAATCAGAATCCATATTTATAAAACCTTGGTACTTTCGAATCCTACATTGCACAATAAAGTATGCTCATATGCACTAGGAAATCAGAGAAGGGCTGTTCTGAGGAGGGAACAGAGGGGAAGAACAAATCCCAGACACCTTATCAACAGGACTGGAGAAATGATCAGAGAGGGGACAGAAGAGAGGAAAGAATCAGAGACAATGTCAGTATTTCCAGTTTTGAAGAACAGGAAATAGCAGTAACTCTAACCAAAATGGGCAATTGGAAAAGGGGGCCTATCTAGGTTGGAGAGGGAGGAAGGAGTGCCTTTCTGGATTTGTTGTATGGGAGGCAGAAAAACTAAAAGAAATGGTGTTGGTGCCAGTGGGTCTGGAAGTTAGGGCTAGAAGTGTGGGTCTGGGAATCAACAACCCAGGGAGAGCCAAACCCATGGAGGCTTGGGGATTCTGTGGCTCCTGCCAGGAAGTCTTTAACTTCAGTTCCTCTTCCTCATAGCAGGCCCTTGTGGCTTCAGTGTCAGCCAAGCCTCTTCCTAGAGCTTACTCAACAAGGATAACCGAGCACAGAGCTAAAAGAAAGGCCCAAATCAGACATGCAGGTGCCAGCTGTTAGCGAACTGGGTCATTTGTGCAGGAAGGGCCGCAATTAAGACTTAACAGCAAGAGAAGGCAGAGTGGACAGGACCTGGGGATAGTGACAGGCTCCAGGACACAGATCCTTAAGAAGGAATAAAGTATTGGTGGGACTGTAGATTTTTGGACTCCAAGTAGATGAAGGGAAATTTTTACCTAGTTAGAAAGCAGGGACCAGTGGAGTATCAGAATGGGGCTCTATTCTGTCCCTTAATTTATGCCCTCCCTTAGCCATGGCTTCCACTCATCATGATCACTGTCATCAGCAGCAGCAAAACTGTCATCATCAGATTACTGGTGTTTAGTTTGTACCAGCCTTATACATGTTATTTCATTGATCCTTACCCTAAAGTTTTGAGATATACATTATCATCCCCTTTTCATAAACAGAGAAAATACAATGTTTCCTAAATCTAGACATCCAGCCCAGATCGAGTTCCAGATCTACATGGCTACCAGACATCTCCATCTGGCTCTACCTGAGCACTCCAACCCCTCATAGGCAAAAACTGAATGCATCATCTTCCTCCCTCTTTTGTCCTGGGTTTCTGGTCTCAGAGAAGAATACCATTCTCCTCCCGCTGAGATGCCAGAAACCCAGGAACCATCCTGGACATCCTCCTCCCTTTTATATTTATCTTCTATATCCAATCTGTCCCCAAATGCTGGCAGAGGGGTCACCTTTACTTCCTTGTCAAAGAACTCTGCATTCCAGTCCCACTAGACCACTGACTCTTCTCTGAACGTGCCCCCAAAGTTCTTGCTCTCTAATCTTGACTCAGAATATTATGTCAATTTGAATGTCTTTCTCTCTCCTTCTCCTAAACTCACCCCAACAAGCCCAAGTCTCAGCCACCCCATGCAGTCACTATGCCTCAGTGACCACTCATGTAACCTTTCGTAAGGCTATTCTATGTAGTTCTGTAAATTAGATAATACTACAGTAGCAATGTTGATTTCCTGATTTGGATCACTGTACTGTGCTTATATAAGAAAATATCTTTATTTTTAGATAATACACATTGAAGTATTTAGTGGTAAATGGACCTCATGACTGCAGCTTCCATTTCAAATTAAGAAAATACAATAATAAAAAGTTGACAAATAAATGATATTATTTACATGAAAGAGAATGATAAAGCAAACATGGGAAAATGTTAAGATTTTAGGAATCTGGGAAAAGAGTAAACAGAAAATCTTTAGGGGATTTTTTGCAACTTTTCTTTAAGTATAAAATTATGTCCAAATGAAAAACTTTTTAGAATCCTATGAGGATGGTATCATATCCTCATTTTAGAGAAGGAATCTGGGGCACAGAGAGGTTTAGTAACCTGTGTAAGGGCACATAGCTAGTAGGTGGCAAAGCTGGAATTCCACCCAGGTGGCCTGGCTTGCCAGGTCCGAGCCTTTAGCACCTTGTCATCCTGCCTATTAAACTAAAAATGTTCCCCGCCTTTGCGAGTGCCCTCTACCTCACCTCCCTCTCCTGAAGCTCCTCATGGGCAGTTTGCAAGATGGAGGAGAGCATCATCTTCACCAGACTTATTTTCCTTGAAGTCCTCAGAGTGAAGCCAAAGAATTTATATAGGAAAGCCTAGGAGACGTAAAAGTGTGGGGTCATGCATAGCTTGGAATGAGGTTAGGGCAGCCTGGGGAACACGCATTCCCAAGACTTGCTTTGTAACCATCAGCCATCACCTTCAACCAGTGCCCTATCCTCCACCATGGCCCTCTTGCTCTCTGAGGGCATCTGGATGAGGTAGTAATCCTACCGAGCAGGAGCTCAAGTTAGAGGGAAGAGAAAGCTGAATTTCTAATTTTTTAGCCCCTTAGGGATCATCTGTTAGGAACCTTCCCGGATCCACATACTTCCTTACTTCTAGCTAGGAAATAAAAACAGTTCCTTAAATTTGTATTACTTTAAAATAAAAATTACATAATTGAAAAACTTTATGTAATCTTTCTCTCTCCCTCCATTGAATTTCAGTGGCCTTTATCCTTGTGTACTGCACATTGCCCTGTCTACCTTCTAATACAAGCATATGTGGACTCACCCACTCCCCTATCTCAGGTTCTCTACATGTCCTATTTTCTCTGTCTAGAAACCTCTTCCCTGGGCTCTTCAAAATGTCTCACTGTGTCATCTTTCAGATGTCAGCCCAGTGAGCATTCCCTAACTTCCTAAGCTTCTCTCCAGCTCAACGTACTGTATTTTTCCTTCAGAGCTTCATTGCAATCACTCATGCTCTTATTTATGGATTTGTTTGATTAGTTCCTAACTTGCCCCAGCCCCACATCTCCAGTGAGAACAAAGCTGAGGAGCAGCGTCTATCCCATCCATTGCTCTGTCCCCAGTGCTGGCACAGTGCTTGATGCAGTATGCAAACAGGACATACCAATGAATGTCTCACCAGGTTTTAACTCTCCCCTAACATCTCTCTTTGGGCCCCTATTCCCCCCTCTAGCAGGTGCTCTTGGTGCCTTTTCCAGACCTGAGGGTTCCTTTCCTTCAACTGACTACAGGTACTTTTGTGAATAGCTATCTCCTGCAGCCTTCTAGGGAGAATTACCCTAGGGTGACTGAGGCCTCCTTGCTTGGGGTACCTGGGAGCTATATTCTTCTCTCTCCCCTCCCTGTCCTGTAGCAAACTTGGAAACTTGGAGCCAGTGATAGACAGGCCAGGGGGTGGTAGGTACCAAAGCCTCCCTCACTTGTCTCCAGGCACGATAGGCTCTGAGGTGCAGTTTCCATCCAGAGCTCTCATGGAATCAAGCCACATCCTTGCTTAACCTCTTCTCTCCCTCATCCTGCATCCTTTACTCTATCACAGCTTCTCCTGAGAGCACTTCCTTGCTAAGTCACTTAACAAGAACCCTCACCTCAGGCTCTGCACAAATGAAATCTGACCTAAGGCACCTACTTCTGTTTAGCAAATGATGACTCATCTTTCCAGATATATTCACTCCTCTGCAGGATGATTCATCTTCCCAGTTTGCCCAGGACTGAGGTGGTTCCCAGGATGAACTTTCAGTGCTAAAATTGGGACAGTCTTGAGCAAACCTAGGCAATGGATTGCCTCTGAGAAAGCATCTCTGTCCAGCCCCCACAGGCCTCCTCTATGCTCCCAAGCACACAGTGCATATCTCCATGCTGACACTTACAATACTTATAATAATTGCCCATTTTCTTGTCTATTCATTCAAGCAGACAATGGTTTCCTGAAGGCAGAGTCTGTGTCTTTTATATGAGCACCCTGCATCTAGTCCAGTGCCTGTTATACTATAGGCATTTAGTACATATTTTTAAATAAATGAATTAATAAGATCAGAATTCCTATTGCTTCTTTATATCCCTGATCTACCATCCACAAAGCTGTACATATAGTAGTTGCCTATAGATATTTGTTAATAATAATAGAGCAAATGGTCTTGGAAATAAGGCCTCTTTTCTGGAAATCCCCTAGAACGGGTTCCCCAACCCCCAGACTGTGGACTGGTACCACCAGTCCGTGGCATGTTAGGAACCAGGCCGCACTGCAGGAGGTGAGCAATGGGCAAGCCAGTGACACTGCATCTACATTTGCAGTTGCTCCCCAGCATCAGCATCACCACCTCAGCTCCACCCCAGATCATTGGGCATTAGATCCTCATAAAAGCACTGGACCCGGGTGACAAAAAGTTGGGGAGGTCCTATTAAGACAGCAGATGGCAAAGTTCTTGATAAAGCCTAAAACACTAAGAAAATTAAGACACTTTGATATTTTTGCTGTTTCTGTGTGACCACCAGCTCCTTGTCTTCTTCACCCCTTAATTCCCAGGACACAGGAACACTAGTTTCTCTTCCCCAAGTCCTATACCTCATGCGCATTTCCATAGCCCCTCCCACCAGGCTCCTCAGAAACTACCCTCCACCCCAGTGTTCCCCTGCAACCACCACACACCCAGACACACCTTCTCCTCACCATCATCACTGAAATAACTTATCTTCTCCAAGACAGCTCTGATGAGGTGCTCCAGCCAGTTGTCATCATCAATGGCCACTAATGACTGACTTGAAAACTGAGGAAAAGGAAGGGATAAGACCATGAAGGACAGTGGCTTGGATTTTTTGCCCCACAGTTCTGGGGTCAGAAGGAAGCAAGAGATAGGGAACATGATCTGTTAATATGGAAAAAGAGCTCAAGAAATGGGGAAGAGCTGAAATACATGGAAGGCATTAGTTGTTACTGAAGAATGATGATAGAGTGACAATAATGGTAATGCCAGCTACATGTATGAAGCTCTTTCCATTTTACTAGGCCCTTCCCTATTATCATTATATTTAATTCTGCAAGACAGGAGTTACTTTTGCTTTACAGATGAAGAAGCTGAGGCCTACAAAGGCTGAATAGATTGCCTAAGGACACACAGCTAGGGTCCTTTCCCTTACTCCCCCTTACTGTAGGGCTTTGAAAATGTGGAAGGTGAGTCAAGGCTTAGGATATAGTCAGAGACTCTGATGCAGGGACCAGGTGGCAAGGGGACCACAGAAAGAGGTTCTCTTGAGCAGGGAGGTCCTTGATCATGGCCTCAGTCTCTGGGTGGGCCGGGGCTCTCTTCCCTCAGAATCCTGAAGAGGGAAAATGCAGCAAGCATGGATGGGGGTAGCTTTTGGGGAGTGCTTACCTGGAGCAGCCTGCCCTCCCACTCATCCTGATTCAGGTTCTTCTCAGTGTGATCTAGGAAAGGAGAGAGCTTGGGGACCCACCCAACCAGAAGGCCCCAGCCAAGGGAAAAGAACCAACATTTGAACACTATGCCAGGCACTGAGCCTATAAGATAACTGCTCACCCATTTTACAGAGGCTCCAGGAGATGAACAACTTTCCAAAAGTCAAATATACACAGTTGGCCAGTGTCCAAGCAAGGATATAAACTTGGTCTGTCTGTTTCCAAAGCCTATACTCTTTCCTGATCCTCTGCCCATAAGAAGGGGCAGGAGTCATTCTGTGAACTCTGGAGCCACAGAACTCTAGACTATCTATCTGCTCACTGTAGAACATCACCCAAATAAGCAGACCTATCCAATGGCTTCTCAGAGGGGCAGAGAAGCTGGTCCCAGTTCTTCTAACCCAAAGGAAAATCCATCCTGCACCTTTGGACTCCATCTCTTCTGGAGTCTGCCCACTGCCCCAGCTCCATTTCTCCCTCTCCCAACCAACCTCTCACCATCCAGTATCTGCAACATCTGGGGAATTGCCTTCATCCACAGCTGGCCCACATTAGAGTAGATAACGGGATGCAGAGAGGTGATAGGATGCAGAGTATATAGTAGCCTTAGGGAGCTTGCACCAAACTCTTTTTCTCTGTAGGGCTTCCGAGAAAACATCTGAGAAACAAGATAAGCAAGCAAGATGCAGAGAAAGGATTTAAGGGGGTGGGGGGAGGAAGATTAGAACAAACTCATAGAATGGTAGAGGTGAGGTTTACACCCTTCCCATTATTTTCCACCTGTTGAACTACATGTTCTCCAAGATGCTCTTGAAACATCACCTCCTCTGTGATGCCTTCCTGACTCTTGGAGACAAAGTCAGCCCATTGCTCTTCTAAGATCATATTGCACCCTGTGGATTCCTCTATTAATATATTTATTACACTAAATTATGGGTGGTTATTCCCAGGCTTGTCTTTCCCACTAAGACTGTGGACACTTCAAGGGCAGGTCTATCTTTGTCACTCCAAATGTTCATAATGTCTGGGCAAGTAGAGAAACTGAAAACATACTTGCTGATAAATGAGCTCCATAAAGGCATGTGGACTTCTCCAAGGTCAACAGAGAGCAGATCATAATAAGGCCACATAGGAGACAAGCTAGGTTTTTCCCAAATCCCCCAGGCCTTCCCCAACTTCAGGCCCCATCACTGTTCCCAGTTCCCTTCCCCAAGCTCTTTGGCCTAGATTACCTCTCCCCAGAGTCCCTGTGATCCTAGGCCCTACTTCCTTATTCCATGTCCATCCAGCATAATGCCTGAAATAGAATAATACTCAACTATTTGTATAGATGGATGGAGATGTAGTGTTCATCCCAGCATCACTTACCACAAGATGGGTCATGAGTTTCTGTGGGGAGATGAACTGGGTGGCTAAATTAAAGAGAGGATAAAAGAAGAAGACAGAGTCACTGCAAGCTCTAGGATGCCCAATCTCCAGCCCTCACTGGCAGCCCATCAGTACTTCAGAAGAGGAGAAAGAATGAAGTGGAGAGGAAACATCAGAGCCAATGCCATGGGGGCTTGTAATGTTTTGACTCAGTCTAAAAATCAAATCATTACATTTTCAGCTTATGAAAAACACACATGCATCATGTATTGTGCTGAACAGACATCCTCACCCCAACACTGACTCTCACTGGGATTAGGGGTGAGGGATGGGAACACAGAGGCTCAGAGTTGGAGCAAGGAAGAGCTAAGGGTCAAGAATGTCTGTGTACTTATTACTTTGTAATGTTTGTGTATCTCACTTACAGTGTTTTAAAATGAAGAATAAAGGCAAGAAGGAACTGTGCCTTCCAGAGGAGTCCCTTTTCATCCATAGGGCCAAAAGGCCTTAAGCTGCTACCCCAACCCTTTGATTTACTCTTCCAATCATGGCCAGGCTTGGGTCCTGCAGCTTCCCTCACACCACTGATCTGCATCCTCTCGCCCACACCCATTACTCCTGTAGTGTCTCCACCAGCCTCCCACCCTAACACTCTATGCTTTCACAGAAGGCACCTCTCCACAGGCTGCCCCCCCGCCTTGTACTTACGCCTGAGGTGAAAGCTGCTGAGGTAAGGAACCTGGCCCAGGTACCAGGCCCTCAGAGCCATTTCCGTGGCTATTTTACTCAGGGGCACAAAGACCGAGGTGTTGCTGGGCTCACACGCCAAGGTGATCAGTTTGGGCAAGGATACCTGGCAGAGGATGTGGCAAGGGCTTCAATGTCAAGCCCCAAATCAGCCCCAGTCATAAGTTCTCCAACCTCATGATCTTGTCTTCCTTTCCTGGAGGGCCATTTGAGGCCTGTATACACAGACCCTCATCCCTCTCATTCATATTCATTCATATTCATTTATATTCATTCTCATTCTCATTCTCTCTCTCTCTCTCTCCCTCCCCCACCCCCACCACCCACCTCCCACCCAACTCCATATTGGTAAAACATAACCAAGGTCCTGATTAAAATTGCAACAGCAAGGACTTGATTAGCTAGATGGGCTTCTTGAAATTCGGAATTGTATGACTTGTAATTGCCTTCATTGGGGAACATTGCAAGGACAGAGACATGCTGAATGTCAGGAAACAGAGCTTGCTGAGAGAGCAAATCACATGTCCTTTTCCTTCCACAGCCCTTTACTCAATTCTGATCCATATCAGCTCATACGAACCTCCAAGAATCGTTACAGGTTGGTAAAGAACAACACAGAATATAATCACCCTCCCCCTTTTACAAAAGGAGAAATTGTAGCCAGGAGAGCAATTGACTCGAGATTTTACAACTAGAAACTGGCTGAGTGGGACTCAAGTTCAGGCCTTCAGATTCACCACCCAGTGACTACCTTCTGCTCTACTGAGCCACTTCTCAGAGAAGCCCCAGGCACTTGAGTGGGACCAGGTGGAGATGGGGAAGAGTGGAAAAGATAGTATAAGGAATTATATGGGGTAGAGTGTAGAATGCAGTCTGGGGGGTCAGGGTAGTGATCTGGGGAGACAGGGGAAGAGAAAATGAAGAGGCCTCTTTGACCCTAGCTGCTTGTACCATCTTTAGGATTCTGAAACACATTATTTGCATGTCCTCTTCATTCTGGAATAAGAAAAGAAAAGGTATAAATCTGAAACCAGCACTAAGTCCCCCAGTTCAAGGCCTCTCTTGGTTCATTGCTCAGGTTTTAGAGGCCAAAGCCCATCCCATGTGCCAGCTATACCCTATTCTTCTTTCCCTTCTGTTCCCAACCGTGCCCTCCTCTTGCTCCCTCCTGTGAAGACTGCCCCCCATTCGTCCCCCTTCTGCTTGGTCCCTGCTCACTGAGGAGTCAGACTGACTGAGCTTGATGATGTAGTTGATGATGATGTCCTCCTGGGACAGGGCAAGGTAGTTATGTTGGCCCAGCATCTCAATGAAGTTCAGGAGGGGCTTCCGCACCTGTGGGTTCATAGACCATCACATGTATAGACAGGAAGGCATGTTCCAGGTGAGGACACAGAGGGTCAGAACAGGTGAGGGGCTCAGATCTCCTGACTCCAAGCCCAGTGTGACTCTTCACTGGGCTCTGGATGATAACAGACTACTAGCTGCTGAAACTGACCAAGTCTGTACTCCACCCTGAAGTTCTAAACCACTTCGGCTCCCACCATCCTCCTGGAGAACTGTAAGCACTTGTCTTACCCCCATCTTATTTCCCCAGGGATATGAAAATTGGCAGGAGTGTTGGGTAGAGCGAGAATCTGAGTCCAAGAAAGGTCTCATGTTCTTACCTTCCTAGGGAAAGTCAGGAACAAATCCCACAAGTCCTAAAGGCCCAGCCCTCAAGATCCCAGGCTACCCATTAACCTGAAGATTTAGGACTTTACTTTTAGGAATGATGCAGTTATTATTGCCCATTTGGCACCACAAATCACTGCTCCCCTGTCCTGCATGATCCAGAGTTGGAAGCAGTCTCTGCTGTCTCCAACCCTGGCTGCAGAGCTTGTTAAAAATATGGCTTCTCAGATTCCATGCCAGATGGGATGTTTGAGGGCTTCCTTCCCCCCAGCAAACCAAGAATTCTCAGGAGGCAGAATTAGTATCTTTTTGAGCTCCATATCCCCACTGGGCACATCACAATGCTACCCACAGAAAAGGTTCAGAAAATAGGAAAGAACCATCTGTTCACTTCTCAAACCCTTCTCAGGTTTTGAAAAGCCCAAGTGTAAGCCACGGGCAGCAGTCTTAGGCCAGAACTGGGTTGGCAAGGGTGCCTTACTTTTCTCCTCATCCTCCCTAATTTTCCCCTCTCCATTTTACAGGACCTCAAGGTCTCAAGAAAGCAATTGCCTGCCCTCCCAGCCTGAACATTCTGCCTTTCTGCTTACTGGTTCGAAGTCCTCCTGAATCACATTGATGACTGACTGTATAACCTCGCTCTGCAGTTTTTCTGTCCAAGGCACTACAGAAAAGACAAACATACAGCAGGGGGTCAGTTTCCTCCCTCCTCTGTTGTTTTGGGGGGCATAAGAAGACAGATTGATGGGAAGAATTCTAAGTGCAGTCCTGGACTTCAAAGTCCAGGTGGAATCCCAGAGGTTATTTCCACCATCCCTCTGCTTCAAACTAGTCTGAAGAATGACCTAAAACAGTATTTTCATCAAGCTGGCACCTGAGCCTCAGCCCTTGTCAGTCTTCCATGACTGCCTATACAAACTCCCAGCCAGCTGAGCTGTTCTTGCCCTCTGCACATCTCAACCTTTGGAATTGTGACCACCGCTCTTCTTCAGTGTGAATTCCCTCTCCTAAATCAGACCCTTTTTCCGGGCTCTCAGTACATGTCCTTCACAGAGCCTATCCTATCCCTCTTGACTATGCCTTCTCTGCATTCCTGTTTGCACATTGCCATGCTCACATTTAAACAACTCATCACATATTCTCTTGCATCGTTTCACTATGTAAACAGCTTCATCTTCCCTACTTGATAGTGAGTTCCTTGAGACCAGGGACCATGTCTTATTTATGTGTGCATATTTTGTGCCATGCACTGTGTCAGGCACACAGTGAAGGTTTGGCAAACAGTTGATTGGAGTGTAAGCCTATACTCTGAAATAATAATCATACACTAGACCGCGATAAAACTGACTGCATAGTGGGTACTGGTCTAAGGCCCTCACATATGTTTTTTCATTTAATTCTCACTAAAAACACCTAAAGGTAGTTATTAATGTTACCTGTTTTTCAGATGAGGAAATAGAGGCACAGAATAAAAATAATCTGCCCCAGTTTGCACAGCTAATAAGTGTCAAAGTCAAGATTTGAATCCATCGAGTTTACATTGAGTTTTAAACTATGCTTTTAATTACTATATGCGACTGTCTACCAGAGAAAGGAGATCTCATGGGAAAGAAGGTCCCCAGGACCAGGCTCAGTTCCTACTCACCTTCCTGAAACACATCCATGAACACTTGAAGGGCTGATACCGTCTTGGCTGGATCCTTGGACTCCATGGTCTTTCGTATTAAGAATACCACCTCATCATTATATAACTTGGCTATCAGAAGGGTGTGAATACAAGAGAGTCAACGGTATGTTTAAGTGGCAGGTGGTAAGCAGGAGTAAATCATGCTCACAGCAAACCACTGATGCCATGGGCTGGATAAATTAGGGTCCATTAGGTTGGAGAAAAAAAAGAGAATCAGTGTTTGTACAGCATTTACCATGTGCCAAGCATGGGGCCAGATACTTTACTTGAGCTAGGCCTCTCCCTCCTCTGCCCCACCATGTGCCCTGCTGTACCTCTCTCATGATCACCAGTGCTGTAATCACAGTATCACCTTTCTGAGTTTGCGATGAAAGGAAAAAGGGAAGCCAGCCCCAGGTGAAGGGAGTGGAAACAAAAAAGGTAGGGGTACAGCAATGTCTATGCCCTTCGAGATTCATTGAATTTCAGACAAAGTTTACATAAATTTCTTTGCATCTTGTCGAGAGAACAGAAGCCCCTCATGAGAACCTAGGTCCCCACTCTGGTCCTGGGAGAGACAAGGTCTTGAGAACCCACCCACACACATACCTGCGGCTAGGGAAATTAACTTACTCAGGATACAGAAAGCCCTCAGGGCAAGGCTTTGATTCAGTACAGATTGAGAATCTGAGTTGTTGACTTTTTCAGTCAGCTGTGGGGAGATCAAGGTCATCAGTCCCTGGACATGGATGGGGAAACTGAAACATGCAGACATGAAAAGTGTTGCACTTGATCATAAGGAGAACATGAAAATAGAACTCAGGAATCCAAATCCACAATCCCAAAGGAAAGAGGACAGTGGCCAACAAATTAAATATATAAAAGGTAACACCTTTTTGCAAAATGTTCAATTGTCCTCTGCATACTCTTGGCTGCAACACAGAAGGCCTGATATTTTCCACAGGCATGATGGAGTGGTTTGAATCTTCTTCCTTTTAAGCAGTCTAGGGGGGCAACAAAGGTCTCCACCCCAAGAAACATACAGAATGTGTCCAATTTACCTCATGGAGAATATCCCACTCTATGACCAGAATCCAGGTATTAGCCTGTTCCAGGAAAGCCTGGGGTATGTAGCATTAAGGTCACCATAAAAAAAAAAACATCTGGGCCATGTGGAGGTTGTGACCTGGGCTGGGGTATCCATCACCTCCAAAGAAGACAAGAAGGGCAAGTCCAAGATACTTCTAGCCCCATAGCACTCACCTGGTTGAATAGCATGCCTGTAATATTTTCCAGCTGGGATTCCAAGTTTATTCCTCCACAGCCACTGAGAGCCAGAGCATCCACAAGTTGGAAAATACACTGTGTGTGTAAGGACAGTCAGCACCAGTCAGCCCAGTCCTTGCCACAACCTCAAGAAAAAACTTCTTTTCTCATGTCTAAACTACTTCGATTCAGCATCTAGTTTTTCCATAGCCAAATACAGCCATGATCTGCTCTTCCACCTCACCCAGGAAGCTACATTTATTTTCAAATAATCCTATTATTCCATGGAAACTTTTAGGGCAACTTAACATTGCAGGTGTTGGCTGACTTCAAAGAAGCAGGATAAATAAATCGTGGCCAACACAAGAACTAAGTCTATTGTTCTCTTTCAAAATTCAGAAAACCAAGTTTAAAAGCCTAAATATCTGCTCTCTACCTAGTGGATTTTATTGTTTTGTGGGCTGTTCTTATCATTTGCATGAGAGCTCTACTAAGGCTATTTGTAAACATTCCATTTGATTTTTTAAAAAAAGCTTTGAGTCTAATTGACATATAATAAACAGTATACATTTAAAGTATCAAATTTAATAAGTTTTGATAAATGTACATACCTATCTCCACAATTAAGATAATGAACATATCCATCACCCACAAAAGTCTCCTCATGTCTCTTTGTAATCTCTCCTTCAGTCCCCTCCCAACACCTTTCCTTTTCCCAGGCAACCACTGATCTGCTTTCTGTTACTGTAGAGCTGGCACTTACTTTTAAAGAAACTGCCAAACTGTTTTCCAAAATGGTTGTCCTAATTTACATTCTAACAGATGAGTAGTGGGATCTCACGGTGATTTTCAATTCCTTATGTCTAAATGATGTTGAGCACCTTTTCCTGTGCCATTTTGCCATCCCCATAACATCTCTGATGAAGCATCTATTCAAATTTTTTGTAAGTTTTTAAAATTTTTAAATTGAGTTTTGAGAGTTCTTTATATATTTTGGATACATATATATGATTTGCAAATATTTTCTTCTAGTCTGAGACTTGTCTTTTCATTCTCTTAACAGTTTTCAAAAAACAGAAGTTATTCACTTTGATGAAGTTTAATTTATTTATCCAAATTGCTTTTATGGATAATTTTATGGTAGTAAAATATAATATAATAAATTTAATATAACTAAAATATCTTTGCCTAAGCCAAGTTCATATAAATCTCCAATGTTTTCATGTAGAACTTTGATAGTTTTAGAGTTTACATTTAAGTATGACCCATCTTAATTTTTGTAAATGGTGTAAGGTATGAAGTTCATCTTTTTTGCATATGAATATCCAAAAGTTCCAGCACCATATGTTGAAGAGAATATTCTTTCTCCAACAATTGTTTTTACACCTTTGTCAAAAATCAGTTGACTATGGCCATGCCACCCTGAACATGCCTGATCTCATCTGATCTTGGAGGCTAAGCAGGGTCGGGCCTGGTTAGTACTTAGATGGGAGACCACTTAGGAATACCAGGTGCTGTAGGTGGAAAAAAAAAATCAATTGACCCTATATGTATAAGTCTATTTCAGGATTCTCTTCTATTAAGTTCCATTGATCTATTTCTCTCTCTTGATGCCAACAACACACTGTCTTCATTTTTGTAGTTTTATAAGTCATTCTTCTTTTTCTAAACTGCTTTGGCTATACTGGGCCTTTTGCATTTCCATATGAATTTTTGAATCAGCTTGTCAATTCAATTTTTTAAAAGCTTCCTGTGGTTTTTATTAGGATTGCATTGAATCTATAAATCGATTCAGGAAGAACTGATATTTTAGCAATATCAAATTTTCTGATTCATGAGTACAGCATATATTTCCATTTTTAAAGGTCTTCTTTAATTTCTTTCAGCAATGATTAATAGTTTCCAGTGTATGGGTCTTACATATCTTTTTTCTGATTTATTACTAACTATTTCATATTTGTATATAGATGATCATATTGCCTGTGAATAAAGACAATTGTACTTCCTTTCCAATATGTATGCCAATTAGGTCAAGTGTTTGACAGTTTAAATCTTCTATATACCTACTGACCATCTATTTGTTCTATCAATTATTGAAAGAGGGGTGTTGAAATCTCTAATTTTGATTATGGATATATATATTTCTCCTTGCAGTTCTATTCGTTTTTTCTTTATCTATTTGGAAGCTCTGTTATTCAGTACATAAACATTTAGAATTGTTATGTGGTTTTCATAAACTGACTCCTTTATCATTATGAAGTAATATTCTTTATATCTAGTGATATTCTTTGCTCTGAAATCTACTTTGTCTGATATAAATATAGCCCATACAGCCTTTTTGTTGATCAGTGCTAATGTGATATGTATGTTTTTATCTTTTTACTTTTCACTTACTTGTATCTTTATCTTTGAAGTGCGCTTCTTGTAGGTAGTATATAGGTGGATCTTGCTTTTTTATCCATTTAACAAGCTCTGTCCTTTAATTTGGGTATTTAGGCCATTTACATCTAATGTGGTTATTTATATGGTTAGGCTTAAATCTATCATCTTGCTATTTGTTATCTATTAGTCCCAATTCTTTGTTCTCTTTTTCTGCTTTCTTTTGATTTAATTAAATATTTTTATGATTCCATTTTATGTCCTTTGTTGGCTTATTTGCTATAACTCTTTGTTATTAGCTATAACTCTTTGCTATTGGGTTTATAGCATATATCTTTAATGTATTCCAATCAACATTCAAATGATATTATACTACTTTATGAATAGTAAGTATAAGTATACTTATACTGTACTTTCTGCTATTGTGGCATACATTTATTTATACGTTATAAACTCCATACTACATTGTTATAATTTTTGTTTAGTTGGTTATCTTTCAAAAAGTTTTTTTAATAAGAAAAAATATATTTTTACTCACATAGTTACCATTTCCAGTTCTATTCATCTCTTTATATAAATTCATATTTTCATTTGGTATCACTTTCCTTCTGCCTGAAGGACTTCCTTTAACATTTCTTATAGTGTCCTCTACTAGTGATGAATTCATGAAGTTTTTGTATGTGTTTAATATTTTTGTCTTCCATTCATTTTTGAAAGATATGTCCACTGGTATAGAATTTTAGGAGATAGTGTTTCTCTTTCAGTTCTTTGAAGGTGTTATTCCACTATCTTCTCACTTGCATTGTTTCCACTGAGAAATCTGTTGTTATTATTATCTTTATTCCTCCATATGAAAATATGTTTTTGTTGTTGTTTTGTTTTGTTTCTACTTTTGTTTTTACTGGCTGCACTTAAGATTTTCTCTTTTTCACTGGTTTTTAGAGATTTGGTTATGATATGCCTTGGTGTAGTTTTATTAATATCTCTTGTGCTTGGGGTTCATTGAGTGTCTTGGATCTGTGGGTTTATATTTTTATTTAGACTTGGAAATTTTTCAACCATTATTTCCTCAAATATATTTTCTGTTTCTCCCCTTTATGAGGGGATTTGAACTGCACATAAATTAGGCTGCTTAATGTTGTCCCTTGCCTCATTGTCCCTCCTTCTTCATTTTTTTAATCTTTTTTTCTGTTTCATTTTATGTAGTATCTATTGCTATATCTTTAAGTTAATCAATTTTTTCTTTCGGAATGTCTAAATCCTATCCAGTGTTTTTGCATTACAGATATTCTAATTTTTAGGTCTAGAAGTTCAATTTGGGCCTTTTTAAAAAATATCTTACCTTATTTCTATGTAACATACTTAATCTTCTCTCTAGTTTTTAAGCCAGTTATAATATCTCTTTGAATTTTCTTGTACGCTACTTCTAACATCTGTGTGAGTTCTGGGTCCATTTTGATTGATTTTTCTCCTTATTATAGGTCATATTTTCCTGCTTCTTTGCATTCCTGGTAATTTTTTATTTAATGCCACTCATTGCAAACTTAGCTTTTTGGGTGCTGGATATTTTTGTATTCCTGTAAATATTCTTGAGTTTTTCTTGGGACACAGTTAAGTTATTTGAAAATAATTTGATCCTTTTTGGGTCTTGCTTTTAAGATGTCTTAAATAGGATTGGAAGAGCATTCAGCCTACTGATAATTTCTCTCCATCACCCCCCAGTACTCTACCTAATGTCCTGTGAATTATGAGGTTTTAGGTTGGTTGGTGGGAACAAGTATTATTCTTGGTCCTGCATGAGTTCTGGCTATAGTTCTTTCAAATCTTGGTTCTTTTCCTCACCTGGGACCATTTATTCACACTGTTTAATCTTCTTCCCTGTAAACTTTAGCTACTTTGGTGTCCCTGGACTCTCCTCACCATTTTCTCAACTCAGGAAGTCCATCAGACTCTTCCTGGGTTTTCTTTCCCTCTGCCACTACCTGGAAACTCTCTTAAGGAAGTAAACTGGAGCAATTACAGGGCCTACCACATATCCATCCTGTCTCTCAGGAACCACTGTCCTCTGTTGTCTGATGTCCAATTTCTTGAGAACCATTATTTCATATTTTTTTTCTAGTTTTTTATTGTTTCAAGCAAGATGGTAAATCTGGCCTCAGTTACTTCATCTTTGCCAGAAGCAGAACTTCCTCTACTGGATTTTGACTATTTAACATTTCCTTGCCTTTGGTTTGCCTGATGGACTACCAAACTGGACCAGCCTTGCTAAGTAGAGCTGGTTAGTGCTAGCTGATGTCCAAACAAAATTATACCAAATACTAACAAATATTCCTATTCTTAATCATTATCCCCTAGAGTGGGAGAGATGAAGGAGAGAGAAGGAGGAAGTAGCCAAAACATTTCCACTGTCAGCTAAGACATAGCGTAGACTCTCTACCTGACCAATCTGCATACTAGCAGTTAGGTTACAAATTTCATCCTTCCAACTGACTAATTAACAATGCAGAGCAAGTCTCTGTTGCAGGCAACATGCAGACATGTGACAGGAAGGGCTGTGGCTGGTCCAATAAAGGGGAAAACTCACAATACATATGTGAGAAAGGAAAGGTCAACTTTTCATACAACAAGGAAAATGCATTTCAACTCTTCATATGTAATGGTAGATGACAAACTGTGCTCCCTGAAAATTTGATGTTAATGGGTGCTGCATTCAAAAATAAATTCTCCTCTTCGAAATGCATATTAATTACAAATGCATATTAACATGTTGAGCAACCAAGAAAAATATGCCTCTCAGATACCCACTGTGAGGGGCATAACTGACCAACATCTCCAGCTTCCATGCTCTAAAATCAATCACTGTGTTAAAAGTGAGGCCAGATTCTCAGAGGTTTCTCCCAGTCAATGACTGAGCATGGCTGGTCCACTAAGGCAGGCCTATTCATGCAAGATACGAGACTTTCCTGATGGATGATTTTGGCTCAATGACTCCCTGTTGGCATTACTAAAACTTTCTTAGAACTACACTATAACCTAAGACTTTCCTGTCTTCTTCCCTTCTTTCCTTCCTCCCCATACTTCTTCTTTACCAAGGCTCAGATCTGCATCTCAGTCTGATGGCTCTCCCAGCCTCCTCTGGCTATCTTCCCTGCTTTTCCCTCACAGGTGTTCCTCCAATAAAGCTCTTGTACCTCTAATCCCATTCTGGTATCTGCTTCTTGGAAGACTAGACTAAGCTACATATTGAAGACTCTGAGAAGTCCTACAGTTAAGAAATTTGTTTAATTTTAACTCAGCATTTCCCACTCATTTTACTAAATAACACATGTTCTTTTTTATAGAATACCCATTAAACACTGTGGGAAACTTGTTTGAGAAATGCCTTGAATTGGAAGGAAGACTAAAACAACAATCAGAAATTTTGGGTTCTTGTTCTTGGTCTTCTGCTCATAAAAATATCTAATATTGGTATAACATTTCTTTCACTGGTAGAATTCTGATATGACCCCAAAATTCCAGGCCCTGGTGTGCACACACCCTCTCCCTGTTTTTCAATCAAGCACTAATCTAAGTGTTGATGTGAAGGGACTTTGCAGATGTAATTAAGGTTCCACACCAGTTGTCCTCAAAATAGGGAGATTACCCAGGTAGACTGGATCTAATTTCATGAGCCCTTTAAATCTAGACCTAGAGGTCAGAGACAGGGAAGTCATGAGAGATTTAAAGCATGAAGTGGA
Organism: Eidolon dupreanum; assembly: GCA_028627145.1. Classification (NCBI taxonomy): domain Eukaryota; kingdom Metazoa; phylum Chordata; class Mammalia; order Chiroptera; family Pteropodidae; genus Eidolon; species Eidolon dupreanum. The sequence goes on along the minus strand of CM053503.1, from coordinate 76,324,549 downwards.
TTCAACAAACGAACATGGCTGAGTTCCAGTAAAACCTTAGTTACAAAAATAAGCTTCAGGCTGCATTTGGCTTATGGGCCATGCTTTGCCAACTCCAGCATTAACTATTCAATAAATATGGAATGCATGAACTATTTAAATTTCCTTCTCATCCCCACCCCAGTCACCTGGGAAATGTAGAAAGGTGTCACTTTTGTGGATATTGAAGTCATTAACCATCTGGTTAAGCGGTTCACTTGGTTCTTGAGTTTGAATGGTGGTATGAGATAGAAGAGGTGGCCAATTATCACCAGAACTTGCTCTGTCACCTGTGCCCAAAGAGACACAACAAACATGCCTCAGAAAAAGGATGAAGGCAGGACAATCTCTCAGAGGCTTTGCTTTATTCACCTTTGTATTCTCAGGACCTACCACAGTGCCTGGCAAATGAAAGTAAGCAGTAAATGTAAATTGTATACTTAACAAATAAGTGAATGGACTATTGATTGTTTTCGGACTGTATCCTTTTCTATAGAATAGGAAGAAAAGCCTGAGGACCGTCACTCTGCTCTCCTGGAAGAGCCTGGTGAATCAGGCTTCCACCAGCAAATAGACAGATAGAGCCCAGCCTCACCTTTGGCTCAAGCCTTATTCTTTCAGCCCATCCACCCAATCCTTACTATCTTCCACTCCCACCTTGTCCTTGCCCTTCAGAGACCAACGGTTAAAGAGAACTCGGAGGGTTTGGTAGGCCTTGATGGTCACTGCCTCTTTCCTGATGTCCATCACTCCTTCACGTTCAGTGCCCAGATCCAGATGCTTCTGGGCACCGATGATCAATCCATAGAGCACTATGAGGGGAAAAGAGAGTTGGAGCTGTCATCACCTTTCCCTTCTCATGAAGGAAAACATACACACCTATGGGCATAGTCTTCTCATCCCAAACCCTAAAAGGGTTTCTGTGGTCCTGTGCTGAGAAAGACCGACCCATTCACAACCTCTACAACTATCTTTTTTTTTCTGACCACACCTAGTCTACCCAGCAGGGGCATAGAAAGTGGAAGAGAAAGACTATCAACATCTACAGCATCCCTATCGAACTTGGTCCTTGCCCCAAACCAGGCTAAGAAAGCTCAGGTGGAGAAGACCATCTACTCATACTTGGCTTGCTCTCAGCCATCTCCTGCCCTTTCCCTAGCTTCTGAGATCCACATTCAGAGGAACCCAGTCTCTTCCTGGCTTTCTTTCCTCCCTCCTTAATTCCAACAAAGCCTTCCCCAGACCCTCCTAACTCTCACCATGACATATTGCTGACATGTCATCCTCCTCTTGGGCCATCTTCAGAATGCGCAGGATATATTCCCATGTGGTGTCAATGTAGCGGGCTGTATCTAGGAAAGAGAGTACAAGAAAAACATCCCTATCCCATGGTGAGTAGTCTCCAAGCCTTAATGTAAGAAATCTTACTGATTAGGATCTTGGAGATCTGGGCTCTGATCCTAGCTCTGCCTCCAAAGAGTCTGAGCAGCCTGGAGCAAATTACTTAATTTACCAGAGTTTCAGCTTCCTTAACTGTTAAACAGGACTACACTTCCTAATGTGACCCCTCGCAGGGCTGCTGGGAAAATTAAGCTCAATAACGGATATTAGCACAGCATATAAATGCAACGTATTGCCATACCCTATACATGCACACTCTCTTTCAAGAACCCTTAAGGAAACAAAGAGATATACTCTCTGAGGCCTATGTGAGAACATTTGCCCTGATTAGATCAAGATACATTTCCAGCTCCTTTTACTGTGTCCTCTGAGCTTGCTGTATAGCCCAACCCACATGCCTCATCATTTTGAACCTAATTCCAGAAGGCCAGCTGACTTCCCCTAACCTCTCTCTGGCTCCAACTCCAAGTGGCAAAGAAAGGCATTTGCCCAGTGACTTTTTTTCACATATTTTAATTGAGGGAGTGAAGTGGAATGAGAGCCTGCTGTCACCAGTAGCCACCAGGATGGAGATTGTATGGTGATTCTCTGCCTTATCCTGCTACATTATTACCTTCCAAGCCACTAAACAAATTAAAAACTCAGGTTCCCCTAAGCAAAGCACTCCTCCCTTCACCCTTTGCCCCTCCCCACAGCTGTTAAATGGGGGTTTTCTATTCAATCTGCTCTCTCCATCTTTGTTTCTAAGTCTTGTATCTAGCCCCACAGTCTCCCAACTGTGCCATTCCTGGTCTCCAGAAACTCCCTTATGAGTTCCCATCGGCACCACAAGGATCCTAGTTTGTCCCCTTCCTCTCTACACACACATACCCATTACTAAACTAAGTGGAAACATGTCCAATGAGAGGAATCAGGAGGATAAAGCTGTAATCTGGATTCGATATAGTGCCCCCACCCCATGCTGACCCTGTCCTCTTCTCAGACTAACTCTTCTATCACAGGAAGCCATACCCTGGCAGAGGCTGAGCTTCCCCACTGCAACTAGGAGGCCCCTTGGGGGCAGATTTCGCACATGCAGTCTGTCCCATAGCTTGGCAATGACCATTCCTGGAAACTGGGACCCCAGAGCCGTTAGGACCGCAGTGCACATCTCCTCCAGTTCTCCCTCTGACTTCTGGAAAGAGAAAGGCCAACTGTTTCAAGGCTAATCCTCAAGATGAGTCCCTTGGCTTCTGGGAATCAGCTTAGTCAATAAGTGATTCTACTTTATCCTACCTCATCCTACCACCCCATTCAACATACACCTTCCCCAAGGTGAAGGGAACAGCTTCCTAGAGTGTATAAGAGGACAGGAAGACAAGAAGTCTGCAAAGTTTCTAGCTTGCATGTTGGAGTAGGAGTGGGGATTGGGAGTTCTAGAGCACAGAGCTTCCCCGCAGCAGCAAGCGAATCATCATGAAGGTGAACAGATTGTGGAAGCAACTTTGGAAAATCCCTAATAGGTCAGAGGTCTTGATCAGAAGACAGGCATGCCAAAAAAGGCAGGTAAAATGAAGGATACTTTGTATGTAGGTCGTTAACCAAGAAAATAAGAAACCAGATTAACCCAGTGTCAGAAAAGTAAGTACAAAAGTATGTGGATAGATACGGGGAGACTGAGGACACAGTGTGAGGACCAGATTAGGCTTTGAGGCCCAAAGCCTAAATCCTTCCCCCCTCTTTCCATCTCACTTCTCCCACCTTATTCCTTCACTTCATTACTGTATCTTCTATGTCAGAGTTCTTGAGACATGTTCAGGGTACAAGCTATAGGCTCTAGTAAATTGTTTAGAAGACTGAGGTACTCATATCCCAGATATCACTTAGTTTCCAAATGTCATCATCCCCTGGAAAGGAACTCCTGGATTTAGACCTGGGATCCTTTCTGCCCCTACATCCCCCAACCCAGAGGCATAGACTCCTCACCATTGTCCTCAGGTAGCTGACAATGAGATCTGTCACTTTCTGGCACGGTAGAGTCTCCATCTTGTTATTTAGAATTTTGACTTCCAGCAACTTGAGAGTTTGTAAGACATTATCTGCTGACAACTATAGGAGAGAAGGGACTCAAGAAGAGTGGAAGTTGAAGGGTGGAGAAAATAAAGAGAATAATGATCTGTGGTAGAGAAAGAAAGAGGAGGTATGAATCTAGAGAGAGGATTAAAGCTGGACCCAGGGGGGTGGGGGGAAGGAAGGGCTGGAGAAGGTATAAGTCAGACTAGGAACATCAGAACCTGACCTGGAGCTGTGAATGAACTGGACCAACTAGTGCTCTGCTAACTGGAAATTCTTCACACTCCTCTGACACACTGGATATGTGTCCAACCAGCTACTTTTATGAAGATGGTTCTACCCTGGCTGGAGTCAAAAAGATGTCTGAGATGTCCTCACCTGACCAGCAACTTGGAGTGCTTCCATAAAGTTCTCAATGTCCCTTCCTGAGATCTCGCATTCCAAGTCTCCTTCATCAGTCTCCGAGGAATCTGCCATAACTCTGAACATCTCTGTAAGGAATAAAGAGGGTAAGAAGGGAAGAGCTGTTTCTCTCTTGCTTAAGATGGGTTATTTCCTCAGAGGTGGGTATCATGGTATGATGAAAACATGCAAAGAATAATGAAAACTCAGAAGACACAGGTTTGCCTCCTGACTCAGACATTGCCCCTCACTAACGAGATACTCTTTGGCATTTCATTTAACTCCTAGAGACTCTATTTTTTCATATGCAAGGTAAGTATAATAAAAATTAATATGAGAATCAAGAGATGCAATATGTGCTATTAGCTATCAACTTTTAAGATCTCAGCCCACCCTTTGGGTCACATCTTTTCTACTGAGATCATAAAATGTCTTCTATGGGTAAAAGTTAAAACAGAATGAAACAAGAATTTATAAATATGAAAAAGAGCCAATTAGAAAACCTGGAAATTAAAAATGTAAGCATTAAAAATTTAAATCTCAATAAATAGGATATAAACAAGACTGAACACAGTTAAAGAGAGATCAGAAAATTGGAAAATAGTTCTGAGGAATTTAACCAGAATGCAATGCAGACAAATAATTTTTAATAAAAGAACATTAACAGACATTTAGGATAGACTGAGAAAAGTTCCAGAAGAATAGAGAGAAGGTAATAAGGATAAGTGAGAATTTCTAGAATTGAAAAAAGACAAGAATCCTCATATGGAAAGTGCACCCTAAGTATCTACCAGGATAACGTTTAAATGATGCTTTAGTGAAAATGAAGAATATCAAGAATAAAAACAAAAATTCTAGGCCACTAGAATAAAATACAAATTACCTACAAAGGAATAACAATCAGACTGGCATCTAGTTTCTCAACAGCAACAAGAGATGTCAGAATATAATTTAAAAATAGCATGTTGCATGTAGTAAAGTTACCACTATAGAAAGTATGAGAGAATGTATAACCACCAAGGTTATAGAACAGGAAAATAAAATGATTTTCAAGTAACTCGATCCAAGTAAAGGCAAGAAAATAGAGAAATTGAGGACATAAGAATAGGTGGCATATTCAAAAAGTGCTTTTAAAAGAAGGTAGATTTAAGACCAAATATGTTACCAATTCAATGTAAACTGATTAAATGTTCCAGTTAAAAGAAAAAGATTGTTAGATTGAATTAAAAAAAGGAAACCAACTACATACATTTACAAGAGACATATCTCAAACAAAAGGACACAAGAAGGTTGAAAGAAAAGGAAGAGCAAAGATATACCATGCAAACACTAATCCAAAAAAAAGCTAGCATAGTTAGATTAGTAGCAGACAAAATAGATCAATCTCAAGGCAAAAAACATTACTAAACAACAACATTTCATGTCAATAAAAGATTTAATTCACCAGGAAGATATACTAATTCTTTTTTCACATGTAAAGTTTATAGATTCTACTTTATTTTTTATTTATCGATTGGAGTTGACATTTCCTGTTATTTTCAGGTGTCTAGGAGAGATACTAATTCTTAAATTATTTGAGTCCTAATAACATAACTTCAAAATATATAAAGCAAAAATTGATAGAACAAAAGGCAGAAATTAATAAACCCAGATTCAAAAGGGAGATCTTAACACCTCTCTCAGAACTGATAGAACAATCATCAATAGGGATGTAGCTTTGAAAAACATGACTATCAAAATTGATATAATGGACTTACATAGAACACTGTCCCCAACAACTGCAGAATATGTATTCTCTTCAAGCACACACAGAATATATAAAAACCACTCATGTGCTGGGCAATAAGGCAAGTCTCAACAGGTTTCAAATGACTGACTTCATATAGAACATGTTCTCTGTCCACATGTAATTAAGCTAGAAATAAATAATGAAAGTACAACTTTTTAAATCTTAAATTTTAAGAAATATATTTCTAAATAATAATGGAACAAAGAAGAAATCTCAATGGAAATTAGAAAATATTTTACAGCATTAAATAATATATCAATTTATAATTAATAGTTTGTATAAGAAAAAGTACAAATTAAAAAGAAAAAAAGCATTCCTCAAAATTTAAAAACAAACTGAAACAAATAAACTTCATTGTATGTTGATAGTAAAATCAGAGAGAAAAAATCAGGAGAGAAATTATTTCAGGTGACTTTAAAATATGGTATTTTGTTGGTATAATTCTAACAGTGTCTATTCTACAGACAACAAGAATAAAACTCAAGGAAATCTTAAGCTGACTTCAGTAGTTTCGCTATTAATAATAAATTGGTACATTATATTGAAAATGTCATATATATTGTATATTTTTAGCTTATGGAAAATAAAAGTCATAAGGTTTTTAAAATTCAAAGAAGTAAAATCCGGTATTCTAATTATCAATTTATTGCCTCTCAGCTACAAATCCACCCTTTAATGCTTCATTTTGTAATACTGAAATTGGACACTGAAACATTCCTTCTTTTTCAATTACAGTTGACATTCAATATTTTCTTATATTAGTTTTAGGTGTACAGCATAACAGTTAGACATTCACATAATTTATGAAGCGATTCCCCCTATAAGTCTATTACCCACCTGGCAACATATGTAGTTATTACAATATTACTGACTATATTCCCTATGTTGTACTTCACATCTCCGTGACTATTTTGTAACTGGTAATTTGTACTACTCAATCCCTTCACCTTTTTCACCCAGCCTCCCAACTCCCTTCCCACCTGGCAACCATCAGTTTGTTTTCCACATCTATGAGTCTGTTTCTGTTTTGTTTGTTTATGTTGTTCTTTAGATTCCCCATATAAGCGAAATCATACGGTACTCATTTTTCTCCCTCTGACTTATTTCACTTAGCATAATACCTCCTAGGTCAATCCATGTTGTCACAAAAGGTAACATTTCATTCTTTACTTTTTTTGCCAGTTGACATGATGTTAAGCTTTACCAGTAGAGGGAGCTGGAGGGAAACTGAAGGATGTGCTTCTGTTCTTTGTGGCACATGCAGTGGTACTATCCAGGAAGTTTTGTTGCCAGTCTCAGCCCATGGTTCCTTGATACCATCCTTGGCCTGCCAGCTACCCAGCAAAACAAATGTTCATAGGAGCTTTATTTGTAACAGTCAATGTGCTCGCTTTGGCAGCACATATACTAAAATGGTAACCACCTAAGGCTGAACTAACGAAAATGTCCTTCAATAGGTGAATGGCTAAATAAACCACAGTACAGTAGTCCCCTGTTATCTGTGGTTTCCTTTTCCATAGTTTCAGTTATCCATGGTCAACAACAGATTGAAAATATTAAATGAAAAATTCCAGAAATAAACAATTCATAAATTTTAAATTGCATGCCATTCTGACTAGGATGAGGAAGTCTAAAGCCACCCCACTCCATCCTGCCCGGAATGGGAATCATCCCTTTGTCCAGCGTATCCACACTGTAGACACTCTTGCCTGTTAGTCACTGAGCAATCATCTAGGTTATCAGATTGACTGTCACAGTATCATAGTGTTTGAGTTCAAGTAACCCTTATTTTACTTAATAAGGTCTCAAAGCACATCAGTAGTGATGCTGGCAATCTGAATATGCCAAAGCAAAGCCATAAAAGTGCTTCCTTTAAGTAAAAAGGTGAATACAGTACAATAAAATATTTTAAGAGACCACATTCACCTAATTTTTATTATAGTATATCATTACAATTGTTCTACTTTATTGTTAGTCGTGTTTCTATTTCTTACTGTGTCTAATTTATAAATTAAACTTTATCATAGATATATATGTTTAGAAAAACATAGCATATATAGAGTTTAATACTATCTGTAGTTTCAGGCATCCACTGAGGCCTTGGAACATATCCCCCGTTGCTCCACATCTATACCACGGAATACTACTCAGCAATTTAAAAAGAACAAACTATTGATACATGTAATTATCTGGATAGATCTCAAGGTCCTTATGTTGAGTGGAAAAGTCATTCTCAACAGGTCACAACCTCTGACAATAAATTTGAAGCTTTTAGGTAAATTTGACAAATTCCTAGAAAAAAGATAATCTATTAAAATTGACATAAGTAGAAAACACTCATTAGTCCTAATACTAAAAAAGAAATGTAATTCAGAATCAATATCCTTCCTATAAAGAAGCTCTAGGCCTTAACAGCTTTATCAACAAATCCTACTAAACCTTTAAAGAAAAAATAATGCCAATTAAACAGGACCCCTTCTAAAAATAGAAAAAGAAGAAGAGGAACATTAGCATAATCTTGACACTAAAACTTTAAAAAGATAGTTCAAGAAAGGAAAATTAAGGCCAGTCTTGCTCATGACCATAGATGTGAAAATCTTTTTTTAAAATAGAAAATTAAATCCATCAACAATATATAAAAAATGATTATACAAGTTCTATTTTAAAAAGAAAACAATTTAAACACCACCAAGAGTCTATATCTCCTCATAGTAGGTTGACAAAATCTAAAAAGCATGCAAAGCTGGGGAAAACAAGCTCTCCCATACATTACTGATAAGAGTGCAAAATGGCACAACCCCTCTGGAGTGAAGTATTGTAATATCTAACAACATCACGTATACATCCGCTCTTTCCTCAGCAAACTCCCACTTCTAGAATTTACTCTGAAGCTTTTTCTCCATTAATATGAAAAAATATGTGGACACAGTTACTCATCATGGTATTATTTGTAATAGCAAAATACTGGAAACAACTTAAATACCTATGAATTGGATGCTGAATGAATAATAAACTATGGCACATTCCCCTGTGGAGTATTACACAGCTAAAGTGTAAGGAAAACCTCTATGAAATAACATAGAATTATGCTACCTTTTGGGCAATAAGTAAAATAAGTATAAATGAATATTTGTGTGTACATATATATTATTCCTATATATGTGTATAGTTTTGTTTTGGGGAAAAACAGAGAAAGGATAACACAGAAACTAATGAAAATGGTTACTATTGGTTGTGTAGGAAGAGAAAAGAAGGGATAAGGACAGGATTAAGACTTCTCTGACTTTACCACTTCATAAAATTTTGACTTTTCAACCATGCAAATGCTTTACATATTCAAAAATAAACTAAATGCATGTAGATCAAAAAAGGCAAACCTTAAAAATGAATACATTGGAAATAAATGAATCTGACTGCATATGAAACTGATTACATAGCTATCCAGAAAAAAATAATTTAAGTAATTTTAAAACATTATACTCTAATTTATGCCCTTAGTGGGTGTATTCTAAGAATAAAAATAACTGCAAAGAAATCCTGAACTCAATGAATTTGTTATTGGTAGTGTTATTGGGGTAGGAATTTCAAAACTATTGTGTATACTGTATTAAATATAGTGAGGCTTTTTAGGAAACAGGATTCTTACCATGGAAGATGGGAGATGCAAATATGGAATGGGAGCCTTCTGATGTTGCAATTTTAATTGTAAGTATGAATAAGAATTCAACATTTAAAGTAACTCTGTTCACTGTAAAAGCCTAGAAGCAATGATACTCCAGTAGCAAAGAGCATATCTACTACTCAAATCCTACTTTCTACATATCATTCATACCACGCTCTTCAAAAAAAAATTTTTTTTCAATTTCAGTTGACATTCAATATTTTATTAGTTTCAGGTGTATAACATAGTGGTTAGACATTTATATAATTCATGAAGTAATTCCTTCCCTGTAAATCTGGTACCTATCTGACATGATACATAGCTATTACAATATTATTGACTATATTCCCTAGGCTTATTGTACATCCCTGTGACTATTTTTTTCTTTTTAATAATTTTTATTCTTTTTCAATTAAGGATTAGTTTCAGGTGGAAAACATAATGATTAGACATTTACATAACTTAGGAAGTGATCACTCCAATAAATCTAGTACCCATCTGACACAATATAATTATTACAATATTAAACATATTCCTTATGCTATACTTTACATTCCCATGACTATTTGTAACTACTAATTTGTACCTCTTAATCTCTTCTTGTTTCACCTACCCGCAACATTGCTCTCATCTGACAGCCATCAAAATGTTCTCTATGAATTTGTTTCTGTGTTGTTTATTTTGTTCTTTAGATTCCACATGTAAGTGAAATTATATGGCATTTGTATTTCTCTGTATGACTTAATCCACTCAGCACAATACTCTCTAGGTCCATCCATGTTCTTGCAGATGGCAAGATTTCATTCTTTTTATGGCTGAGTAATATTCCATTGTATGTATGCACCACCTCTTCCTTATCTATCCATCCATTGATGGACACTCAGGTTCTCTCCAAATCTTCACTATTGTAAATAATGCTGCAATAAACATACGGCTTCACATGTCCCTTTAAAGTAGTATTTTGTGTTTCTTTGGAGAAATATCCAGAAGCAAGAATACTGGGTCCTTCTTTGTCTGTTGTTGTAGCTTTTGTTTAAAAGTTTATTTTATCTGGTATAAGTACGGCTACCCTATATTTTTTTTTTCATTTTCATAAAATATCTTTTTCCATCTCTTTATATTAATATTGTAATAATTATATGGTGTGTCCTTCCATCTGCAGTCTTTTGTAGGCAGCATATAGAAGGGTCCCATTTTCTTATCCATTCAGCCATCCCCTCTTTTGATTGGAGCAACTTATCCATTTACATTTAAAGTAATTGTTAATAGATATATAATTATTGCCATTTTATTATTCATATTTTTTTCTTCTTCTTAAAGAAGTCCCTTTATCATTTCTTGTAATACTGGTTTGTAGTTGATTAATTCTGTTAGCTTTTTCTTGTCTGGGAAGCTCTTTATCTCTCCTTCTATTCTAAATGATACTGCATAGAGTAATCTTGGTTGTAGGTCCTTGCTTTTCATCACTTTGAATACTTTCTATCAATCTTTTCTGGTCTGCAAAATTTCTGTTAAGAAATAAGCTGACTGTCTTATGGGAGCTCCCTTGTAGGTAACTAATTGCTTTTCTCTTGCTGCTTTTAAGATTCTCTTTGTCTTTCACCATTGGCATTTTAATTATGATGTGTCTTGATGTGAGTCTCTTTGAGTTTATCTTGTTTAGGACTCTCTGTGCTTCCCAGGCTTGTATGTCTATTTCCTTTACCAGTTAAGGAAGTTTTCCATCATTATTTCTTCAAATAGGTTTTCAATTCCTTGCTCCCTCTCTTCCCTTCTGATACCCTTATGATGCAAATGTTGGTACACTTGATACTGTCCTAGAGTCCCCTTAAACTATCCTCATTTTTTAGATTATTTTTTTCTTGTTGCTGTTCTGATTGAGTGTTTCCTGCTACTTTATCTTCTAAATTGCTGAGTTCATCTACTCTTCCTCTCAGTTCATTGAGCATCCTTATAACCAGTGTTTTGAACTCTGCATTTGATAGATTGCTTCTCTCCGTTTTGTTTAGTTCTTTTTCTGGAGCTTTGTTCTATTACTTCACTTGGGACATGTTTCTTTATCTTCCCATAATGGCTGCCTCCTTATGTTTCTTTCTATGTATTAGGTAGAGCTTCTATGCCTCCAGGTCTTATGAGTGGACTTATGTAGTAGGTGTCCTGTGGGACCAAGTTGTGTAGTCTTCCTGGTCACCTGAGCCAGGTGCTCCAGGTGTGTCCCTTATATGAGCTGTGTGTGCCCTCCTGTTGTAGTTGATCCTTGGTTGTTGCCAGTGGGAGAGATTGACCCTTATGCTGATTGGTCATGAGGACTGGCTGGTGACTACAGTGGAGGAACTGTTATGCAAAGGCTGACTCTACAAAGCAGGATTTGCTCTAGCAGGGCTTTCATGCCTTCCCAGTCTGCCTTTTGAGTGTGTTGTTCTCAAATGTTGCCCTGGATGGTGCTCCAACTTGGTCAGAAGCTGGCCACCAGGTATGCCAGCCCCAAGGCCTCCTGGGAGGGGCCTCACCACAGGCCAAGTTCATCTGCAGCCTGTGCCCTGCCTGGGGCCACTTGGCATAAGCCACCAAGAAATCTGCAGATGGCCATCACCCACTCTGGACTTGAAATTGTCTCAAGAGGCCAAGAGGTGAACCGAGGTCAGCTGCTGCTAGTGCGAGGCTTGGGGATGCTCAGAAGAGGTCATGCTGAGGCCAGATGCTGCTTGTTTGGGTTCTGTGACCCTTTGAGAGATTTTAGGAAAGTCTGCAGCATGAGCTAAGACAGGCCCTTTATACAGAAAAGACACTGAAGGCATCTTGAGTGGGCCCACAAGTTGGGTTGGGTGGGGTCTCAGGGAATCACCAGGGCAGGGCGACTAGTGTTAACCAGGTCAATGGAGACTCAGATATGGCAGCCACCTGTATCTGCACACTGGGAGTGGGGAGGGCTCAACAAAGAAACAAAAGAGTCTGCCAGCACTTCTGTCTGGAAGAAAACTGCCCCTTTAGCCCTCGCCCTAAAGCCAGATAACACAGTTCCTCCCCATATGTCCCAGGAGTCCCTCCCAAGCTGCTACCCCAATGCTGGAGCTCAGAGCAAGTGAGTTCATCAATGGGTAAGTCTGAGCACGGGCCCTTTAAGAGGAATGCCTAGGACTCCTATAGCCCTCTGTCTCACTCAGCTATAATCTCCACTAGTTTTCACAGCCAGAAGTTATGGGGACTTCTTTTCTTGGCATGAGAAACCTGGGCTGGGTAGCCTCGTGTGGGACTACTCTAGGGGGACATCCACAGCTGAGATATCCCTCTCAATTTTTAACTACCACATGTGGGTGTGGGACCAGCCTGTTGTGTGTCTCCATTCCTCCTACCAGTTTCTAGGTGGCTTCTTCTGTTTGTCCTTAGTTGTAGAACTTCTGTTCATCTAGATTTCAGGTGATTTTCAATGATGGTTGTTCTGTAGTTTAGTTGTAATTTTGATATGGTCATGAGAGGAGGCAACACAGCATTTACTTACTCTGCTATCTTGACTGGAAGCCCCAAACCACATGCTTTAAAAAGAAAGGACTCCTTGGAGAAATGGCTGATTACTGGTTGGGAGCAGAAAAAGTACAAGTTGAGTATCTTGTTGTGCTATAAATGAGGAAGTGCTGAAAAACTAATGGAGATACATTAAAAGGACAGAGTATCCAGCTTATAGGGTTCTCCCAGTGGCCAAATGAGGAACAACTTGAACATCAAAAAGAATAATGATGGTAATCGATTAAAGCCAATTGAATTTTTTAAAATAAACTATAGGTTTGTAACAAAATATGCATGATGGTTAGTGGGGGTGGGATTTGACTTCAAAGAATGCCATCCAATAAATATAGAAGAAAAGATGGAATTATAATTACAAGTGAAATAACTGACACAGGTAAGACGCATCAGTGGAACAAGAGATTCACATAGTCTTAAAGTATCACCATACAGATTACTTAATAGCAAAAGGAAACAATGTACTTTGACAATGGAGAGATCTGATGGACACCATCTTCACCAAGTAATCAAAATTAGCATTACTAATAATAGAACTAATAGATATTATGTGCCTCCTGATGATGCAATGGAAAATATACAACTTCACCTATGTAATACTTCACTCAATATTTTTAATCTGAATCTATAATGAGGAAATAATCAGTCAAATGCAGAATGTGGGGCAGTCTACAAGACAACTAAAGACAAAAACAGTGGGTGGGCTGTTTTAGATCAAATAAGAATGCAACTGATGATCTTTGATTAGAACTTAGGTGGGGGGAAACACAACTATAAAGAAAATTTTGAGGATACTTGGGAAATTTGACCTTGGGCTATATGATAATGATAATATTATTGTATCACTACTGAAGTATAATAGAATTTCCTTTTTTCAAAGGGGATACAGGCTAGAATACTTATAGTACCATAATATAAGTCTGAACTTACTTTGAAATGATTCAGATCCGTGTGTGTGTGTGTGTGTGTGTGTGTGTGTGTGTGTGTTGTGGAGGAGAGAGGAAGGAGGAAGGGAGGGAGAAAGAAGGAGAAAAAGAGAGAGGAACGGGGAATGAATATGGCAAAATATTTTAGTAAATTGGTTGAATAATAACAGATGCTCATTGTACTATTCTTTCGACTTTTCTATAGGTTTGGTATTTTTCTTTTTCAAAATAAAAGATGGAAAAGAAATTAAGATCAACCAGTCATCAAAATACATACACCATTAGGTGAGTAAAAATGGCAAGCTACAGAGTGAAAGAGGATACATGTCACCCATAAAATCAACAAAGGATTCCTATCCAAAATATATAACAATCTCCTGCAAATCAAATAAAAACACAAATAGAAAAATGGGTAAGAAACTTACGAAAAATTCATAAAGGAGGATATCTAACTGTTCCATGAACACGTTAAAAGGTTTGGCTCAACCTCACTAGGAATTAGGAAAGTGGAAAATAAAACCACAAAAATATGCCACTATGCACACACCAGAATGGCTTAAATTTAAAATGACAAATGTGGCAAGGATGTGGAACAGTGGAAATTTTCCTAAACTACTAGTAGGAGTGTAAAATAATATAGTCGCTTTGAAAAAACTGGTATTATCTTCTAGGAGTTGAAGATGTGTATTTTCTATGATCCTTTCCTAAATAGACACTTAACAGAAATGCACGCTTACTTAAACCAACAGACATTTATGTGAAAGTTCATAGTGCCATTATTTATAATATCCCCAAACTACAACTCAAATGTCCAATATCATCTTAATGAATAAATTGTGATATATTTATATATTATTCATATGATGGAATACTATACAGCAATTAAAATTAACAAACTACAATCTCCTGCAACAAATGTATAAATCCAACAAATATAAAATGAGTGAGGGAAACCAGATACAAAATAATATGTATTTATTATTATATTTTTAAAAAGCTCAAAAACAGACAAATATAAACCACTGTGTTTAGGGATACAAACTTAGGTAAGAAAACTTTAAAGAAAAGCAAGAGAGTACTTTTTATAAAGATTCACGGGTTATTTTGAGAGAGAGTGGTAACTGGGAAGGCTTGCAATAAAGAGTTCTGGGGTGCTGGTGATACTATTTATTTTATCTGGATGGTGGTAACACCGATATTTGCTTTGTGATAAATCGAGGTCTACATACTTGGTGCATCCACTTTCTCTGTATTGATTTAATAACAAAAAAAAAAAGGATTTCAGTTAAAGGAAAGATAGGAACTATAAGGCAAATACAGAATTTTACATAAAATAAAAGGGGAGCTATATTTTTTAAAGAGACAGGAAAACATAGAGATTGGTTAAACAACTCAGTAGAATGATTTCATAGTAGACACAGCTGAAGAATGAATTAATGAATTGGAAGACAGACTAAAGTGACCCAGAATATAGCACAGATACATAGAGAAATGAATAAAATAGAGGTTTAGAGAGGTGGAAGATAGCATGAAAAACTCCAATATATGCTTAATGGAAATTCCAAAAGAAGAGAGTGGCCATGAGGTAATAGTTGAACTGATAAGGGCTGAGAATCTTTCAGAATTAAAAAAAAGAGAGAGAAGTCCTCAGATTGAAAAAGTACACCATGTCTTTCACAGGATAATACAAATAAATATATATTTAGATGCACTGGAATAAAATAAAAGATCACGGAAAGTGAGAGAATCATAAAATGTTCAAAGAAAAAAAAATGAACTATGAAAGACTACCAGACAAACAGCAGACTTCTCACTGGACACAGTAGATGAGACAACAAAATATTAGTTTCCAAGTTTTGAAGGAAAATAACTATTGATCTAAAAATTTATCTTCAGCTGGTGGGAATGCAAATTGGTACAGCCACTATGGAAAACAGTAGGGAGGGTCCTCAAAAAACTAAGAATTGATCTACCATATGATCCAGCAATCCCTCTACTGGGTATTTACCCCAAAGACTTGAAAAACCATATCCAAAAAGATATTTGCACACCAATATTCATAGCAGCATTATTCACAGTGGTCAGGGCATGGAAGCAACTGAAGTGTCCTACAATACATGATTGGCCAAAGAAGCTGTGGTACATATATACAATGGAATATTATTTAGCTATAAGAAGCGATGAAATACTGCCATTTGTGACAACATGGATGGACCTTGAGATAATCATGCTAAGCGAAATAAGCCAGACTGAAAAAGTTGAAAATCATATGATATCACTTATATGTGGATATAAACCTAAAAGCAACAAATGAGCAGGACAAACAAACAGACTCATGAACATGGACTAGTGGTTACCAGAAGGTAGGGTGTGGGGGAGGAGGGGAGAGTTAGATAAGTTAAAGGGGGTCAAATATAGGGTTTAGCGGGAGAGTGAAGTGGGTGAAGGGGATCAAATATATGGTGGCTGAAGGAAACTGGACTTAGGGTGGTAAACACCCTATAGCATATACAGATGTCAAATGATAATGCATACCTGAAAATTATATAATTGTATTAACCAATGTTACCCCAATAAACTTAATTAAAAATTAAAAAATAAAAAATAAAAATAAAAATTTATCTGCAGCTATATCGTTCAATAGTGAGGGCAAAACAAAGACATTTTCAAGTATACTAAGAAATCTATTATTCATAAGCCTTCACTGAAAGAAATACTAATATACTTCCTTCCTTCCGCAAGGAATAAAATAAACCTGGAAAGAAGTAGGATGCAAGAAATGTACTAATTATGTACTAAGAATTAGTAAAACATCTGGTATCCTGAAAATTTTCTGTTGGCCCTCCAGATCTTCTCTACACCCTTCTCCACTCTGCTAAGGGCCTTGGAGGCTGGCCAATATGGACTACATCAAATAAGCTCCCTTGTTTTCTGGCTCCCAATTGGTATTTGCCAATGTGGAGCCCTAATAGGACACTGCGGGAAGTGAGGATGGTCCGTCAGAGTATATATTCCCCTGGTTCCTCCCAGTATATATTCCCCTGGTCCTCTTCGGTCACTGCTTCTCTCAACCCTATATACACATCTCTCCTTTCAAATTTCCATGACTGCTCCCTCCCCAAATCCCTTCAGACTTAGGAGTGCTAAAACTCCAGTTGTTACGAGTTCCAGCATATCATACTATCTCTTGTGGGTTTTTAAATATCTACCCATACATACCCATTAGAAAGAGTTACTTTAATTAATTCATTTATTAAACTCTCCTGGAATTATCCTAATATGAGTGTGTAATTTGTTTTCTGTTAAGACTCTGACTGAGAAGTTGGCAAATATAAATAAGAATTGACTGTTAAAATATAATAATAATCACTATTAATATGAGGGAGTTAAAATCATAATGGAACTAAAACATTAGAAAACACAACATAGAAGATGAGAGGGGTGAGGTTGCAGGACAATGAAGGAGTTTAAGGCCCTTATCTTGTTCAGAAGAAATATAGTGAATTGGTGAAATTTAAACTTTGTTAGAAAAATATAGAGTTCAGAATGAATGTTTAAATTTTTTTCTGGTCTTCCTCTTCTTTTTTTTTAATTTATTTATTTTTATGGTGACGTTGGTTAACAAAATCCAGTAAATTTCAGCTGTACATTTTAACAGTGAGGTATACATATATTTACATTATGTGTTCACCTCCCATTGTCAGATTTCTTTCTGTCACTACATATTTGAACCCTTTTTACAAAAATCTCTTTCTCCCCAGGTCTTGTTTGAGTTGCAGACTCTTGCTTCTATATTTTAGACTTCTTCATTTCTTGCAGTACTTGAAAATCAATACATCCCACATTAAACTAATTATCCTCTCTCCATCCAAACTTCTATATGTAGGCAGTGCTTAAGATTTCAGTCCTCTTTGACTTCTCTCCTGCACCACCCACAGTCCTCTCAGGACACAGAATTCTGCTTATGAAATGTCCCTTGAATCCATCCTTCTCCTATCCTGGCAGGGCCACTGTTCAATACCATTCCTCATGTTCAGACTCACCTTCTCTCTGGGCCTGACACTGCTCTGGTCCGTGTTTCCTTCCTTCTCATCTACATCAGTGGGGCAACAGCACTACAAGGAAGAAGTCAGATGACACAGGGGAAGCGTATCCTGGAAATGTTGCTCAATTGTTGAGAAATAGTTCACATCTTAGCAACCAAGCCTAGAATGCTCAACCTGGAACTTACTCACCGACTCCTATTCTAAAGAACCTATGGTGGAATGGAGCATCCCCCTTTCCCTAATTATGACTCCTGGAGAGAAATGGCTTTATTAAAACTTCTTTAAAATACCTGCCCCATAGTAGTTACTTAATAAATTTCTGTTGAGAGAATAAATGAGTAAGTGAACTATTTTTTATCTTATTATGTTGAATCAAAGGCTTGTGAAAGGCTCTATATACAAATATGTTCATGATGGCATTATTTATCTATAAGTAAAAATTTAAAATACTCAACATTTAACAATACATAGATACATTACAATTCATATATATGATGCAATACTATACAGTCATTAAAATCATTTTTAAAAATAATATTTAATGACATGAGGAAACACTTGCATTAACAAGTTTAAAAACGGTTACAAAAGTATGTATAACACTGTTTTGTATCTATCCAACTGTATTTACATATGTACACATATATTCAAAATATACATGTGTGTATACTATACATACACACACAACATATATGTATATGTGCCCTACACATATGAATGCTCAGAAAAAATGAATGGACATAATACATCAAAATGGTAACATATCCAGATAGATTGATAGGGAGTTTGTATTTTCTTCTAAGGGTTTTTCTATAAATTCCATGCAGTTTAAAATAAACATATGTTAATTTTTGTCACCCCAAAACTGTTATTTTTAGGTACATTCTTTAAAAATGCATTTAAACTGTTTGACAAATTAGAAATGGTCTATTAAAGCAAGGAAGTTTATTAAAAAAAAACTAATTCAAATGAGTTCAACAAATTTTTTTAGTATTGTCTGTATGCTGAGCATCAATAAGGGTATTCAAGATAAATCTAACATGATTGCTGACCTCAAAGAACGTAGAGTGAAGATAAAAAAATATGACAAATAATTATAATTTAGGACATATGCAAATATAATATTGTACAAATGCAATATTTGTGCGATGTTCCGGAAAAATAGAGAGGAGGGCATAATTAGCTCTGTAAAAGTTAGAGAAGTTTCCAGAAAGCATGGGCTGCTAAGTATGGTTCTTCAAGGAGAAAAGGAGTAGAGGGAATGATGTGAAAGGAGAAAGAACCTTTCAAATAGAGACAACAGAATATACAAAAAGCACTGAGGCAAGAGACAACATCACATGCAAAGAAAAATACACAAAGAACTGGTCAAATAATTTATAATGTCTCCAAATGATGAAAGTATTATGTAGCTGTTAAAATTGATATCTTAAAGTGTACTTAATGAGTTCAGTATTTGGTGGAAGTGTACAAAATGCAACTGAGGGGGGAGGGCCTTGTTTGCCATGCTGTGGAGATATGGAGCCTTGAAAGAATTTAAATATCAGAGGATCTGTAATATAGAGAAATCACTCTGTCCCTGACATGGAGGGTGAATTTAATGGGGACAAGACAGGAGTGAGAAATTATGGTTGTCTTAGCTGAGCTTGCAGCAGTGGAGATGAAGAGAAAAGAATGGATTGCAAAGATGCTTAAAATAGGCAAAACTTCACAATTGATGAGAAAAGATGAGAGGAAGGGCCAAAAAGAAGGAGGCATGTAGGATCATTCTCAGGTTTCAGGCTTAAATAGGATAAATGGAAGAAGCATTTGATATTGAAAATACCGAAAGAGAAGCCTACTTGAGAGGACATAGAAATAATGGAACACTTTAGAAACATGATAAGTTTAATATTTCTTAGCTATCCAAGTGGAGAAGACTTGGAAACTTAGGATATACTAGCACTCAGGGAGGATTAGAGACAGATTTTGTAGTGATCAGCTTAGAGGTGAAGGTTAAAGCTACTCTCTCACCTCAAAGGTAGTAACAAGTGCAGAGCGCTAAGAATCCTGGAGAACATAAACAAAGTGAGCAGAAGGGAAGAATCAGGAGGAGGATATTGAGGGGAAATAAGTAAATGGAAGAGTGTGCTATAGAGACAACACAGTGATTAAGATCTTGGTCTTTGGAGTCCAATCATCTATGAAGAGAATGCTAGTTTCCTATCTGTAAAATGGGTATAAAGATAATATCTGCCCATTTATGAGAATAAAATCCTCAGCAAACTAGGATAGAAAGTTACTTCCTCAATATGATAAAGAGCATCTATGAAAACCCTACAGCTAACAATGGTATTCAGGTTTCTCTGAGACTGGGAACATGCTCACTACTTCTGTTCAACATCATACTGAAGGTTCTGGCCAGCGTAATTAAGCAAGAAAGATATAAAAGGCATCCAGGTTGGAAAGGAAGTAGTAAAACTGTCTATTCACAAAAGATATGCTCTTGTACACAGAAAATCCTAAGAAATCCACTTTAAAAAAAAAAGAAACTAGAAAAAATGAGTTCAGCAAGTTCACGAAATCAACATACAGAAATCAATTGAACTTCTATATACTAGCAATGAACAGTCTGAAAATGAAATCAAGAAAATAATTCCATTTACAATGGTATCAAAAAGAATAAAATACTTAGGAATAAATTTAACAAAAGAAATGCAAGACTTGTAACTGAAAACTATAAAACATTGCTGAAAGAAATTAAAGACCTAAACAAATGGAAATATACCCCATGTTCATGGATCAGAGGATTAAATATTAAGATGGCAACGTTCCCCAAATTAGTCTATAGATTCAACACAATCCCTATCAAAATCCCTGCTGCTTTTATTGCAAAAATTGCAAGTTAATCCTAAAATTCATATGAAACTGCGAAGGACCCAGAATAACCAAAACAATCCTGAAAATGAACAAGATTGGAGGACTTACTTACTCTCTGGTTTCAAAACTTACTACAAAGATAATAAAGACAGTGTAGTAAAGACATAAAGATAGACATATAGATCAATGGAATTAATTGAAAGCCCAGAAATAAACTCTTACATTTATAGTAAATTGATTTTCTACAAAAGTGCCAAGAAAATTCAACGCAAAAAGAATAGTCGTTTCAGCAAATGGTGCTCAGGCAATTGGATATCCATATACAAAAAAATTAATTTTGGCCCCTAACTCATCCCATACACAAAAATCAATTCAAAATAGATCATTGACCTAAACATTAAAACAAAAACTTGGAAGAAAACAGGAGTAAATCTTTGCAATGTTGTATTAGGCAGTGATTTCTTAGGTACAACACCAAAAGCACAGGGAAAATAGGAAAAAAATGGCAAATTGCACACGATCCAAATTGTGAACTTTCACACTTCAAAACACACAATCAAGAAAATGAAAATACAACCTACTGAATGAGAGAAAAAATTTACAAATCATATATCTGATAAGCAACTTATATCCAGAAGAACTCTTATGACTTGATAATGAAGGCAAATAATCCAATTTAAAAATGAGCAAAGGATATGAATAGATATTTCTCCAGAGAAGATCTATCAAGGACCAATAAGCACATGAAAAAGTACTCAACATCATTAGTCACTAAGAAAATACAAATCAAAACCACGATGAGATAGCATCTCACAGCCACTCAAATGGCTATTGGCAAGAAGACAGTAAGTGTTGGTGTGTATGCGAAGAAATAAAAGTCCTAACACTCTGCTGATGGAAAAGTGAAATAATGCAGCCATTTTTTTCTAAATAGTATGACAGTTTCTCAATATGTTAAATATAGAATTACCATAAATCCAGCAATTTCACTTCTTGGTATCTACCCAAGGGAAATGAAAACAAGTCTTACCTAAAGACTTGTAGGTAAATGTTCATAGAAACACTAACCACTAGAGCCAAGAGGTGGAAACAAATGCCTGTCAACTGATAAAAGGATAAACAAAGTATAGTAAGTCTATATAATGGAATACTATTCAAAAATAAAAAAGAAGAAAGTATAATACATGCTATGACACTGATGAACCTCAAAAACATTGTGTCCCATGAAAGAAGCCAGACACAAAAGAACATATACTGCATGATTCCATTTATATGAAATGTCCAGAACAGGCAAATCCAAAGAGACAGAAGGTAGTTTTGTGGTGGTCTAGGACTGGGGTGAGAATGATGAATGAATGAATTTTAGGGTCAACTTGCAATTTTTGTAATAAAAGCAGCAGGGATTTTGATAGGGTGATTGAAATGTTCTAAAATTAGATTTTAGTGCTTGCTGCACAACTCTGTAAATATACTAAAAGTCACTGAATTGAACACTTAAAATAGGTGAATTTTCTGGTATGTAAATTATACCTCAATAAAGCTATTAATTAAAAAAAATTTTTTTAAGATAATGTCTACTCCTACCACCAAGACTGTGGTCTCCAAATCCCATTTCCCACTAAAAGAAACAAGGACTTCTTGGAGAAATTGTTGACTCCAGGTCTGGGGCCAAACATGTATAAGAAGAGCCTGGAACATATTGCCACTCTAGAGAAGAAGGGATCTATCAAAGATTATTAGGATGATGTCAACAAGTCTCAAGAGCCAATCTGAAGGGACTCCTTCTAGCCAATAAGGAAAATAATTGCAAGGAATTGATATACATCAAATATGTTTAAATTCTTGTGTTCATAGTGATTCTTAAGAAAAAATAAAAGTGGTTGCCACTGAATGGTATAAAACAACTGATTATTTTGAAAAATGATAAATAAAAAGAACAAATCAAGCAATTATCCAGTCTTTTCTATATAAATTGGGCCACCAAGTAACTAAACAGTTTATAAGGGGCAGTATATCTTTATAGAAGTATTCCAACTAATAACTGAAGAAGGAATGATATAATAATACTACCATTTTTCAATCCACAATTGATCAACAGCTAACATCACCAAAAAAAAGAAAAGACAACCAGACATTATGTACCTCCTAGTGAAAGAACCTAGTAAAATATTTGTTGCCCCCCCTTATCTAGCCTGAATCTGCTCAAGCCTTTAGATCAAACTATTAATTTAGAGTAAATACAGAGAACACAGGAAAATGTTAGACAACTTCATAAGGACATACATAATTAGCAAAATCCAAAATATGGGAAAACAACCTGGTTTCTTCAAAAAATAAATTGCGAGGAAGAAAAAAAAGAGATAGGAAAAAAACCTAAAGTTCAAAAGAAAAGCTGAGACAAATTAAACAACCATAAAGTAGGACTTTATTTGAATCCTGGTTTAAACAAATACATTTTAAAAAAATATATGAAATAATTCGAAATTCAGAATAGGATATTTGACATAAAAATAATTATGTGGTGTGGTTAGTGTGATCATGGTATTGTGGTTATGTTTTTTAAAGAAACCTTATCTTTTACAGATATATACTAAAGTGTTTATGGATGAAATTATATGTCTGTTATATGCTTCAAAATAATTAACAACGGGTATAAGTGGGTGGAGTATGTGAAACAAGATTGGCCATAAGTTAATAGTGAATTTGGTGATGGTTACAGGAAGGCTATTCTCTTGACTTCTGTATATGTTCAAAATTTTCCATTAAAGAAAGTTTTGCTAAAGATCTACTGCATAAGTGTGTAGTGAGTATTAAATAAGACAATGTATAAAGAATGCCTATCACCATGGCTGACAAATTGCCCTCAAACATTGTTTTCAATTTTTACATGTTCTTTCAATTCACATCTAAAAGAAATATGTTATTTAGACCAAGAGCCATGGCCCACATACGTGACTTTGTCAACCTGGTAGGAACTCACTGAAACTTCAAGTTTAGAATTAGGAAATGTCAGCCCTCAGGGTCCCAAACCTATCATACAACAGTGGAGAAAACAATCCCAAATGCCTACCACTTCAAGTAGATATGATGACTTTCTTCTCACCTTGTATAAATACTTGAGATCATTCATTTATTTGTATTTTTCGTTCATTTATTATATGTCAGATATTAGGTGCTAGAGATACAGTGGACTCTTGATTGACGGAATGTATCACGAGATCAATATTTTTGAATGCCAAATGAATTCAAGAAACTGCTAAGCAACTGTTACTGATATGTAATTCAGTAATCACTAGCTCCTCTCGTAAAAGCCAGACCCACTGGGCATATAAAAATGAATGGAGATAGGGTACTTACCCTTATGTAATTTAAAAACTGATACAGCACATGAGACAAGAACCTAAATAACCAAGAACAGGAAGCTGAATGCGATAAGTGGTCCCAAATGATTCAGTCACCAAGGTGGCAAAAATATATTTGGAGAGTGGTGAGTATTCAAGTTTGGCTGAAGCAATTATTAGGCAGCAACAGAGTCAGTCACTTAATGCTACTGAGCAGTAGATGATATGCTTAGGGCCATGATTTGGGAAGATGCCTCTTGCAGTCCACAGACACTCATAGAAGGTCAATTCAAGCCTGAACTATATCTCCAAGTTCATAGCACACTACTGCATACATGTGAATGAGCCTAATGACTAACAGGTTTACAGCACCTGAGATGGACTTTAGCTTTTGGAGACCTAGATTCAGAGCAAAGCCTTACTTCTCAGCATGCACAGACCAGGCCTGGACTACCTCTAAGAAAACTGCTTGCCACAGCCGGAGCAGGGCTTAGCAAACTTTTTCCATAAAGAGTCAGATAGTAAATGTTTCAGGCTTTGCAGGCCATACAGTCTTTGTTGCAACTATTCAACTTGCTAAAGCAAACACTGACAATACATGTATGAAGGAGCTCGTCTGTGTTCAAATAATATAAGACTTGGCCCTTGGGTGCAATTTATCTTCTCCTAGTCTAGTGTTTGGAGCCTCTTCCAAATGAACAATCCAGACACAGACCAGCTCTAACTTCCTCCAAAAACTCAGGCCTCATCTATCAGAGACTCAGAAGGCTCCTTCAGAAGTACAATCCTTCCAGGCCTGGGGTCCATCCACCCGCTGAAACACTGATGGGATTAACCGCCTAATCCTGCAACAGCTAACCCCATCATGCCCACACTGCTGTTATCCTTGCTTACCACTCAAGATAAAGCCCCTCCAAGCATCAACTCTTACCCACACTTTATGCCTTTGCTATCTGTCTTTTCTACCTAGAAGGGATGCTCAACTCCTACTCAGCTCACGTGTCAATGTTACTACCTCAGAGGTTCTCTCTGGTCATCCAACTTAGAGAAGCTCCTCCCTAGGCACTCAATATTGCATTCACCTATTTTCCGTTCTTCCAGCACTTACTACTGTCTGAAATTACCTTATTTGTTTATGTCTCCTCCCACTAAAATATAAGTTCCATGAGCCTGGGAAACTTGTCTGTCTCATTTGCTACTGTATTTCTACCTAGAGTAGGTAGGTACTCAATACATACTTATTAAATAAAATGAATTAATGAATGAGTTACCATAAAGCTCTTTCTCTGAACTACCCCTCAGCCTCCTCCCCTGTAAAACCTCTCAAGTCTCTTTGAAAAGCCTTCCCAGGACACAAACTTCCCTCTATCCTCAATGCTTCATTGAATGCCCTTTTCATTTCCTTTCCTTGATGAAAACCTAAGGACTTGGTTTCTCCTGTGTGTTCTCACAGGAAGGCTGCTTGTTTTCTCCTGTCCTACACACCTCAGGAGCAGGCACTGCACCCCCAATAATTCCAGCCTTGTTGAAACACTTTCTCCCCAGCCCTAGCCCCACTGCCACTCACCCTCTCACTGGGCAAGCCTCGACTCATTCAGTTGATCCTTGATGTCATTGCTTGAGGAAACTTTCCTCCATGCTCCAAGTCCAGGTTGTGTACCCTCCTCATGGTTTCCTGGTCTTCACGTATGAGAGCATTTTTCATACTGTATTACAACTGTTAGCTTTATTATCTGTCTCTCCCTTTATTCTCATCCCCCTGCACTAGGCCCCCTGCATTAAGCTCTGTGCAGGAAGGAACTTGTCACAGTGCCTGCACACAACAGGTTGTCAGTAAATATGTATTACATGAAAGCATTCATAAGCTAGAAGAGAGACTAAACACTAAACATTGTGACACCCAACAGGAAGTTTCTGTCACAGAACCAGTGAGCAGCAGTAAGGATCTAGATTGGGGGATATGGTGAGCATGGAGTACTGGACATGATGCCCCATATCTGTGAACGACTTGTAATCTTCCTCCTCAGATCTCTCCTCTACCCACTCTGTTCTCTATCTCATCTGCTGCCTCCAGCACTTACCCCAGCTACTGAAGCCAGAAACCTGGGGGACCTCTGCCTTCACCTCACTCCATCTAATCAGAGATCAAAACCTGTCATTGCAACCTCATATCCAGCCCCTCTTCCCCATCCCCACTGCTGTCATCTTAGTTCAGATGACCATCATCTCTCGCTCCACCTGTTTCAAGCAAATCTTGCCATTCAACTTCAGATCTGTTCTTCCTATATCCCTACTGTATTCATCCTCCACATTGCTAGAAGAGTGAAATTTTTAAATGTGTAAATATGATTGTTATCCTTCTAATTGAACCTCTATGATTACTTCCCATTTCCTCCATAGTTCTAGTCTAGACTCCTCAGCATAGCAGCCAAGGACAGCCCTACATGATCTAACAATTCCCAGAGTTCTCTCCCTAGCACCCTTTGCCATGTAGGGTCATGCTTACCTTGGTTCCCCTGCCTAGACATGTACAATGCAAAAATATTTTTTTTCAATACCCAGTTTAAGCATCTCCTCCTTCGATGCTTTTTGATGCCCCTCTTCTCACCCCTCTGCAAGCCCTAAGAGCCTTCTGCCTTAGCACTTTACCTATTTCACACTGTTTCCACGGCTGTCTCACTATCTTACACCTTGGGCTCCTCCAGAGTGAGGACTCATATCTCAGTCAGCATTGCATCCCCAGTGCCCAGCACAGCCTGGCACAGAGACGGCCCTCAGTAACTATTGGAAAAATGACTGGAATCCTAAACAGCACCGAGGTTACACCTGCATGGTAGAGGAAATGATCTGCTGCTCTCTACCAAAAACAAAAAACAAAAAACAAAAAAAAAGAGTGGTGAAAGAGAAACCAGAAAAAGGAGCTGATGGAGAACGGGGACATTGATAAGCTGTTAAGACAAATTGGATTTTAGGTGTTGGCGGGACATCTTTGCCATCTCCCACATATGCCCATGCAAGCTGGGGTGCACAAGCCCATCAGCGTTTCAAAAGGAGGGAACATCCTTAAAGTCAATCTGTCCTCTCCACTAAACTGTAAACTCTTTAGATTGTATCTTATTTCTCATTCCATCCTATAGTCATTGTCGATGTTACAATTATTGATGTTTTCATTTATTTTAGTAGGTGATTGCTAATATTTTCCTCCATTGTTGAAAACATTTTTGTTCTTGTGTATAAAAAGACAGAATTGACCACTAGCTTCTCCTGATTTTTATTTATTTACTTACTTACTTACTAATTTACTTATTTATTTAGCTTGTCCTGATTTTAACACAGCTACGCACTTGTAGGAGGTTGTCTCTGATGTTCTGGGTTTCTCAACTTTCTACCAAAATCCAAACATCTGTTAGGATTCCTCTATTCCCACCCCTTTCCACCGCTTCAGCAAGTCTTGTGATGTCGTGCGCCCCCTCCTGGTGAAGAGAAGCATTACCTTAGCTCTTCTTGGAGTTGTAGTTCTAATTGCCTATATTTTGACATGTGGAAAATTGTCTAACACCTGGCTTCTTCAGAATAATTAGAGACCCATTTAATTGACAATCACTGGGCACTGAAAATGTGCAGCATAGAAAATTAGTATTTTCAGTTAGGTGGAGTTATCAGGGAGGGCTTCCTAAAGGAGTTTGGATTTGAACTGTCTTAGGCTCAGTAGAAGTCAGAAAGCAAATGGAGAAACATGGCAGAATGAGAGACATCTTCAGATCTCTCCCCTTGAAACAACAATAAGCTGAACATCTAAAACTGAACAAAAAACACCCAAACTTCACATAAGCACATCTGAGCGTGGGATCTGTGCATAAGAATTACTACAGGTCAGAACCCTGGGTGTCAGGTGGTGGTCTGGGAGAAATAAAGAGGCTGCCTCTTGCAGCTGCTGGAGCTCCTTGCAGGAGGAGGGGGAGGGGTAAGGTGTGGTGACTTCCCTGATCAGCCTGCCTGGAAGTGCCTGAACTTCTATGCAGCTGGCAGCAGGGCCCACTCATCAGCGTAGAAAAGCAGAGAAGCGAGATGGGACTGCAGAGTAATAACAGTTGATTTTTACCAGCCTGATTGCAAAACCGAGACTGAGCTGCAGCCCCCATCCCTCAACCAAAAGGACTCCTCCCTCCATACCCTCTGAGACTGATCACGGTAGAAACCAAGGGGAATCTGAGCAAACGCTACCGAAACTGTTGCTAACACTGACAGGGACTGAAACCGAGACTAGCAAGTATGATTAAATATCTACAAGAAAATTAAAAAGGCATTATTTAGGCTTTATATAAAGCAAAAATCCACGAGGCTTAGACACCACCTACTGAAAACCAAAAGAAAAGTGCCTTCTCTGCAGCAGTCTAAAGAGAGACCTTTATATAATAAATCTTCTTTCTGGAAAAATAGTAGAATACACTTCCATTAATGTCCAAGCAGAGAAATAGTCCATTAAACACCATGAACAACCAAGGTGACAAGGCATCTCAAAAAGAAAGAGAAAAATCTCCAGAAAATAAGTATACAGATATAGAAGTATGCGACTTAAATGACAGAGAATTCAGGATGGTACTTCTGAAAATACTCAGTGAGTTCTGAAATGAGTCATATCAACAACTTCAGGAAATGAAAAAACAACTAGATGAGCAGAGCAAAGAGATTGAAACCCTCGAGAAGAACAGAATAGATCTTCTGGAGATAAAACACACACACACACACACACACACACACACACACACACATTGCAAGAGTTGAACAATAAAATAGCAAGCATGGGAAATAGAGTCGACCAAATGGAGGAAAGGATCAGGGATATCAAAGGCAGAAATCTACAATTAAATCAGAAGGAAAAAGAGAGAAACCAAAGAATGAAAAATAATGAAAGAGAAATAAAAGAACTAGCTGATACTGTCAGGAGAGGAAACATAAGAATAATGGGCATTATCAAAGGCAAGGAAAAGGAGCAGGGACTAGAAAGCATTTTCAGACAAATAGTGGACGAGAATTCCCAAATCTAAGAAATGAGCTGGAGCTTGGAATTCAAGAGGTCAACAGAACACCCAATTATCTCAACTCAAAAAGACCTTTGCCAAGACACAT
Source organism: Eidolon dupreanum (assembly GCA_028627145.1). Taxonomy (NCBI): domain Eukaryota; kingdom Metazoa; phylum Chordata; class Mammalia; order Chiroptera; family Pteropodidae; genus Eidolon; species Eidolon dupreanum. The sequence goes on along the minus strand of CM053503.1, from coordinate 76,295,405 downwards.
TGTATTAAAGTTATCAAAAATCAGTGACAAAGATAGAATTCTCAGGGCAGCCAGGGAGAAGAAAATAGTAACTTATAAAGGAAAACCTATTAGATTATCATCAGACTTTTCAGCAAGACCTTACAAGCAAGAAAAGAATGAAATCAAATGTTTAAATGATGAAATGAATAATGTATCCAGCTAAGCACTCCTTTAGATATGAAGGAGAAATTAAGACCTTTCCAGACATACAAAAATTGAGGGAATTCTCCACTACGAGGCCTGCAGTATAGGAAATACTGAAAGGGGTCAGCTCACCTAAAATAAAATGACACAAAAAAATACATAATTAGGAGTAAAGTGACTATCAGGCAAATAGAAGCAGAGGAGTGCAATCCTTACTAAGAACAGGGCATTATAAGCTTAGATAATAAGATAACTGTTATAGTGCGATAGTAATGAACATTCGGCATACATAGGGACAAACTGAGATAATAATGACTGAAAAGGGGAGGATTCAAAGATCCAGATTCGCAAAGGGAAAAGGAGATAAGGCACACACAGAAGAAAATGGATGATTGTTTATATATATATAACTATCCTTTTCATATTCATAATGGTAAACACACACCAAAGATTCAGAACTGAAGTATATAACATAAAACAAGAAGAAACACACGCAAAACCCACAAAAGCCAATCAAAATAAAGAAAACAGAAGCACAAGGACAAGGAAGCAATGGAAACACCAAGCTACCAGAAAGCAAAAGATAAAATGGCTATAAGAAGGCCTCATTATTCAATAATCACCCTAAATGTTAATGGACTGAACTCACCAATAAAAAGGCACAGAGTTGCAGAATGGATAAAAAATCAAAGCTCAACTAAATGCTGCCTCCAGGAGACACATCTTAGCTCCAAAGACAAATATAGACTCAAAGTGAAAGGGTGGAAAATGGTATTTCAAGCAAATGGCGTTCAGAGAAAAGCAGGGGTAGCAGTACTAATATCAGATGAAATAGACTTTGAAATAAAAAAGGTAAAGAAAGATATTGAGGGACACTTCATAATGATAAAGGGAATCATGCACCAAGAAGACATAACATTTATAAATATCTATGCTCCCAGTTAGGGAGCCCCGAAATACCTAAAGCAATTATCAACAGAACTAAAGGAAGAAACAGACCAAAATACTATCATAGTAGGGGACTAAATACCCCATTGTCAGATAGATATACACAGATCACCCAAACAGAAAATCAACAAGGAAATAACATCCTTAAATGACACATTAGACCAACTGGACATGATTCACATATACAGAGCCTTCCATCCCAAAATGGCTGCTTGTACATTCTTCCCTAGTACACATGGAACATTCTCAAGAATAGACCACATACTGGGACACAGAGATAGCCTCAACAAATATAAGACAGTTGAAATCATGCCAACCAAATTCTCTGATCATAATGCTTTGAAACTAGAGATCAACTGCAAAAAGAAATCATGAAGAACTACAAATACATGGAGATCAAACAACACGCTACTGAAGAATAACTAGATCAGGGGAAAAATAAAAAGGGAGATCAAGAGATACATAGAAACGAATGATAATGATATACAACATATCAAAACTTTTGGGACATGGCAAAAGCAGTCATAAGAGGAAAGTTCATATCATTACGGGCCTATTTCCAAAAATAAGAACGAGCCCAAATAAACAACCTAATGCTTCATCTTAAAAAATTAGAAAAGAAAGAACAAATGAGGCCTAAAGTCAGCAGAAGGAAAGAAATAATAAAAATTAGAGCAGAAATGAATGAAATTGAAAACAAAAAAAAATAGAAAAAATAAATACAACAAAGAGGTGGTTCTTGAGAAAGTTAATAAAATTGAAAAACCCCTGGCTAGACTCACTAAAGAAAAAAGAAAAAGGACACAAATTAACAAAATCAGGGATGAAAGACAGGAAATTATGACTGACATAACAGATATACAAAGGATCATGCAAGAATACTATGAAAAAGTATATAACACCAAATTTAATAACCTAGAAGAAATGGACCGGTAATTAGAAAAATACAACCTTCCTAGACTGAATCAAGAACTGGAAATTCTAAATAGACCAATCAGCAGTATGGAAATTGAAACAATCATCAAAAACCTACAAAAAGTAAAAATCCAGGACTGAATGGCTACACCAGTGAATTCTACCAAACATTCAAAGAAGATTTAATACCTATTCTACTCAAACCCTTCCAAAAAATCGAAGAGGAAGCAATACTTCCCAACTCATTTTATGAGGCCAATATTACCCTGATACCAAAACCTGGTAAAGATAACACACAAAAAGAAAACTACAGACCAATATCTCTCATGAACACAGATGCAAAAATCCTAAATAAGATATCAGTGAACTGAAGACAGTAACATATTAAAAAGATTATACATCACGATCAAGTGGGCTTCATCTCAGGGGCACATGGATGGTTCAACATATGCAAATCAATTAATGTGATGCACCACATAAACAAATTAAAAATAAGAATCATATGATCATATCAACAGATGCAGAAAAAGCCTTCAACAAGATGCAGCATCCATTTATAATCAAAACACTTAACGAAATCAGTATAGAAGGGAAATACTTTAACATAATAAAGGCGATCTATGACTAACCCTCAGCCAACATTATACTTAATGGTGAAAAACTAAAAACCTTCCCTCTAAGAACAGGAATAAGGCAAGGCTGTCCACTATCACCACTGTTATTCAATATAACACTGGAGGTCCTAGTGGGTGCAATCAGACAAGGGAAAGATATAAAAGGCATCCAAATAGGAAACGAAGAAGTCAAAATTTCACTATTTGCAGATGACATGATTCTTTATATAGAAAACCCTAAAGACTCCACAAGAACACTACTAGAAACAATAAGCAAATACAGTAAAGTCTCTGGATACAAAATCAGTGTTCAAAAATCCATAGCGTTCCTATACTCTAATAATGAAGCATCAGAAAAAGAAGTGGAAAAAATAATTCCTTTTGCAATTGCAACAAAAAAAAATACAATACCTAGGAATAAATTTAATGAAACATGTAAAGGGCCTATATAATGAAAACTACAAGACCCTATTAAAAGAAATCGAAGAAGAATACAAAGAAATGGAAAGATATTCCGTGTTCTTGGACAGAAAGAATCAACATGGTTAAAATTACCTTATTACCTAAAGCATTATACAGATTTAATGCAATCCCCATCAAAATCCCATCAGCATTTTTTAAAGAAATAGAACAAAAAATCATCTGATTTGTATTGAAGCACAAAAAACCCCAAACTGCCAAAGCTATCCTGAGAAAAAAAGAATGAGGCTGAAGGCATTACTCTGCCCGATTTCAAATTATACTACAAGGTGACAATAATCAAAACGGCATGGTATTGGCAGAAAAACAGACACACAGACCAGTGGAACAGAATAGAGGGTCCAGAAGTAAACCCATATTTATATGGGCAAATAATTTCCAACCAAAAAAAGCCAAAAACATACAGTGGACAAAAGAAATCCTCTTCAATAAATGGTCCTGGGAAAATTGGAAGGCCAACTGCAAAAGAATGATACTAGACTGTTGTCTATCACCACACACCAAAATTAACTCAAAATGGATTAAGAACCTGAATATAAGGTCGGAATCAATAAAATGCATAGAAGAAAACATAAGAACTAAACTCTAGGACCTTGGACTTAAAGAGGATTTTCTGAATTTGAACTCAAAGGCAAGGGAAGTAAAAGCAAAAATAAATGAATGGGACTACATCAAACTAAAAAACTTCTGCTCAGCAAAAGAAACCGTCAACAAGGTAAAGAGACAACCATCCATATGGGAAAATATATTTGCGAGCAACACCTCTGATAAGGGCCTAATATCCAAAATATTCAAAGAACTCATACGACTCAATAACAACAAAAAAAAAAACAAATGATCCAATCAAAAAATGGGCAGAGGACCTCAACAGACACTTCTCCCTTGAGGACATACAAATGGCCAACAAATATATGAAAAGATGCTCAACGTTCCTAGCTATTAGGGAAAGGTAAAACAAAACCACAATGAGATACCATCTCACACCTGTTAGAATAGCTATAATCAACAGGACAAATAATAATAAATGTTGGAGAGGATGCAGAGAAAAAGGAACCTTCACACACTGCTGGTGGGACTGCAAATTGGTAGAGCCACTATGGAAAACAGTATGGAGGTTCATCAAAAAACTAAGAATTGATCTACCATATGATCCAGCAATCTCTCTATTGGGTATTTACCCCCAAAGACTTGAAAACCCATATCTGAAAAGATATTTGCACACTGATATTCATAACAGCATTATTCACAGTGGCTAGGACATGGAAGCAACTGAAGTGTCCTATGATAGATGATTGGCTAAAGAAGCTGTGGCACATATATACAATGGAATATTACTCAGCCATAAGAAGAGATGAAATACTGCCATTTGTGACAACATGGATGGACCTTGAGATAATCATGCTAAGCAAAATAAGCCAGACAGAAAAAGCTGAAAACTACATGATATCACTTATACGTGGGATATAAAACTAAAAGCCACAAACAAACATGACAAACAAATGGAGACTCATGGACATGGACAATGGACTAGTGGTTACCAGAGGGTAGGTCGTGCGGGAGGAGGGGAGAGGTAAATGGAGTAAAGGAAGTCAAATACGGGGGAGTAGGGGGAGGATAAAGTGGGTGAAGGGGATCAAATATATGGTAGCTGAAGGAAACTGGACTTTGGGTGGTAAACACACAATAGAATATGCAGATGTCAAATTATAATGTACACCTGAAAATTATGCAATTGTATTAACCAATGTTACCCCAATAAACTTCACTTAAAAAAAAGTGAATGGAAAATTCATTATCCAGGGATCTGGAGGCATCCTGAGTCCTAGGATCAGGGGTCTTGTCAGAGCATCAGAAGTGGGGAGACACAGTGTGAAGTGGACAGTCAGCCCACCCTCCTGTCCACCCACATTCTCCCTTTTGAAAACTGTGCCACCAGGGAAGAAGCAGCAAAGACGACAACTGCATACCTTTGCAGCTCCCTGACAACAGTATACTTTGGCCTCCTTTGCAAGAGCCTCCCCTCCAACAAACCCCATGCCCATGCAGAGTGATATAATGAAGTACTGGTAGACTAGAGTGATGCACTGACCAGGCTAGCAGTGCAATCTCAGGATGTCATCATTTAAGACCAGTGCCAGTTTGGGAAAGATGAGGGATGGGGCATGCTGGGGAGTCCAGTGAGCCACAGGGTCCCAAAAGCATGAGGTGGCCTTGACCTCCCAAACTCCTCACAGAATCAGCTTGGGTCACAGAACTGTGCAATGCTTTTCTAATAAAAAAAAAAAAAAATAGCATGTCAAATTTGCCTTATCATCAGAACTGAGTGAAAGGGGCTGGAGAGAGTCTTTTTCTCAATGTCTGTTTCATCACAGTCCAGACAACTCCACCAACCCCCACATACTTCTGACAAACATACTAAGCACTCCATCATTTAAATGATTTCTTACTATCTCAAGCCTAAATTCTTCTGTTTCAAAAAAATAGTACTCTCCACCTAATAATCTTATCTCCTATTCTTCTGACACCCTCTATACCATCTAAGACTCATGTATGTGTCACAGGTGCTCACATCCAGCTTGTCGTGTCCTTCTCATTCTATTCCCACCATCTGAAAGACCCTGCTCCCTTCACTCAGAACAAAATGTTAGAAACAAAACAACGCTGGACTTAGAAGCAAAGACTAGCTTCAAATCATTCCATAAACACCAAGTGCCTGTACACTCCTGCTATAACAAATTACCACAAATTTGGTGGCTTAAAATAACGTAAATTTACTAGCTTATAGTTACGGAGGTTAGAAGTCCAAAATCAGTCTCATTGGGCTAAAATCAAGGTGTCAGCTGGGCTGCATTTCTTCTGGAGGCTCTAGGAAAGATCTGTTTCCTTACCTTTCCAGCTTCTAGAGAATGAATGTATTCCATGCTTATGGCCCCACAGCACATTGATTTCTGCTTCCATTGTCACATCTCCATCTCTGATGCTGACCCTCCTACCTCCCTCTTATAAAGACCCTTGTGATTACATTGGACCCATTAGGATAATCTCCCCATTTCGATATCCAAGGTAACACATTCATAGTTTCTGGGGACTGAGACATGGACATCTCTAGAGGGCCATTATTCAGCTTACTACCATGCCCCCCCACACACACACACTCCTTACAAATCAATAACGCTTTGATTTTTTAAAATAGGTATATATGAACAGATGCTTCACCAAAGGTATACAAAATGGCAAACAAGTACACAAAAGGATGCTCAACATCATTATTCTTAGGAAAATATGAATTAAAACCACAATGATATTTTACTACATACCCACTACTAGAATAGTTAAAAAACTAGTCAGTATTGACAAGGATGCAGAGCAAATGCAACTTTCATACACTGCTAGTGGAAATACAAAATGGTACCGTCAATTTCGAAAAATAGCAATTCTTTGTAAAGTCAAACATACACTTACCATATGACCTAGGAATCCTGCTCCTAATTAGGACATGAAGAGAAATGAAAACTTGTTTCTAAACGAAGCTTTGGACAGCAATGTTCCAGCAACTTCATCCCTAGTAGCCATAGACTGGAAACAACCCAAATGTCCTTCAACTGGTGAACAGATAAGCAAACTGAGGCATGTCCATACAATAGAATACTTTTCAGTAATAAAATAATAATAATGATAATAATAAAAAGAACAAACTACTGACACAGCAACAGGTAAATCTTAAAAGTGTACGCAAAGTGAAAGAAGTCAGACACAAAAGATACTGCATAATTCTGTTACATGAAATTCTAGAAAAAGGCAAAGCTATTATAAGAGAAAGCAAATCAGTGGCTGCCAGGGTCCAGGGAGGAGGTCTGCTAGGGACTGACTGTGAAGGGGCAGAAGTGAACTCCTGGGGATGATGCAAAGGTTCTGTATCATGGTGGCTGTGGCGGCTGCATGGCTATGCGCACTTATCAAAACTCACTGAATTATACATTTAACATTGGTGAATTCAGAACATGTAAATTATACTTCAATAAAGCTGATTTTAAAAACCAGCTTCATGAACCACCAAAGGAAATGAGTGTGTTTTTTTGAATAACTTTTTATAAATAAATAAATAACCAATTGCATGAGAGAAAGAAAAATTGGAGAACAGAAATGGAGAAAGACAAATGTTTTTAAGCAGCAGCGGAATGAACCAGGAAGAGGCATGCCACAGGGAAGGACACGGTGATTCGGGGAGAACCCACCGAGGAAGAGTGGGTTTGTTTGCTTCAATGTTCATAGAGAGAGGGTGACAAATGTCAGACTGCACTTCTTTCTTTCATTCCAAAGAAAAAGAAAAGGCGAAAGAGAAAAAGAAAGCTAAGAACCATGCAGATAAGCAAACAAAAAATGCAAGTGTCTAAAAGACTGATGGAAGTCCAGGAGTAGATAAGGTATCTACAGGATTTCTTAGAGCATTACCCATGCAGTAAGATGAAGCTCAGGCCATTGTTTTTAAACCTCTTAAATACCTGTGAACTAAGAAGGTAACAGATGGACAAAAAGTAGATTAGTGGTTGCCAGGGGCTGGGAGCTGGGGAAGGCTGGGAAGTAAGAGCTAAAGAGCACAGTGATAAAAATATTCTATACTTGATTGTGGTAATAGTGGCACAACTTTGTGGATATACTAAAAGCCATTGACTTGTATACTTTAAATGGATGAATCATATGGCATCTGAATTCTATTTCAATAAAGCTTTTACCAAAAGAAATTATTTGCGTGTTTGTACAACAATGTGAATGTACTTAGCACCACTATATTATACGCATAAAGATGGTTAAAACAGTAAATTTCATGTTATGTATATTTTACCACAATTATATAAATAAAAAAAAATCAATTGCACTCTATATACTGACAACAATCATAAAATCAGCTTTTGAAAATAGCATTTAAAATAGCACCAAAACCAAAAATACCTAGGAATAAATCTACTAAGAGATGAGCAAGACCTTTATACTGAAAAATATAAAGTATAACATTGCTGAAAAAAAAGTAAAGAATACCTAAAGAATACCTAAATAGATGGAGGAATATATCATATTCTTGAATTAGAAGACTCAGTATTTAAGATGTCAAATCTCCCTAATTTTATGAATAAAGTCAATGGAATCCCAATCAGAATACCAGCATTTTTTTCTTTAGACATTGACACGGTGATTCTAAAATGTATATAGAAAAAAAAAAAAAAAACCCTAGGAAATCCAAGGCAATCTTAGAAGAACAAAGCTAGGAGACTTATACTACCAGATATCAAAACTTATTTTAAAGCTGCAGCAAAGATAGATTAACAGACCACTGGAACAAAACAGAGTCCACAAACAAACATAAATACATGGTTACACCTGATGGATGTCAAAGAAGCCATCACAGTTCGGTAAAGGAAAGCGGTCTTTGAATAAATGTTGCCAGGTCAATCATACATCTATATAGAAAAAAAAATACATTGACTCTATCCTCACTCCATATGTAAAAATTGATTGGAGCTGGATCACAGACATAAATATGAAAAAAGAGCTTCTAGAATTTAAAAAAGCAAACACAAAAAGGAGACTAACACAAAAGGGAAGGACTATCTTCTTGACCCTGGAATAGGAAAAGATTTTTTTAAACAAGACACACATAAAAAAATTATTAACCAAAATTGAGAAGGAGATAAAACTATCTTTGTTCACAGATGATCGTTCATGTAGAAAATCTAAAATAATAAAAAATATATATATAATAGAACCAATAAGAAATTATAGCAAGGTGGCAGGATACAGGGTTATATGCAAAAGTTAATAGCTTCCCTATATACCATCAATGAACAAGTGGAATTTGAAATTAAAAACATGATACCATTTACATTAGCACCCCCCCCAAAATAAAATAGCTAAGTCTAAATCTAACAAAATATGTACAATATCTATATGAGCAAAACTAACAAACTCTGATGAAGAAAATCAAAGAATTAAATAAATAGGGAGACAATCCATGTTCATGGACAGGAAGACTCAATATTATCAAGATGTCAGTTCTTCCAAACTTGATCTATAGATTCAATGCAGTCCCAATCAAAATCCCCACAAGTTAATTTGTAGATATCAACAAACTTCTAAAGTTTATGTGAAGAGGCAAAAGACCCAGAATAGCCAACACAATATTGAAGGAGAAAAACAAAGTTGTAGGATTGCTACTACCAGACTTTAAGACTTACTATAGTCACAGTAATCAAGACAGTGTGGTTTTCATGAAAGTACAGACAAGTAGATCAATCCAACAGAAAATTCAGGCCACAAATAGACTCCCATAAATATAGTCAACTGATCTTTGACAAAGGAGCAAGGGCAATACAATGGAACAAAAATAGCCTTTTCAACAAATGGTGCTGGAACCAGACATTCACAAGCAAAGAAATGAATCTAGACAGAGACCTCATGCCCTTGCCCAAGTACCCATGGTGTGTTCAATGATGCAGCTGAGGTTTCAAACCACGTAAATCCAATCTGGAGCCCATGCATCATGTGCAGACTTCATATAGAGGTCTACTGTCTTTCAAATGATGAAAATGGAACTGTCATCACTAAAATAAGTAAATATTTTATGAAACGTGTAGTAGCTGTTTTGGTCAGTGATATAGTTGTATTTTCTCAGTAAACAGATAGCAAATGTAGCAAGAAATTATATAAGGGTCCTTAACATTTTTGGCATTACATTTTTGACACAGATCATATTGGTAATGTTCTAATTCTTAAGTTGGGTGATATATGACGAAGGTTCATTACGTTGGCATGTTATATAACATGTGTACGTACATAGATATACACACGCACATACTCACCTCACATTCCTTTGAATGATTCAAATATAATATAATTTTTAAAAATACTTAAGAGCACTGGCAGTCTGTCAAAATAGCAACTTTAAAAAACAAGGGGGTCTTCATCTGTGAAGGATGGGCCTACCACTAGGGATGTGAATTAGATGAGCTTAGAAAGGCTCATTTTGACCTTTTTTAAAAAAATCTTCTACCTTACTCTATAGATGACTTCTAACCACAGCAACCACAGCATGAGTCATCTATAGAGTAAGGTAGATGATTTCAAAAAAAAAAAAAATGTGTTGTCTTTCTCTAGCAAAAGGGAATATTTTGGAAGGATTTTGAATGACAATGATATCAGCGAAAATAATTACACCGTTAAATATCTTTGATGAGAATACTAATTTAAATGGGCTAGGAAAGGAGTAAGGAAGAGGAGGGAAAGAACAAAACATCTCTGTACTTTCTACATTGAATATGTGTAAGTTTTACAATTATAAGAATATAATGTAAATAACCAGAAAAAATTCCAGAAACAATAAGGTCTGGCTCTGGGATTCAAGAACCTAACTCCTACTGCCCCTCCCCTCTCCCTTCCATCTCCCAGCCCCCTCATCTACTCACTCACTGAATGAGGAAAGAACTTTCTTGCTCGAAATCTTTCCTTCTTGTCCTTCCCCTTTCCCTTCCATCTTATCTTTTTCCTCTCCTATAGACCTCTGATTTCTTAGCACTTTGTCTGCATCCCCACCATAGCACTTACCACATTAGAATCATGACCATAATTTATTAACCACCCCCTTGAAGGCAGGCACTGTGCTAGATAACTGACATACATTCCCTCTTCTTTAACCATCACAACTACCCTCATTGACAGCTGTTACTATCCCTGTAACCTGCACCAAATTGAACAGTTAGTATGTGGGCAACCCAACTCTTTGTTTACTCCAACTCATATGCTCTTTCTACTGTTATTAAATTATGTGTTCATACAATGTTTGGCACATCTTAAATGCTCAATTAATGTGTGCTAACAGGAATTAAAAGACCTATGCTGTTTGCTTCCAACAAAGAAAAAGATGCAAAAAGAGCATTAATCTAAAGGTGAACTTTTCTATCCAAACTTGTTCTGCCAGATAATACCTAATGGCCCTAGCATCAAAAGAAACTAGCACGTGCCAAGAATAAGCAGGTGCATAAGTCAACAGCAAGATAACTGCCAAACCTACAAGCCAGCAACTTCCTCTCCATCCCTACTAAGTTTTGGAGGGCTTTGGCATTGTTACTTCTGACCCTACTAAGGAAAGTGAAGAAAAGAAATAGATTTAATCTCTAGAAAATCAACTCCCCATATCCTCTGAGGGTATCCCAGTCATCTAATAGAAAAGTCTTAGTTGTGGCAAAACTCATTTGTTGTAAAGTGCTGGAGGCAACAATTTTACTTCTTCTGCATCTCCTTCCAGTGGAGTTCCATCAGAAAGGACTACGATGAATTATCAGATTATGTTATGGTATTGAAATTTCATCTGTTAACAGACCTTTTAATTACTTACTAAATGGGACAGTTGCGTACAACAGCACAGCGCCGGGCCTATGGCGAGGGCTCCCCCCCAAATTATTATTATTAGAATACAAATTCATATAGCTAATAATTGATACACCAGGCAATATGTTAAACTGGGGTTAAGGGCTGGGTAAAATCAAGACCCTCTGTAGACGGATCTTTTTGTCAAAAAGCTATTGTTTGGGTAACTAGATGTTGCCAAGCTTTGACTCACCATAAAGATGCTCTGCACCCCACTAAAGATGCTCTGCACTCCACGGGCAGTCTATAAACATATGAGTACCAAATATTAATTAGATAATATTCCTTCTCGCAAGGCTTCAGTAAAACAGAATTTTTTCGTGAGTTGAAACCACCTTTTAAGTATTAACCGAAAGGGCAGTTTTATTGTCGGGGAACGTTCCTTTAATACGTGCCCCATTTTAAGAATCCTTAGTTCATCGGGTCATTTCTTGCAAAGCGGCAGCTCGTAACATTTTAAAGAGCTGAAAGCGGCACGTCTTCCCAGCTCCCGGGAAATCAAGGCAGCTTTCGCCCACTGTGCGCTGGTGTAACCGCTACTCACTCACTCACTACCCTTCCCGCCCCGCGGACTCCCCTCTTCCTCCACAATTCGTTAAGTGTACTCGCCGAGTGAACACTGGGAGGCCACGCTGTCTGTGTTTACGGTCGGCTTTAATAAGAATTCGCATCTCGGGTCGGGGAGACCCACGCGCTGCCACTCATATCCGGCTATACAGCTCTGAGCAAACCACGCTGCGGGCTGCAATGTATAGGGAGGATCTGAGTTGGCAGTTTAGGTATAGGAGTGATGTAGAGGCATCGAGAAGGATCTGGAAGAATCCAGTTAGACTGGGAAACAGGCGAGGGATGGCCCAGAAGCGCGTGGGGCGGCGGGAGTGGGGGGCGGGCCCCAGAGTCTCGGGGTCTCAGGTTAGAAGGGGGCCCAGGCAGCCAGCAGGAGGAATGAACCAGAAATAGAAATTTTTATATACGCGCCCTTAGTACTAGAGCCCGAACTGGTTTAGCCGCCGCCGTCTCTAGAAACTTCTCTGCCCCCGCCCTCTCCGTCCCGGGTTCCCGCTCCGGCTCCTCCCAGCCCCTCCCTCCGCGGCGCGTGAGACCAATCGCTCCCCCGGCCGCTCAGTACCCACCTACTCCCGCTCCCGCGCCAGACTCTGCTGCGGGCCCCGAGCGCGCTGGCAGGCAGTGGCTCGAGCTTTGGACCAGTTTGCAGGTCGGCGGCCGAGGCGCCAGCGCCCGCACCCCCGTGCAGACAGGCCAGCAGCCTAGAGGGCTTGGCTCGCGCCTACCCAGCTCCCAGAGTAAACGGCGCACCGAGCGGCAATGACCGCCGAGGAGATGAAGGCGGTCGAGAGCGGGGTGCAGACGGCGCCGCTGCCCATCGAGGGAGTGGACATCAGCCCCAAGCAGGATGAAGGCGTGCTGAAGGTATACGGGCGAGGGGAGCCCAGGGCCTGCTGGGGGCGGCCGAGCCCCGAGCGTTAATCGCAGCCGCCCTACCGCCGAGCCTGAAAGTCGCGGGGCGGGACACGGGGCAGGAACGACCGTCTCTACAGCCTCCGAGCCAGTAGTTGAGTGTCGTGCAGCCGGCGGCCAGTTGCATCGTCTCCCAGGACCCGGCTGCGTTGTTTGGGAGCGGGAGGGCAGCTGCACGCTAGCAAGGAGGTTGGCCTAGGTGCGCGGGCCTCTCGTTGGCCATCTTTCCAGCCCCTTTGGGAACCTGTGATCTGGGCTCGGGTCCCCAGCCCGGCCGCACCCCAGGCCCTGCGGCGCCTGGGCCCGGGCAGGGGGCTAGATGTGCAGCGCCAACTCCGGCGTGCGCCGTGCAGCGGGGGGATGGGGGGGAAGGCCGGAGAGGGGAGAGACCCGGCGCGGCGGTGCACGCGAGCTGCAGCTAGGGGGCCCCGGGCAGCGTGCACCCAGGGCCGGGCCTGCTCCGACGCCGCCCCTCCCTCACCTCTCCCCGACCCCGCGACCAAGCTGCCAGCTCCTTCCCTGCCAGCCGCAGCTAGGAAGGCCCCGGGCGGCCTTAGTCGGTGGCAGTGCGAGAGCTCGCCTATCCCTGGCAGTTAAATATTAGCTAGGACCTGAAGCGGTTCACAAAAGTAATTTCCAGGCCCAGAGGCCTATGTGCAATTTAGCGCCCTGGCCTGGCCGCGAGGAAGGTTCTAGCGACCTCTAGCCTCTCGTTACCTACTTTCTAAAGGCTGGGACTCAGGTCACCAGCTCAGCCTTGCTTTCCCCCCTTCCCCCAGCCCCGGGAAAAGCAGAGAGCGATGCATGCCGGGACCTGTAGTTCCTGTCCCACCTCGGCACCCCACTCTCCTTCCTGATTTGGGCCTTCTGGGTGTGGGGTGTGGGGCCGAGAGGAGGTTCTTTGCTTGGGAGCCTGTTGCTATGTAACCACCCAACTGCAAATAGCCAAAGAAGTGGAGGCAGAAAGGTGTGGGACTCAGGGAGCAGGGCAACTTGACCTGGGTCAGGACCTACCCATGGTTCAGAGCAGGTTCTTTGGAGTCTAGGATGGCAACGAAATCCCAGCCCTAATCCCATGCCCACTGCACAGCTGCACGTGTGTGTGTGACCTGGGCAAACCTCAGGGATCCCCTGTCTGGTCCAGAAATGCATATGGCTTTGCCCTAGATCTTGAAATCTCAAGCTGTTCTCCCAATGGGCATGTGGCCTCCCCTTCTCACTCCAGTGTCCTGGTGATTTCTACAAGGTTATTACTCCAGAAAGGGTCATTTCCCCTTTTATCCTCTACTCCTTTCCCTTAACTTTCTACTCTGCAGCCCCTGGCCATTCTATCATAGAAGCTTTCTTGTAGAGGGCAATGACACACCTACCAGGTTGCCCATTGAGTTACTATTTATCAATGCTAAGAAAGAGAAGCATAAACTCATAAGTTCTTGGAAAATATTCTTAGCTCTGAAATAAAGGACTTAATTCACATGCTAGTAAGGAATGCTTATTTCCTGAGTCAGTTTAAGACCTGATTGGGAGCCCCTGTGCTCATCTATAATCTGGAATATTCCTTTCCCTCTTTTGGACTCTTCATTACTCATACTCCTTTCCTTGTCTCCTACCAAACCCTGATCTGATGACCACTGGCATTTAGAAAGAATGAGGAAATGTAGCATAAATACTTATCTCTTTGCAGAAATGTAGCATAGATCTTTCTCCCTTTGCTGCTGATAATCAGTTTAATCTTTTAACAACTCTGATAGGGATTTTCATCACTACTTTACAAATAAGGTCTGGAGAGTCTGACTTCCCAAGATTATACAGCAAAAACTGGAACTCAGGTCTTTAGTCTCCCATTTTCAAATAAAGTCATGTCGTACCTCAAGAGAGACAAGGCGGTCAGTTGATTTCTAGCCAAGCTCCATATCAGAATTCTTTGGGGATTGGCCCCTTGAATCTACTTACAAGGAGGTAGAAAAGTCCCTCTATGTTCCTGTGAGAGGCATGCAGGCAGTTTTGTGCCTCTTTCTGCCTCAATCACTGGGTACTCACCTCCCTCTTCTCCCAGGTCATCAAGCGAGAGGGCACAGGCACGGAGACGCCCATGTTTGGGGACCGAGTCTTAGTTCACTACACTGGCTGGCTGTTAGATGGCACCAAGTTTGACTCCAGTCTGGACCGCAAGGACAAATTCTGCTTTGACCTGGGAAAAGGTAGGCATGGTTAGGCTTGGTAGATAGGCTTCAAGAAAGGTATCAGCTGTCACAAGCAGAAACCATATTCTCCGAAGGTTAAGGTGGAATAGTTTGTTACAGTTTAATTTTTTTATTCCTTTTTCTTAAACTTCCACTGTCCTATAATAGTATCGATTTCTCCTTCCCCTGATCACCTCTGAATACCTCACTTCCTCATCAGAAGTGGACTGCCTTGTTTCTTGAACTCCTTTGTTTCAGAGTTGAGGGTTTTTTTTTTTTTTTAAGAGGTTTTAGACTTGGCAGCACTTACTGCAACCAGGTTTTCTATTTTCCTGGTCCCATTTCTAAAGAGTGTCCAGCTTCCCCACCAAGGAGGACCTGTTTGCTTTCTGTACCTACAGGGGAGGTCATCAAGGCTTGGGACATTGCCGTTGCAACCATGAAAGTGGGAGAAGTATGCCACATCACCTGCAAACCAGAATATGCCTACGGTTTGGCAGGCAGCCCTCCAAAGATCCCTCCCAATGCCACACTTGTGTTTGAGGTGAGTGTCTAGCCACAGAGAGCCAGGCAATGAGCCAACCTTATCTCAGCTCATGGCCTGGCTGCCCTCCAGTCCTTCTTCCCGCTTAGAAACAATGTAGCCAAGGCTAAGGGGCTGGCTTTATGAGAGAAGAGAAATGGTGAGGGCAGTTGGTTCTCCTGTACACATAGCTTGTATGCCGCCAGAATGCGGGCCATGAGGTTTCAGGTGCGAAGAGGTGGTCATGAACCCCTTTTAACATTTGAATCAGGATAAGGGGTTGAAGTATGTTTATCTCAAGAGCAGGACCCAGAGGAAATGGGGTATAATTTTAACTCAAAGGAGTCAGGAGGTCAGATTCTGTGTGTAGTTATAAAAGACAAGCAGTCCCTAACTTTTTTGGCACCAGGAACTAGTGCTTCTACAAGAATCTAATGCCTAATGATCTGAGGAGCTGAGGTGGTGATGCTAGCACTGGGGGAGCAGCTGCAAATACAGATGAAGCTTTGCTTGCCCTGCTGTACATCCTGGTTCCTAACAGGCCATGGACCAGTACCAGTCCATGGCCTGGGGGTTGGGACCCTGCTCTAGAGATCAGAGTTGGGGAGAGATGCCTCCCCTATGGATCAAAGGGATGAGGAAAGTCTTCGCCGAGGAGGTGGAACTTGACACTGTTCAGTCTGAAAATAATTGAGCACTGATCACCACTGATAGTTGGAGGATGTTCGAAAGACTACTGAAAGATGTTGGGCCATTTCTAATGCCTATTAGACTGGATTTCTCAAGTAGCTGAATTAGGATTGTCTGGAAAATGTCTTTATTATGTGGATCAATCAAATAGATCGGTCTTTTGGGGTTAACTGAAATCCATGTGGCCTGCCCACCTCTACAGAAGTTGAGACTAGATCCTGAGAACTTAGCAAAAATGCCACTTTGTCCACTCCTAG
This sequence comes from Eidolon dupreanum, assembly GCA_028627145.1. Classification (NCBI taxonomy): domain Eukaryota; kingdom Metazoa; phylum Chordata; class Mammalia; order Chiroptera; family Pteropodidae; genus Eidolon; species Eidolon dupreanum. Next base: position 76,278,733 of record CM053503.1, on the reverse strand, counting down.
TGTGGCTGGCCTTGTGGTCAGACCTGGTCTGGTGGTTACTAGGGACTCTTCTAACGAGAGAGAAGTTGTATCTCACTGTTGACGAGTTAGTGCTGAAAGGAGTTGTGTCACCTTATGTCTTGTCCAACAGGTGGAGTTGTTCGAGTTCAAGGGAGAGGACCTGACAGAAGAAGAAGATGGTGGAATTATCCGGAGAATACAGACTCGGGGTGAAGGTTTTGCCAAGCCCAATGATGGTGCTCTTGTGGAAGGTGAGACAGTAATCAGGGGTTTCAGTTTGAATTCTGTCTCTCGGTGGCTTTGGGAAAGTCACTTCCTTTCTCTGATCCTCTTCTCTAAAATGAGGGATTGGATCATATCCTCTTAACATCCCTCCAGATCACAGAACACCAGGGCATCTTGGGGGCAAGAAGCAATAAGGTGATAGAGGGAGGCTGATGGCATCCTTCTTCAATTGTCTGCTCTCACACCCCTGACACATTGCCTCTCTTGCATGCCAGTCGCACTGGAAGGATATTACCAGGACCAGGTATTTGACCGGCGGGAGCTCCACTTTGAGATTGGTGAAGGGGAGATTCTGCATCTGCCTTGTGGGTTGGAGAAAGCCATTCAGCACATGGAAAAAGGAGAATATTCCATTGTGTACCTCAAGCCCAGGTGAGGAGCAGGCCCCTTGTAGAGCAGGTGGGTGAACTGAGTGAGGTCAAAGATCTATGTGTCAACAGTGAGTTGTGTAACAGGCCGTGTGTATCCTTTCCTCCTGCATATGTTCACTAACCCACAGCCTCATTAGAGTTCACTGTGTTGCTGAGCACACCAAACACACCATTATGATTTCTTCATTGTTTTTAGGAGCTTGGCCACAGTTGTCCACATTTCTTTGGATCAGAGCCTAATCTTTTCAGTCATCACTGCTGCAGACTCCCTCCTCAACTGACATCAAGATTTTCATCTCCCATTAACTCATTCACTCATTAATGACATTTCTTGAAAGACACCTACTGTGTGCCAGACAATGCTGAAAATTCCTAGTTTTCAAATACATTGTTCCTGCCATCTGGTGACTCAGTTTTCAGTGAGATACCATTTAAATTAATAATCATGCCAGTGTGTAGTGAGTTATTAGAAGGCTATATAAGATGCTAAGAGACCAACAAATTGTGCAAAGAGGTCAGGGAAGATTTTGCCAAACAGAAAACATTTGAAACAAGTCTTAAAGGGTGGGGAGGTACTTTCCAGGAAGCAGGCAGGAAGCCCTTTCAGTGTGGAACAGATTAAGTGCTGCTGAGATGACCTAGAGGGTTTTTTTTTTTGCCCCCATAGCTATGCTTTTGGCAGTGTCGGGAAGGAAAAGTTCCAAATCCCACCAAATGCCGAGCTGAAATATAAAGTCCACCTCAAGAGTTTTGAGAAGGTGAGTTTGCTCAAGGTCGTCCCTATCTGGAATTCGGGTCCTACCCTGTAGGTGACTCTGGGATGGCTGACAACTGTGTTTCTCCCTTGGGGGATGGCAGGCCAAGGAGTCTTGGGAGATGAATTCAGAGGAGAAGCTGGAACAGAGCATCATAGTGAAAGAGCGGGGCACTGTGTACTTCAAGGTAAGCCAGCAGCCACGGTACTAAGGACATTCCAGGGAGGGCTCCTCTGGGCCTGCTCTCCCCCATGATAACTGAAGTCATTTTCTGCCAAGGAGTAGACAGGTGGCACCTACAATCTTCACCTAATATAACTGAGCTAGCTGGTCTAGCCTGGGTTCATGAAGGTTGGGTGTTGGGCAAGACTCTCTCATGCCCATAGATCACTGGTGTCTATAGGATATGACAGCCTGATGCCACTGAGCCTGTGCTGTGTGCCTGAGCCTCCCTCCCATTCTAGGAAGGCAAGTACAAGCAAGCTTCACTGCAATACAAGAAGATTGTATCTTGGCTGGAATATGAGTCAAGTTTCTCGAGTGAGGAAGACACACAGAAGGCACAGGCCCTGCGGCTGGCCTCCCACCTCAATCTGGCCATGTGTCAGCTGAAGCTACAGGCTTTCTCAGCTGCCGTTGAAAGCTGTAACAAGGTGAGGCCCCTTTAAAGAAGGCAGGGGAACAACATTCTACAGGCAGAGTTGGGGGGTAGCTGCCAGTGTGTCTGAAACTTGCCCTCAGTGACTAGGGTAGAGGTAGCAGGATGGACCATCAGGAGCTCTGAGATTAAGAGCCCAGAGGCAGGGGCTCTGAGAAGTAAGCATCTTGGCTTCAGTGGTAGGAGGCAGCTAACCCAGAGGTAGAAAGAAACACTGGATGGGAAGAACTACATAAGCGCTTTCTCCCCCATAGTTCTTAGCCTCTCCGTCTTATATACCTGCTTTATTCTAAAGAGATGGAAAGGTCCTTCTCTTCCATCTAAAGACCTGTTTTCTCTCTTTGCCTCTTGGACTAAATGAGGTACTTTTCTAGACATTGGTCCTTTCCACTTAATTTCCAAGACTCCTTTCTGGGGTGGAGCCAGCTGTTTCCATTCCACCTCATCCTCCTGAGTGCTAGCCTTTGGAACTGAGTCTTAGCCAGATAAGCTGCAGGAGCTGAAGTCTCACTGTTGCTTCCTCCCTCATCATTAGGCCCTGGAACTGGACAGCACCAATGAGAAAGGCCTTTTCCGCCGAGGAGAGGCCCACCTGGCAGTGAATGACTTTGACTTGGCACGGGCTGACTTCCAGAAGGTCCTGCAGCTCTACCCCAGCAACAAAGCCGCCAAGGCCCAGCTGGCTATCTGCCATCAGCGGATTCGCAAGCAGCTTGCACTGGAGAAGAAGCTCTATGCCAAAATGTTTGAGAGGCTAGCTGAAGAGGAGAGCAAGGTGAGGATGAGGACAGGCACAGGGACGAGGTAATGTCTTTTTTCCTGTCCATCTTATTACCTCATCCCTGTGCCCAACCCAGTTGGTGTGGGCTCTTTGTGCCTGTGGTTGTCTGTGCCAGTCCTGGAAACCAGAAAGTGCCTTCATCCCTGGAGCAGTGGTATGTATGTTCCCTCAGTAAAATCTCCTGCTGTCAGAGCCGGCACAGTTTGTACACAGTTAAAGTGTACAAAAGAATGTTTAATGAAAAGTCTCCTATCGCCCTAAAGCAACTGATATTATCAGTTCTTGTATCATTCCAGTGTAATGAATACATACACAAGTAGACACATTTGTTTTCTCCTTTTTCCCTAATAAAAGGCAACGTGCTCTACCTATTATTTTCTATACCATGCTCTCTTCATATCATACTTGGAACCTTATTTTACATCATCTAAAAGAGCTTTTACATTCTTTCTTATATAGTATTTCATTGTATAGATACATCATATCTCTTTTACCCAGTCCATTATTTCTAATCTTTCAGCATTCTAAACTAGCACTGTCCAATACAAACATAATGCAAACCACATATGTAATTTTAAATTCTCTATTAGGTTGAAGTTAAAAGAAACAGGTAAAATTAATTTTAATACTATTTAGTTGACCCAAGGTATCCAAATATTGCAACATGTAATTTTTTCAAATCGCATTTGTGCTTTTTTCAGATTAAGTCACCAAAATCCAACGTGTATTTTATCGTTAAAACACATCACTTTGAACTAGCTGTATTTAAAGTGCTTAGTAGCCATGTGTAATAGCTACCATGTTGGCCAAGTATAGTTCTAAACAGTATTGCAGTAAATGATCTTATAAATTCATAGTTTTGTATATGTGCAGATGTATCTTTAGGGCATACCTAGAAAGGGAATTGCTGGGTATGTAATTCAGTTAAAAGTTAATGGGTATGTTTTTTCACTTGGAGGATGAATATTTGTGGGTACACACTGTACATGGTGGCAGCATGCCAAGTGAATATAGGTGTGTCACCAGATCAGTTGAGTACAGGCAGACAAGAGTGGTGACATGGCATAAAAGTCACCTTTTTCATCAGAGGTCCTAAGCGCCAAATGAAAACTGGAATTTATCTTCTTCCTTCTCACAGGCCAAGGCAGCAGTAGCTGCAGGAGACTGTCATGCTGACACAGAGATGAAGGATGAGCAGAAGAAGGATGTGGCAGGGAGCCAGTCTCAGGTGGAGACAGAAGCATAGCCTGTCCCCATCCCTACTCCTGCATTACCTGCCTACCCTGCTCCCTACTCTTCTCTACCCTGTTCGTTTTGTAAAATCTGAAGAATTTTGAGTGAATTAGACCTTTATTTTTCTATCTGGTTGGATGGTGGCTGTGGGGGGAAGGGGAAAGGAGTAGGCTGGGGGATTAAGGTGGGGGATCATTTTAGGTGTTGTCACCCCATCTTACCTTCCCTCTTCCCCCATTACACGTGAATGAATGTCCATCCACATGCACACATCAGAATGTTAATTTATTTTGCTTCCTCTGTTTGCTATGTCCATTTTTCAAATGGTAGAAGGGGGTGAGTGGTAGGGATTTAGGGTCAGATGTGAAACCAGGGTAGAGAGGGAGACATCTGGGCAGCCAAATCTCATCCTTTCCTCCTCCCTGTCCATTTCCAAACACGTGGCCTCGAGGTGGTGCTAGAGGCATGGGAAAACCACTGTTGTCCTCATCACTTCTCAGTTCCCTTCCTCACCCCAGATGGTATGGTTGATGTCTTCTGGAGTCATGGTTACCAATGCCTATGCTCCCTTCCTGTATTACCCTGTATTCCCCTTCCGATCAGTTTCCCTTCTCAGTCCTCACCCCCACCCCCAGCCTCTTCTCTGCACGTTGCTAAAGGTCCAGGCTCACCTCAAGTTCTATACTTGAGCAATAAAGTGGAACCAATAAAACCTGGGTGTCTGGCAACCCTTTTTGTTTTGGCCTCAGGAGCTAGGGAAGGATGGCTACACTATGTGGGCAAAATTAAGGGATTCACCCACTTCATCCCCAGTTCTGCTTAAAATGCAACACCTAATATTAATAGAGAAGCTACAGTGAGCAGGGAGCAGCAGTGCCGTGCAAGCCCTCCGGCACTGCACTGGCTGCTGCCAGGACCTGTGCTGAGGCCTCTCCAGAGGCTCCCAGCACTTTCCCCAGAAGCCTGGCAGCTTTTCATAACCGGTTTTCTTCCTAAACACTTGTAAAGAGGAAGATATAAACAACTAAAATACTGGGACCAATCGTGTTTGTTTTGAAGTTAGATTTATTTATTTCTACCTAACTGATCCCATAGAAGCACAAGCTTCCTTTGTAACTTAACAAGGTAAAATCTCTGATGTAATACCTCCTGTCAAGACACCTTTACACAATGGAGAAAGAAGGGAAGAACAGTCCTCAAGCTAGGGAACCATAGGCATTTAGGCCTGCTTTCCAGTTTCCTTAGCCCTGACTGGAAAAAGACTTACACTTTTTTCTAACTATGCTTTGACCCTTAATGTATGATGGGGCCCTGGGAGAAGCCACAGGGCATAAGACAGTCATGTTGAGCCTTCTCCAGGTTTTGGCTGCAGGCCAGAGCCTACATCTATTCCCTTATAGTTCTCTTCTGTGTAGGCTGTCTAGTCCTTCCTACACAGGGACAGAACTAGTCTGCCTACCCATGTGCCTGTACAATTTCTTCTAGAAGAATTTTCTCCAGACTTTTACTATGGAAGATTAACTTTTGCATGAAAAATTTGGCTAAGTCATACAGCATGGCTAGTGCTAGAACCTCAAATTTGGGCATTCTAGTCTCCCAGTGTCAACAGCTTGCTCTCCTGCTGGGTTCACATTATAGCTCTGTGCTTGGGGTTTGCGTCTGGGTCTTTTCGGTATTTCAAGATTAGACTTGCCCTTGCAGGCCAATGATAATGGCTAACCCTCAGTAAGCACTTCAGGATGATAACCTAGTGCTAAACCAAGAGCCTCATGCTTATTAATCTTAATCCTTGTAACCATCCTACAAAGGAGGTATCACCCCATTTACAGATGAGAAAACCAAGGATAGGAAGTTAATGGAAAGGTCTGCCTGGAATGTGAAATCTCTTGAATAAATCCAAACTCTGCCATGAGGTTCACGTGACCTTGGGTAAACTAAGCCTCTTTGAAGGAGATGGACAAAAAAGTGCTCTTATATTTCCTTTCAGCTCTGAATGCTTCTTTAGGAATCTGAGAATTTAAAACATAACTGCACTTCTGTAGAACTCTGTAGCTGAACAATCCTTAGTTAATGTGACGTTATAATTGTCTTGTGAGAATGTTTTATTAAAGTGGCCAGAGATCTTTAAAAATAAATCCACCATGTACTCCACTGTGCTCTGGGTCAATGCTCAATTTTATTTCCCAGTCAGTTGCACCTTCCTCACCAGTTAAATATGGAAAGAATGTACTTGAATGAGGAAAACTAGTAGCAGTCAGTACTTTCAGCTGTTAATTTGCAAGTGGTCTCTGGAAAATTTTATTTAAGGTTTATTTTGTCATAATGCTGGTCCAAACATCAAGTTCTGCGGAGTTAATCTAAATACAGTATTTCCAATCTCTCCATTCCAGCAGTCCATCCCCAACATCCCCATGTACCTCCAGCCTGCTCTCCTGCTCTACAGGTCTCCTGTCTTGCATTCCCTCTTTCTCCATCTGCACTTAACTCTGCACTGCGTCCAGATCATATCCTTCCATCTGCTTAAAACCCCGTCAGTGACTTCCTACCCTATTTACACTGAAGATCAGAACCTTTTATCATGGCCCACAAAACCCTCCAAAGCCTGGCCCAACCTGCCTTACCAGCATCAGTACACTTGACTCTCCTTCACTCTATATCAGCCACACCACTCTTAAAGTATAAGGGTGAATTATGTATCTCATTTCAATTGGAAAAATTATATGTAAAAGACATTTTATGGAGGGCTAGTAAAAAGCGGTACCTTTTTAGAAAACTTAATGGACAACTGAGAATGAAACTGGAAACTTACCTTATTCTTTTCTTCTGTCTCAATGACCAATCTTCCCTTTCCAAATGCAGAATACCTCAGAGACTTCTAAACCTTATGTTGAAATGACAGCAGGCTAAGGGCAGAGCTGAATAAAGCCAATGTAAGAGAAGACATTCTAAGTAAGAGGAAAATTTATCCTCTTTCTGGAAATCATTATTGGTGACTTTATGGCTGTAAGTTCCCCAGCTGCTTGCCAACCTCAGATAACTTAGATGCACCAACTATCATTTAAGAACACAACAAAACCTTATTATCACATAATGAACAACACTATACCAATTTAGGAGGCAAAGTAAGAATGAAAGACTCAAAGTGGATCTGAGGAGGAATGATCAAGAAAAAGCAATGCCTTCACGAACTCAGTTCTTTGGCTGCAACAGACCAGCCATACCCTATTCCCCATCCCGAAGACCTGTATGCTTAGGATTGCCAGTCTCCTGCTCCACTGTTAAAAGCAGTTCACGTATAAAATTATTGTTTTTTATTGAGGTGAATTTTACATAACCATTTAAAATGAACAATTCAGTGGCATTTAGTCCAATTACAATATTGTACACCCAATACCTCTAGTTCTAAAGTATGTTCATCCTTTGTGTTTTAAGCCCATTTACTTGTTCTTCAGTGACAATGAAGAACTACTCATCCTTCAGTTAATGTCCAATAGAACTCTGAATGACAACAACCCTGACAGGTTCCAGGACCAAAGATTTCCAGAATTTGTCCTTTCTGATCAGGCCAAACTCGTGATAGGTGAGACTCAAAGCTTTTCAGCTTAACAGCATTTCACTCAGCAGTGCTGCCCACAGTTTTGCCTCATTTCTAGGTCAAGTAAGTTTGAGAAACAGGTTTCTGTACTTCATGAGTTCTCAGAATCTTTAGTACACTAGGCTGCCCTGTGACCTGGCGTGGGGAAGGGGAATGAGGAAATCTCTCAAATTGAGTCCATGAGAAAGCCCTAGGCCCTGCTCTAGGATGGTAGGTGGCTCTGGGCCTTATATGTAGAAAGAGCTTTAAAGGTCCTGTTTCTTACCTGGGCATCATCCTAAGCAGACAATTTGATAGCACCCTCTGAGACTACTCTTGGAAGAAGAACAAAAGATCTCCATAGAAATGTTTCCCACTTAATGTCTCCCACCCCCTCCCATAGCAGGTTTCTACTGAAGCTATCATTTGGCTGGTTTGTAAAAATTAGTCATCTGCACAACTGTATCCACATAATCTAACTAGAAAGATGGCCTGGTTAGAAAGTTGTGGGGAGTAAGCCCAAACCCATGCTGTAAAAGTGCTTGGCTGAAACAAGACTGCCTCTAGATGGTACCTGTGGAGACTCACCAAACATCCCACTAGAAAGGGCCAAGAACACAGGTGCTCCTTTGAAAGCAAGGTATCTGTCCACATGGCTCTGCAATGCCTAGTCCAATATTCCACTTACTGTGAATTTAACACTTGCAGCAGTTAAAATAATTGAAGCAAGATGGGGAGAGACATAGAAATGGAGAGACTTGATTCATACCATATTTCTTGGGAGATCCATCTTTCCTCTCTAACTTTATTTGGCTCTCTTGACAAGAGCTAAAAGGTATGGTATCTGGAAACATTTGAGATGTCGCTCCCCAGCATATATCATCAGTTTGGCTCAAAAAAAATAAAAAACCAAAAAAAAGAACCAAAAAACAAAAATTGCCAGAAAAAAAGGGCGGGGCATGGTATCCAAGTTGTGATAACGACATGACCTTCATGGCAAAAACAAACAAAAGAGGCACCCCCTGGCACAGAAATGTCAAGAACAAGAAGGCAAGTAATGAAAAAGATTAAATCATTGTGGAGAGGTGGGTCAGAGTATTTCAGAGAACTGGGTCAGGTCAGGGTACTTGGTGACCTAAGCGGGGTGACCCTCATCTATTTTGTCCTGAGTTATTTATTTTATGATTTCATTCAAAGGGCTAAAAAAAGAAAACAGTGTATAAATATTAGTGAAAAGAAACAATTCAAACTGTTTAACTGTACATTTAGTGGTAAATATTTGAAAACTGGATTTTTTCCACCCCTTAAAACCATATCGAGCTTAAAGTTTGAGCTAGGATGAGAGAATAGAGATGTGGTAGGGCAGGATGAAGTAGCATGCAACCCTTCTATAAATGAGATCATATATTTAAAGCACCAGATACAGCTGTGTATCCCAGAGCCTTTACGACGTGTTGAAACGCACAGTACAACACCAGAAACAGACACTTGAGTGCAGTGTCAGTATTTGTCCAAACCGCTTCCTGTTTGCTGCTCAGACCTCCTGTTCCTTATTCTCATTTGACCATCAGATCCATTAGGACCTCTAGGACAAAATATGCCATTCCTCTCCCTCACCCCCAGACAGAAAGGTCCTAACCTCTAGCCCCTTCTTTCTTTAGGTTCAGACATAGAAAGCAGGACCAGCCCTGGTCCATCACTCACAAGTGAAGTAGATATTGTTTCAGTGTTGACTCCTGAAGGATCAATGTGTAAACAAGTATGGGCCAGCAGATCTAAATCTTAAAATGTATTGAGCACCTGCAGAAATTCACAAACATTTTTAGTGCTCTTATTGATAAGGCACCCCAAAGAAAGACTGGACTTGATTCAACATGAAGTTACCCTAAGAGACCAGCCATGATGGTAATATCACATTTAATACAGAGAGGTCACTGGTGGGGGACCACAGGGTAGAACAGATCCAGAATCTCAGCAATCCTGACTTCTAGCCTGAGGACTTTCCTAGGAACTATGACATAAATGAAAGAAAGGATCTGAGGCTTTGGGTCAAACAATCCTAGTTTGAGTCCCACCCCTACCATTTTCTGCCTTGTTACTTAATCTTACTGAACCTGTTTTCCTCATGCAAAAAGCTGGAATGATACGAACTCACAGGGTTGTTGTGCTAATTACATGAAATTATATACGTGCATAGTTAAAAAAAATTTTTGACATAAGCCAGTATATACACATATAAATACATAAAACTGAAAAACAAAGGTTTCACAAGAAAATATTTATCTTACTACTCAAGTCACTATATTTTTCTATTCTATTTCTTGTTTTTAAATGCTGGTTGCATTTGCTACATTGTTTTCGCAACTCCTAGCTTTTAAAAAAAACATTGTTGGAAACCATACAATTGTCAGTTATTACGATTATGATTCTCAGAAATGATATGATGGCTAGGACTCTTCAATGCCAGAGCAACAAAGGAAGAAGTCAAGGTTATTAGGTCAAACGTTAGATAGCCCTATTGCCAAACGAACCGATCAACTCCATCAGGGTTGCCCTACCCATGCGCTCTAAGCTCTAAGGAGAAAAGGAGTGGCCCATGTCCCTGTCACTCACATCAGTAGCTGGGTAGGCCCGCCCCCACGCCCAGAAGGCTCGGGAAAGCCGCCTCCTCTCTAAGGTTAAGCGAGGAAGGTCGGGATTGGAGGCTCAGACGGTGACGTAACTTTCCGGTTTGGGTGGCCTTCCGCTCCGCCCGGTGTCGAGAGGGGCTCGGGGAACATTTAGTGGGGCTAGTCCACCCCTCGGCCCTTAGATGTACGATGAGGTCTGTCAGCTACGTGCAGCGTGTGGCCCTGGAATTCAGTGGAAGCCTCTTCCCGCACGCAATCTGCCTCGGAGACGTCGACAACGATACGGTCAGTGCATGCGCACTGCGAAAGCCGCAGCCCGGGACTGCGCAGGGCCGGGGCGGGGCCACGGAAGCGCCGGAGGCCCGTGGCGCATAGCGTGTGTGGCGCATGCGCGATAGGCCTGGCGTGGCTGACTTAGGGAACGAGTTAATACACAGCTTAAGTGCTTGGGCGTCCTATGGAAGTTAGTCTAGTGCACTGGTCTGGTGTTCTTTAAGGGACGTGAATAACTGATCTGCCAAATTCAGTAACGTGTTCACTGTAGGAGCCTAGTAAACCCTGGTGGCCAAATTTCCTGGTTTACTGTTAGTGTCGTCCAGGGGCATTCACCGCTCAAAATGACTATCTTCCAAAGCCTCAAAATAGGTTTAAAAAGCACCTCTGCTGCTCTTGCACTTGGCCCTTTGTACTGGAGTACGTTGCTCTACGTCTCTGCCTTGCTTCCCGACTGGTAGACAAAGTTCCTCTGGCTGCGGACAACAGATGCCCCCATCACCCCAGTCTTAATGTCTTTCTATAGCAGGGGTCCCCAACGCCGGGGAGCAAACTGGTACCCTCTGTGTCCTGTTAGGAGCTGGAGGGCACAGGAGGTGAACCGCTCACAAAGGAGAGAAGCTTCATCTGTATTTCCAGACACTCCCCAGGGCTAGCATCACCTCTCAGCTCCACTTCAGATCATCAGGCGTTAGAGTCTCATAGGAGCACCTGTCCCTGGTGCCTGCCAAAAAGGTTGAGGACTGCTATTCTATAGAACCTGCTACATAGTGTGCGCAGGTATCTGGAAACTTTAAAGCACCACACCTTGGTGGATTTACAAAAACAATTTCTATCTACCTTTTCTTCCCTTAGCAGTCGTTCTTTTTCTTGTTTAAATGAATTAATACAGGTAGAGCAGATAGCAGCATGCCTGGCACACAGTTAACACCTCAGTAAGTGTTAGCGCCGTTGTTGTTAGTATTTGATTCTATTTTCCTGCAAATATTTATTGAACTGCCCATTTTGCACCAAGGACTCTGCTACATGCTAGGAATTCAAAAATGAACAAGACAGGCCCACCTCTCAGGTGGCTCATGATCAGTTGGGATGATAGTCATAAGAATAACAAAATGCGATGAGGTGCATTGATTAAAATATATAAAGGGTTCCAGGGTGGAGCATCAAAGGTGTTGAGTGCTGTTGATGGTGTGAAATACTCTTTTTTTCAGACTTTGTCTTTTCATTTATTATCTCTATTTCATATTTTTAATGCAAAGTACCTTATTGCCCTCCTCTCCTACCCTGTATCCCATCTCCCTACTCTGCCTCACTACTGTTCTGTACTCTTTTCCCTGGAAAAAAAAAAAAAAAACAAGGGCTAAAACATCCTCCCCTCTCCTCCAGGCTCCTTTGTGCCATGATGGAGAAGGTGTTTTATGAGGCCCTTTTGGCTTTACCCCTTCTAAGGAGGAAAAAGTTATTCTCATAAATTTGTATTATGTTTCTGGACTTTCACATTTCTTCATATGCCAAGCAGTATAATTTTTATGAGAAAATCAAGGGAGGCATTTTTAACTAGTAAATTAACAAAGCAACTTTAGATGTGCATTAGTTTCCATTTTATCTGATTAACTTCTGGCTTTCAAAGGGGAAAATATGTGCCCTTTTTTCATAACTTTATAGCACCAGCTTTTTTGGAAATTGTACTTTGCTAAGTAAATCACACTACTGTACACTCAGTTCTGCAATATTAGGTATATTATACTTTTTTTTTTTTACCTGAGTCATAAGCTCCATTATGATAGGAATTTTTTTGGTATGTTTTTTTACCGCTATCTTCCCAATGCTAAGAATTATGCCTGGCACATAGCAGGCATTCAATAAATGTTTGTTGAATAAATGAGGATTGTTATGAAAACAATTGCTTTGTTATGTGTCTCAAAGCAATTTGAAGGGCTTTGCCTTTTATTAGTGGAATATAATATAAGTGAAATATAATGGAAAGAAGGGCAAGTAGCTGAGATAGGTGACTAGTGATCAGGTGTGGTATACTCAGGCTACATAAGTGTGAATAAAAGTTATTGGTTCCCTAGGCCATCATTTGGAGATTTGGGACAGGAAAAAGACTTAATTCATTCTAACAATTAGCCTCAAGTTCTTTGAAATTAATTTATTTTCTGCTAAGTCAGAGGGAGAAGCCAAGAATAGAATATACATCCTCTAGGACTGTCCACCAAAGCCTCTTTCCTGTATGTCTGCACAAGTCCTCCAGGGGCAGCTGTAATTGAAACATGAGGTGTAGAGGGTTTTGTATAAACAAGCTTATTTTATGCTTCTATGATCTAATATTCTCACAAGAAACTCCCATAACCATTAAAAATGATCCAAGATTCAAATCAAGTAAATCATTATTAATAAATTCCAATTCATTGCTAACTTTTCCTTACTGTTGGTTTGTTATCTTTGTTGCCTTTAGAATTAAATCTCCTGAGAATCTAATATTCATTCTATTTTGAGGATAGGAAGGAGGTGTCATATGTCCTCCTAAAGGGAAATCATAAAGCTATTTGTGGAAATCAGATTTGAGCTACCTTGTTATCATCATCAGCCCCTGGAAAGGGTGGTCAGCCTTTGGCGGAACCCTGGGGAAATGTAGTACCCAGATAGTGGAGAAAAGGCTTCATGCAGAGAGCCTCCCCTCCTGAGATCTTAGCCACCACTTGAGGGCACCAGAGGCCCAAAGCGTGGATGCTTTGGTCCAGCAACCCCTTTTTGCTGCCTCTTCCAGCACCTCCATCCCTTATGTTCACTCATTCACACCAAAATCAAAAGGTCTTGCTAAAGGAGGGAGGGTGCCTGGAGCTGACGTTTTCTTTTTTATTTGACCCCAAATTAAATACGAGATTTGACGTTAAATTCTCCAAAAGTTGAATATTTGTATTGTTTTCAAAACATGTCCCATTCATAATGTACAAATTAGAGCCAAAGTCAGGCATATGGGGCATCAAGCTGTTCAGATATCAGACTTTTCTGGGATAGATCATAGATTCTGTACTGCCCTATTCCTCTAACCTCCTCTGCCCCTAAAACACACACCCCTACGTTAACAGAAATAAAGAAACTGGGAAACTATGGCTGTGTTGGTCGCAAAAGATTTTTAAAAATGTGATGAAGATACAAGTTGATGTCTTATGATTTACCCAGGATGGCCCCAGTAGAGAAGAGTTTGAGGTAGTTCAGCAGGATTCCATGCTAACACTCTTCTCTCTCCATTTGAAGTTAAATGAACTAGTGGTGGGAGATACCAGTGGAAAGCTGTCCGTGTATAAGAATGATGATAGCCGGCCATGGCTCACCTGTTCCTGCCAGGGAATGGTCAGTATTCAATTCCCTGGGTCTCACGGGAGGAAGGCATTTCTTCTATCCAGGATTATCAACACTGAGTCTCACACAGAAGCTCACCAGTGTGTCCTAACTCATCAGCTACTCAGCTTAGACACTGGTTCAGGGTTCATTTGATTTAGGGAGGGACATTCCCAGTTAGTGTTCTCCCAACTGTTTACACACACACACACACACACACACGCACACACATACACATGCACACACATACGCATGTAAACACACATACACAGCAGGGTTGTTTTTATTTTACGTTATGGAACGACTTCCTTAGTTCTTTAGGGAAACTGCCTAGGTTGTCTGATCTTATAAAAGATACTAAAAAATGGGGGCACTATTTGAATAACTGTAGAAACATAATAGTCCAGCTATATTAGAGTTTTTGTTTTGTAGAGGTTTTGTTTCATTTTGTTTTGAGCCCAAATTCTCTTAACTACTTCAGGTCTTCATATTGCTGTTGGGGCAAACCAAGCCAAACCTATAGCACAATAACTCAATTTAACACAAACTATCAGTGTTGGTCATATGGCACAGGTTTTCAGTGAATGATGGTAATTAGAAAACCCACTCCTTTGTGCTTTACAGAGATTAGGAAATACTGGTCTCCCTCTGTGTCTCGCTGAGCCTCTTTTTTCTTTTGCAGCTGACTTGTGTTGGGGTTGGAGATGTATGTAATAAAGGAAAGGTAAGGACTCTCGGGGATCTTGAAACTTCACTTTGATTCCAAGGCCTTACCTCAATTGATCCCTGTCTCAAAGTGGAAGTCAGTAGAGAGTTAAAGGCTTCAACCTTGGCTTCTGTGTTCTGATGATCAGTTGTGTCCAAACTTCCCTCCCAGTCCATCTCTCCTATACCTGTCTGTCCCAGAACTTGGTGGTGGCGGTGAGTGCCGAGGGCTGGTTTCACTTGTGTGACTTGACACCTTCCAAGCCCCTGGATGCTTCTGGGCACCATGAGACCCTAATGGGAGAGGAGCAGCGTCCAGTCTTCAAGCAGCACATCCCTGCCAATACCAAGGTCATGCTGATCAGCGACATCGGTAGGCATGGTTGTGTTTGTAGGCAGCTGGGGGAATAGGAGTCAGTGGGTAATAGAGCAGATCTCAAGGGATTCTGGGCAGGAAGGGGGAGTGTCAGTATTCATTTGTGTAGTTGTTATGCATTTAATGTCCAGTTACTGAATTCCCATTATCAGCTAGGCATCATTGTAGGCACCAGGATTACAACAGTAAATAAAATAGACAAAAATTGTTGACCTCTTGGAACTTTGCTAGAAAGGGACAGAAAATAATATAAATGCTGTAATAACATTGAATAGTATATTAGAATGTAATAAGTGCTATGGAGAAAATAAATCACGGAAAGGGGCTAGAACGTTGAGGTAGAGGTAGTAATTCTAAATGGAGTTGCTGAGAAGGTGATATTTAATCAAAAATTGGAAGTGAAAAGGCAGTGAGCCATACAGATACAGGGTTGATATTTTGGCCACTAGCTGTCTTGAAAGTGGTGGTAGGTATATGGGATGGATCAGGACACTCAAGTTGTGTATCTGAGAGAATAAGTATGAGGGAAGCAGTGACAGGACCTACAGAGTAGATGGGTGGGTGGGGCCCTGGAACAGGAGGTGTTGTAAGCATAAGAAGGGCAGGGGAGCTGGTACCAGAATCAGTATGAAGTGGCTTCACAACAGATTGGGCCTGACGTCATACTGGATAAAAGTGCCAATGGGGTGATGTTACCAGAGGAGTAGGGAGGAGATGCTTGTAGGATTCAAGCTGATGAATGCAGATTTGGCTCCAAACTCGTCTTATTTTCTGGATCCACAGATGGAGATGGGTGCTGTGAGCTGGTGGTGGGTTACACAGACCGTGTTGTACGGGCTTTCCGCTGGGAAGATCTTGGTGAGGGCACTGAACATCTGACAGGGCAGCTGGTGTCACTTAAGAAATGGATGCTGGAGGGCCAGGTGAGAGGCTGTGGGGAACATGGATCCCAGAGAGCTGGGAGGAAGGCTTCCTGAAGGGGGGTTGTGGGAGAACAGTCATAGGCCATAGTACGGGGTGGGAAAAAGGGAAAATCACCTTGCTGAATCAGATCTAAAGAAGATCATTTCAAAGCAGAGTTTTAAGGGAAAATTGCTAGTAATAGGCAAATAGGAAGAAACCCTGTGCTAAGAATTAAGAATGTGAAGGTGGGTGTGACATGGTCTGTATCAGGATCTGGACTCCACTTGAGATATGCACCGTCGGAAGCAGATGATGTATGTGGAAAGGATGGCACCAGGCTCGAGCCCTATGAACTCTAGGATTCCTCCTGCTATTAGCCTCGAAGCCTGGGGTCTGCTCCCAGGGCCCCTGTCCCACGTGGCTCCCCTATTCCTGCAGAGTCCCACTTCCTTCTTGCTCCAGCCCCCTTTAAGTCCCTGTTCCCTGGTGCAGGTGGACAGTCTCTCGGTGACTCCAGGGCCCCTGGGTGTTCCTGAACTGATGGTGTCGCAGCCAGGCTGTGCTTATGCAATTCTACTGTGTACCTGGAACAAGGACACTGGGCCCCCTGCTACCTCTGAGGGGGCCATGGAGGCCAGTAGGTAAGGGGTGCAGGATTGTGGGTGGCATGGGATGTATGGAAACAAGGTGTGTCTCGATGCACAGGGCAGTGGATGGGTTTGCAGTTGGCAGAGCTGCTTTAGCTAGGTCCAGCGTTAAGTACCTCTGCCCTCCAATCAGTATATTTTGGGACCCAGGGAATCCTGGCTTTAACTTTGTAGCAACTGGAGGAGGTTTCAAGATTCTAACTGGGCAGCAGCATCTCTCTCTTTCCTTCTCACCACATGGGCCGGACAGGGTCAGTGATAGGTTTCCCAGCTGATTCACATCTGGGAAGCTCTTACAGAGCTGGGGCTACAAAGGTACTAGAGAACTAAGTTCACTTGGTCTCCCACTTAGTCCCCATTCTTCTACCCATAGGGAGATGCCGGCTATCCGAGATGTCATGCTGCACCAGACTTCTGGCCGTATCCACAACAAGAACGTCTCAACCCACCTCATTGGCAACATCAAACGAGGTGAAGGTGGGGTGGGGCGAGGCAGGGAGCTGAGCACAAACATCAATTCTGAGAGAGGAGCTGTCTTCCCTCATTTCTAGTCCTGTCCCTTCCTCCCTCCCTCACTGTCCTTGACCACACCTCACCCTATGATCTGATCTTGCCTTGACCTTTGTGTTTTCTTCTGATCCTTCTGTCCCACTTGTAGGCCACACCCCTGAGAATGGTGGCTCTGGCCTCTTTGCCCTCTGTACCTTGGATGGTAAGTTCCCTGGGTCAGCTCTGAGCCAGTGCTTAGGGTGGGAGGTCGTGTGCCTGGAGGGTCTTCTCAGGGGTCCTGTCCCATCCATCCCAGCCTGCTTCTCCCCCTGAAGGGACACTGAAGCTTATGGAGGAAGCAGACAAGCTGTTGTGGTCGGTGCAGGTGGATCACCAGCTTTTTGCCCTAGAGAAACTGGATGTCACGGTGAGTGGAAAACCCAGTCCAGAGGAACATTCTTACCTTCTTCACATGGCGAGATGAGATTTCAGTGAGGCCATTTTTACTTCACAGTTAACTCAACCTTTATCTTAAATCTCTCTTTAGACAGGTCTAACTTCTTCCGAAGTGAGTGTTCTCCTTATTCCACAGTGCTTAACACTAGTTGCTATACTCTGGGGAGTCCTGCACATCAGTACCTTTCAGCAGCAATAATAGCTCCAAAGAGAAATGAGTAATTATTAGGGTCCAGAAATTAAGTTATCAGTCCTAACTACAGACATATGTTTTATACTTTTATTCTTCTCCTGTGTGAGTCTGTCTTTACTAAGGCCATGGCCTCTGAATCAGCAGATGGGGGCTGCCTTTTTTGCTGCTGTCATGCATGCTCGATGATATAGAAGAGGCACAAGATTTTGAGGTCAGGTAGAACAGGCCTGGGTTGGAGGCTTGATTCCAGCACCTCCCAGAAGAGTGACCTTGGGTGCGTGATTTTATTTCTATAAGCTGAAGTTTCCTCAGTATCAAACTGGGAGTAATGTTGCCTACGTCACACGGTTGTTGTGAGCATTATGTGAGGTGGCGCCTTTGACAGCCCCTTTGATGCCTGGCACACTGGAGATTCAATGAGAACATATGGTTCTTTTCTTTCCCAGTTGGCTGTTTGTCATCCATAGCCAAGTGCATGGCTCTTTTATATTTATTTCGTCCAGTTTCATCAGTAGGTCTCTTTCTGAAATGGCTCCGGGCCACCCCTGCAGTCTTATCTTTGGCCTCTTTCAGGGCAATGGGCACGAGGAGGTGGTCGCCTGTGCCTGGGATGGACAGACATATATCATTGATCACAACCGTACGGTCGTCCGCTTCCAAGTGGATGAGAATGTCCGAGCCTTCTGTGCAGGTGGGCCCCTGCCCTATGCCCTGCCCCCAACCACACTTGTCTGCCTCTGATTTCCACCCTCAACATGTCCCCTAATGTGACTCTTCATTAAACAAATGAGTCCCTTAGCTTTCATTAGAGGGTGATGGGTGGGTACTGAATTGCCATCTTTACAGCTTTAAATAAGGAAAAATAAAAGATAGTGAGATCTCCATCTCTGATATTTTAAAGAATGGGCTGAGTGCTTGTCTTCTACCTGTTAAGGATATGTGAAGACATTGGAAAGTTCTTTCCTGAGTATGACAGAACTCTGTGAAGAACGTTCTCTGAGAGCATTCTCATTAGTTCCAAATCAGGACCTTGGAAGCTAGCACTAGCTCTTTGGGCTAACATGGAGAAATCTGTGGTTACTGAAATGAGAACAATTTAACAGTGACCTGAGAGGTTATTGTACCTCTGAGGGATTGCCACCTCAGAGAAGCCTTCATTTAACACACTTTGCTAATCTACCCCTTAGACTAGGAAGACTGCCCCTCATTACTCCAGGGCTATCACTAAGATGAGAAAATCAAATATCACTTCTTTGGATGCTGTTCTGCTTGGGTTTTGTTACTCTGGTTTTTCTGTATCTGGAATGGGCCAGATATTTTACTGTTTTACCTATTTTACTGAGCTCCTAGCAAAAAAAAAAAAAAAAAAAAAAAAAAAGAAATAGAAAGAGGGCCTTTAGTTTTCTGCTTGACATCTGTGGGAGGGTCAAACTGCTGACGCTAATGCTTGTTCTCTGCCCTCCCAACCCTAGAACTGAAACTTATTGACCTTTGTCTCTCCACCCACGCCTCCCAGGCTTGTATGCCTGCAAAGAGGGCCGCAACAGCCCCTGCCTTGTGTATGTCACGTTCAACCAGAAGATCTATGTGTACTGGGAGGTACAGCTTGAGAGGATGGAGTCTACCAATCTGCTGAAACTGCTGGATGCTGAGCCAGAATACCATAGCCTGCTGCAGGAGCTGGGTGTGGGTGAGTCCCAGGAAAGCTGTGGAGCTGGAGAAGCCCAGGGACCCAGGAGATTCATAGCCTCTTACCAACCCCTTTGTTGCCCTCAGATCCTGATGACCTCCCAGCAGCCCGCACCCTGGTTCACCAAATCCTCTACCACCCTGACCAGCCACCACAGTGTGTTCCTGCAAGCCTCCAGGATCCCACCTAACTGGACTTGCCTTCTTAGCTGAAGAAGGATCCTTCTGAACCTCCCTACCCCCAAGGTATCCATGGTATTGGCAGGATAGGGAATATACATTACAGAGGATCATGGAATGATAACAACAGCTCTCGGGTCACGGTAATATAGATCTCATGGTCTTCTTGGTAAAGAAGAAACAGGTTGACCCTCTGTCCATTTTTTCGTGTATCCCACTCATCCCATCAGCAGGATTGTAGGACCCCAACCTTATTTCACATCATCTGGGACTGCCCACTCCCCAGAGCTCCCCACTCTTGTGTGGGAAACAGACTTGTTTCTGTGGAGGGAGCACAAATCTTTTGCATGGCCCCAACACTCATAAGAAAACTAGGTTTTGGGGCCAGTGGACTGGTGAGGACAGGCTTACCCCATCCTAAGCTCCATTTTCCATGGCACAACTCCAGGTCATTGACAGTAGTAATTATTACAGTAACTATTTGTTGTTTTTTTTTTTTTGAGGGATCTTTCAGGACATTTTACAGTCCGGTCTTCCTATGTTTAAGGGAGAAACCCTGAGATGATTTTCCTTTATTTTCCAAAGAAATGGGCCAGTATTCTCTCATTTTGCCATATTCTTCAAGTATGGTGCAGCTTCATAGGCCTTGCTCTATATCCCACCCACACATTTCCACAAAAACACCTTATTGTCTATCAAACAACAGACATTTAAATTTTGTTGCAAGTTTATGAACCAGTCAGAATTATATCTTGGGCCATTTATATCCCTTCTGCTCTTAATTCTCTGTACTTTAAATCAGCATCTTTCAAATTGTAGGTTGCAATCTTTTGGTGGGCTGTGGTCAACATTTTTTGAATGAATGAAATAGAATAAAATAGAATGAAACAGAACATATTGCTTACAGTATAAGAAAACAGTGTTTTGTTATAATTGTATGTATATACGCATATGTGTATACCGAGTACAATATAAAACATATTTCCTGCTGTGAAGTATGTTCAAAGGAGTTTGAAAGCCATTGCTCTGATTCTAGCCAGATGGGGAAAGAGTTGACATTTAAATTTCCTTTCTGTAAGGGAATAAGGGCAGAGTTATCATTCAGCCTCTGATAGGCATGGAGGAAGACCAAAGAAGGACGTTAACATAGAGAAACCAGTGTTTATTCAAATGGAGAAGCAGGTGAGCTAAAAGCCTGCCATAGGGCCTGGAGTCTGCAATCACAGAAGCAGCAGGAGGCAGAAGGGAAAGGAACAGGGTGAGACCAGGAAAGCTGAGGTCGTGGAGCAAGGCAGTGAGGACCAGGGTACTATCACAAGTGTGATAGTGAGCCCCTCCCATCTCCTTGTGAGGACTTAGTTGAGAAAGGTAAGGCCAGGTGTCATGGGGCAGCTCCTTGCATCTTGGTTCTTCTCTAATCTACCTCAGGCTCAAGATTTTGTTTCCAACCCAAGATTTTGTTTCTTTGGTTCAGGTTAGTTACGCTATCCTCTTCCTCTACCCCTAATCCATGGTATGAGATGCTCAAATCGGTCAGAAAGACACTCAGGTGTCCAGGTAATTAAGGTTTGGCTTCCTTTCTTTACAGTAAAGTCAGAAAGCCTCATTTTCTCTTTGCTTTGGCTCAGGCAGGGGATAGAAAGCCACTTATTCCAAAACAAGACAAGCTCCAGCTCTCAAAGCCAGAGGTGAGGGGTAGGAAGACGGTCTAATGAGGTGGATAGTTCTAGAAATAAGGAATCGTAGTTAGGTAAAGTCTGAGTATCAAAAACTCCACCATCCTGTACATCTTTGGTGGCACTTCTCTCAAGGCTTTTCTACACACATCCTGAAGTTCTGGGGCCCAGTGGGTAAAAGTAGAGCAGGATAAAGATCTGGAGGAAATATTAAAGATACATCCAAGGTTCTGCACAGGGTAATAACTGACTTCAGTGGTTTGCAAGCCCAGAAAAGGTAACTTAGAGCTCCCAGCCTTAGAGCTACTGAACAACCTTCGTATTGTACCAAATTATTCTGTTCATTATTTCTTCCCCCACTCAGCTATGCACAGATGTGTGCAGAGTCAGAAAGGTAGGTGCCAGCAGGACAGGGACCCATGTTGGTGAGGTGTGGTGTCTAGTTGCGAGAGATAATGAGCCTCAGGAAGTAAGGCGAGAGATGTGGGAGGGAAAGCAGTCAAAAGGTGTTTGGGGTGGAGTCGGGGGACAGTGGAGGACAGTATCAGGCTGCAGCCTTTGACTCAGGCCAGTTCCTATCATTCCAGGGGCCCAGCCTGGACCCCCATTTTGTTTGTGTCCTTTTCCGCAGTCCTGATTTGGCTTTATTCTTCTTGGGAGAGGAATAAGAGAGATCAGGGAAACCAGAATCCTGAGATCCTGGGCCCTCTCTAGAGAAAACTCCTAGGGGATAGGGAAGTTGCAGAGAAGCAGAGAGGAATGTGGCCAGCTAAAGGAAATGGGGCAGCAGGGTCAAGGTGGTGACAAAAGGGACAGACAAAGTAGTCCCCAGCTACCTGGCTATAGGAATGTCCCCATACCCCACACAGCTCTTCCCCTAAGTCAAGGTCTTCCCCTGGGGACTGACTGGAATAGTGGTCACTGGCCAGGTTCTTGGTACAAAGGCAGAAACGGCAGCTCTGGGAAGGGGGCTTTCAGCCGCAGCACGCCATGTTCCAGGTCGATACAGCACTGTGGGATGTGGAGGGGGCAGTGTGAGCTTACCTCAGCAGGTGACCTCTCCCCCAGTCCCTTCTTTTTTGTCCCCCCTCCCACTTCCCACAGCTTTTCCCTGCTTGCCTACCCCTGTTTCCATTCACCTGGACCCTTGTCAGAGAGAGACCTGGTTCTTCATATTTTTCACTTGTGAGCAACTCAGGACCCTCTGAGAAAGCCACGGTGCAATTGCACATCTCCATGTCTTCCTCACTGGAACCTGACCCATGCTTCCACCCCGTGCCTCCTGCTCCTCTTTCTCAGCCCTTTGGTTGGGCCCTAAGTGTGGGTGCAAGTGCTAGCATCCTCCTTACCTTGAGGGAAAGCAGAGTCTGTAGTCCAAGGCAGAATTCAGGACTCTCAACATCTGCAGGAATCATTTGAAAACAAAAGAGGCTAGAGAGTACCTAGTGGTCACTGCTGCCCTCATATCAGCATGTGCCCCTTCTCTGCCTGCCCCACCCCCAAGGTCAGAATCTTGGCACAGAGATTGGGGATAGTCAGAGAATCTTTGGGGACACTGTCTAGTGCTAGCCCGGCTGAAAGTCTGCCTTTGCCCCACCCAGGAGAGAAAGGTAGAAGAGGTGAGAAGCTGGACTGTTGACAAAGGGAGGACTTACCCACCACCTGGGCCGAGCATGCCACGGTCTCCTGGCCTAGCTGTAGCTCCAGCTCCTCTACCTGGGTTGGGGGCCCAGGTGCCAGGTCCCCCCCTGGGGCTTTTAGGACCCTCTTCTCTAACCTGTGGTTGGGAAGCAAGGGTTGTGGCTACCACAGCCCCCACCCACATCCCTTTAGTCAGCTAATGTCCCTCCCCACCACGCTTTGGGTTCTTACCCAATCCTTGGCCCCACGTGGGGTCTAAATCCTTGTCTTCTCTGCCAGAGCCCCCATCAGCTCTTTTTGTTAAATAACAGCTTTATTGAGATATAGCTCATATACTATAAAAGTTACCCTTTTAAATTATATACTTCGGTAGTTTTTAGTATATTCACAGAGGTAAGGAACTGTCAGTCACTACTATCTAATTTCAGAATATTTTCATCACTTCCAAAAGAAGCCTCATCCCCCATCCACTCTTTTGGGCCACACTCACCCCAGGCGGCTGAGGCATCTGGCGGAGATCTGGTTGTAGTGGGTGCCTGTGTCCACGGCCACCCTAAGCACCTGGTCCCGGCACTGAGAAAGAGGGTTATGGGGATTCAGTGAGTCCCAGGAGAATGGACTGGGGTTGGATCCTTCACCTTTCCAGCCCTTGGATGATTCCTCTTCAGAAACAAGTTAAGGGAATGAACTGAGTCTTTAAAGGTGGTTTTTTGTGGGACTTTACAATTGAGGCAACACTGGCTCAGATAAAGGAATCAAAAAAAGAAGTGAGCTACATGTGGTAGTGAGTCCATATATTTGGGAATGATTTGACCAGAAATGGAGATCTGTTCTTAAAGGCGTACTTGGGAGGCTGAGGGCCCCTTGGTTAGAGAAATCTAGTTAGGAGTAGAGGAGGGATGAGATGACCGGATACCTTGTGAGGAAATTCAGATGTGGGTAAACGAGGGGTTCACCATGGGAAATAGGAAGATACAAACAGTTTAGGGTACACAAACAGTTTTCATTTCAAACATCTATTGAGCATCTACTATGCATAGATATGTAGCTGGAAAGCACAGCAATGAATGCCATTCTTTAGGATTCTAGGGGAAGTGAAAGGTATGGCATATAGAAGGAAGGATTGTGAGTGAAGTGTCCTAGACATTGAGAGAGCAGAAAGGCCTTTCCTACTAGGGAAATCAGAAAAGGTTTTAAAGAGGAAGTAACATTCGAGGCTTAAAAGATTGTGGAATGTGGACATAGAATGACTGCAAAGCAGGCCAAGGAAATGCTGAACAAAGACAATAGCATAAGAGCAGTGGGCATTAATTAGAAAGGTTCAGTATTTGTTGGGTGGTTAAATGGCTCCAGGGGTGACAAGGCCATCACCTGAGCTTTTCCCAGGAGGGTCGCATTATTCCACACACGCACACACCATTCATATATGTAGAGCACACTGAAGAGCATTTACATATTCATATTTAAAGGTTATACTTTGATTAAGGAAAGGGAATCATGGTGGTGACTAATGGAATTGCACAGAGGAAAGATGTTTTGAGGTAGAGAGTAAAGAAGATAGAGGATCCCGTTTTTAGGTCCAGGCTTGGTGGAGGGGTACCTTTTCTCCCTCCCTTCTTCCCACACCCAGAGCAGAAAGGAGAGTGGATGAAGTGAGCCAGTCACAGGCAGGATTATAAATGAAAGAAAGCCAGTGTCTTGAGAGGTCTCTCACCTTGCAGTTGACCAAAAGAGCTGGGATCTCTGTTTCGCTGGTCTTCCTCCTGTTCTCTTGGCCATGAACCAGGGCCTGTACCAGGGGGGACTCCCCCTGAAGCCGACTCTTATTCCCCTCCACCAGGCGTCTTTGGAGCACACTGTGCGGCTGCTGACTCCATCACAGAACAATGAAGGTAGACAGGTCTAAACCCAAGTATCCAGGCTGCTCAGTTCCCCCACATTCCAAAGATCTTAAATATCCCAGGACGTTGTCTCCCAGTCCTGAGTCACATAGGAGTATAAAGGGACAGTAGCTTACCTGAGGATCCCAGCAGTCAGATCATTATAGCAGAGTGAACCCCAGTATAAAATCATGCCATTTTTCTGGGGCCCCACTAGATTGCTCAACGATAAAGAAATGAGAAGAGAATGGTCCATTCTATGTTAAACTGATCAATATGGGCTGATGGGAGGTTTCAAGAACTAGTATGCTTGGGAGAAATTCTGTCTCAAGTCTACACTTTTTTTTTGATATTTTTTTCTTTTTTTTCCTCCTCTGACCTCATCTTTCAGTGAGTTACAGGTCCCAGGGTTGATGGCACAAAGAAAATAACAAAAACAAACAAAAAAGGAAAAATTTAAAATCTTCAAAACGAAGATGCTGAGAATCATCTTTGGACTCTCCTTCCCCCACAACGCCCCTCACCCTGACCCTGTTCAATCACTTCCTAAATTCTGCCATCCTTGCTTTCTGCTACTGTCTTTATTCCAGCCTCACCACAGCTTTCCTGGATCACCTGGACACCTCCTTACGTTCCAAGAACCTGCCTCCAATACTGTCGCCTCTCAAGTACACCTGTTCGAAGCCAACGATCATTTATAACCCTTGCTGAGTGTGGTCCTCAGATCAGCAGCTTTAACATCACTTGGAAGCCTGTTAGAAAGGCAGAATTGGAACCTACTGAATCAGAAACTTCATTTTAACAAGATACCCAGATGATTCTTGGGTACATTACATTAAAGTTTGAGAAGCGCCAAAATAAAACAAAACTAACCATGTTAACTCCCCTGTTTAAAATCCATCAAAGCATCCCCCTACCACCACCGCCTCCCACCGCCAATGCTTAAATGCTTAAATGGTAGAGCTCAAACTTTTTAAGGAGATCCACAGCCCAGATGACCTGGTCGCTGCTTGAATCTGCTTGAATCTGCGTTGTCTTCCTCCTCCCACCTACCCCTCCCCTCACCACTCTGTACCTCTACCCCAGCCATGCTGGTTGTACCGCTTGCACTGGGCTGTTTTTCTGCCTCTGTGGCTTTGTTCCTGCTCTCCCCTCTTCCTGAGACTCCTCTTTCTTACTTTTCTTTAGTCCAGACTGGATGACTGGCTGAACACACTTGAACAGTTGTTCAAGAACTAACTGTTCTTTATTTGGTAGAGAGCTTTTTATGTTAAGTCTGAGATTCCATGTGCATCTGGTAATTAGTGCAGGTTTGCCTCCTCCGGGAAGCCTTCTCTGACTTCTTTGTACTTTTCCCTCCACACAGGAGGCTGGGCTAGCTCCCTTTGTCATGCTTCTCACAGATGTTATTCTCGTTAGCTTGGAGAGAACTTGGGATCAGGTCCCCATCTCATTCAGCTTTATATCCCAGGGCTTAGCTCAGCATATAATAGGCACTCAGTAAATGCTTGCCGAAGAGTACTGTATCCTTCCAGGCTCCACACATGCTTCACCTGCCCTCTCTCCTTGGGAGCCTGGGATTGTTTTTCCATCCGTGGCCTAATGAGACCCTTGAGGCTGCTCCCGCCAGCAAGGCCGCCAGCAGGAGACCCAGCTCTGGGAAAAGGGCAGCGAGCTCTGGGACTGGCCAGAAAGCAGCTCTGTAGTTCCCATTGCTCCTTCCACCTTTCCCATGGGGATGGCCTTTCTCCAGGGCCAAATCCATGTAGGGTGGTCCTCAAAGGCCACTGGAGCCAGAGAACCTGCTTTCCTGTCCCATCATTTCATGGTGTGCCTTCTGAGAGGAGAAGCAGCCTCTGAAGGTTTTCTGAATGGAAACCTCAGTCTGATTGCTTTTCCTCTTTGGGGACTGCCTGACCCCAGGCAGGTTTCCTGGAGAGGGGACAGTCGACTAAGAGGAATATGGAAATGTAGTGATAGGGCAGGAAACCAGTGAGAGCCTGCATTTGCCTCCAGGTTCCCAGGGAGCAGAGGCTTCCTGTGACCCCTGGAAATGGCTTCCTACCTCTCAGGTTGCAGGAGTACCCTCCTCTCTGGTTAGGAGATGGGGGAGGGAACAGTGCTCCCAAAACCTTCCTACAAAAGCCTGCCTTCTGTGAGCAAGAGGCCAGATATGATTCCATGCGCTCTGGACCCTACAGAGCTTACTTTCTAAGCAACATGATACAGTAGCTGAGGAATAATAATAGCATTTAGATAGTGCTTTTTATCACCCAGGCACTGTTCTAAATCCTTTATGGATATTAGCTCATGTAACTCTCACAACAACCCTATGAGGTAGATATTAATGTTATCCTCATTTAAAAGATGAAGGCACAGATACATAAAGTAACGTGCCCAAGTTAGTAAGCGACAGCGCAGAGTCTGAACACAGTAACTTGGCTTCAAAGCCCATGCTCTGAACTGCTCTCCCAGGGGAATGCATATGTGCAGTTGTCCCCTGACCCACTCACCTCATTGTTACTCCCCCACCCCATTCCCTCTGGAGGCCAAAGCTGCTGCAGGGGGATGGAAGGAAAGGAGCCCAGAGGGAGGCTGAGGGGAATAAGAGGGCACTTCAGCAGGAGGCCAAGTGGCCTGGCAGGAGCCATAGGAAAGCCATTCTGAGAGGATAGGCAAATGAGTGACCAGAACTAGTATGAGGGACTCTGGTTTAGGGACAGGAGGGAAATCGCAACCCTAACCTGGCCAATCCTCCAAGCCTTCCAAAAATGACTGCTCAGAGCCTCCTGTGTCCCTGAAAGCTTCTACCTCTGAACAGCAGAGCTCACCTCAAGATAAGCCCTAGATTATTTGGGGGGAAGTTGAGCGATGAGAATAGGGTCCCCTCAGAGCCACCCAGCCATGGGAACATCTCCAGTTAAGAGCTGTGAATGGTCAAAGGGAGCCCCTTAAGTTTGTGGGACTGCCTCTCCCCTACTCTCAGTGAGGAAGGGGAATCTGAAGGCTTAGGGTCTGTCCTCACCCCTAGGCTCAGGGTACAGGGTGAGGAGGTGGAGAGAAAGGGCCAGAGGACTTCCATGGGGGTGGGGAGGGGAGAGGGCTGCCTCACCAAGTCCTTGGAGGTGCCAAGCCTCTTGAGGCTGTCCAGGGGCAGCAGGTCAGCGGAATCCTTGTGCAAGAACTGGGTGGCCTGTTTGAGTCGGCGCTGCTGGCTCAGGTGAGCTCGGTCCCGAAGCCCTGCCTCCTGCCCCCCCTTTTTGGAGTCTCCCCCCTCTCTCCTGGCTTCCTGCCTGGTGCTCATGGCCCCTGCGGGGTTTGATGAGCTTGATGAGCAGGGTAGGGGCTTCTGAGGGATCCTTTCCTCCATCCTCTCCAGCCTGTCTCAGTCCCAAGCTGCAGCTCTCCTGACAGAAGGGTCCCGGCGGGAGGAAAGGAGGAAATAAATAAATAATGTGCAGGAGCAGCCGCGTCAGACACCAGTTTCCAGAGATTGCAGTAGAGGGAGTGAGGCTCTGCTGGAAAAACCCAACACTGGAAGAGAGGGCGAGTTGGCGGGGCCTGCAGCTGGCAGGCTCTGAAGCGTCTCTAATTCTAGGGTCTCAGCTGGAGTGGGCAGTGGAAGGGTTGTGTGTGTGCGTGCATGTGTGTGTCTGTGTGTGTACATAAAGAGGTGTAGGAATGCTGTAAACTGTCAGAGTGCCCACACCAGATTGTTTGAAAAATAGTGTGTGTTGGTGTGTGGGCAGCAGCTTGCATGCTTGCTATGCGTGGGGCATCAGGCATGTGTATTCATGTGCGTGGGTGCTGGTGTCCTCTGAAGACCCCCACCCTCCCGTCTCCTCCACCTGGGGTTCTCACAGCCTGGGGGTTGGCTTGCAAGCCAATAACTAGCTTCAGAACAAGAGGGGCAGCGTCAAAGTGTCCTTCATTCTTACTCTCCTCAGCAGAGGAGACTTCACCTTTCTAAGTCTCAGCTTTTCAGTGAGGCAGATGTCAGATGGGTCTTTAGCTTATTTACTCTGGATTCTGAGTTCAGGGGTTGGCAAGAGAAGCTCTGAATCTCCCCACAGTAGAGTCCAGCTTCTCTCTCTCCTTTATGTAAGGTTCATCCAGTCCTGGTTCTTTAAAAAATGTCATAACTCAAACATGCAGAAAGTTATAAAGAATAACCAATACCCTTTACTTGTGACCTCCTTTAAACTTACAAGTATAGCTGAAGATCCACGATACCTCCCCTTCTCTCCACATAATATCCTCCTGAATTTGGTATTTGTCATTCTCGTACTTCTCTTTATACTCTTTATGCATATACATGTGTATGTATCCTGAGCAATATAGCATTTAGTTTTGCCGTATCCATTGCATATATTCTTCTGCAACTTGCTTTTTTTTTTTGCTCAATATTTTATTAGTGAGGTTCATCCATGAGTTATGCATAGCTCTGGTTAACTCACTTTAACTGCTATCTAGTATTCATAGTATTTTTCTATATGAATACATCACATTTAGGAAATTTAAATTTTTATTTTTTTCTTATAATCAATGCTGCTATGAACTTTTCTGTCCAAATCTCCTGGGGGCTTGTATAAACATTTCTCTGGAGTATATACCTAGAAGTGGAGTTGCTTCCCCATTTGTGCGTAATGGCAAATTGCCTTCCAAAGTATTTCTACCAGTGTAGGAGCAGGCTCTCGAGCTCCAAGTCCTCACCAACACTTGTATCAGATTTATTGTAGCCCTGGCTCAACTATCTTCAGATTTTTCTCTCTGGCTTTTTATTTCACCATCATCAAAATGCATTGGTCAAGCACCTGCTAACACGTGTTGGGCACTCATAGGATGCCTACCCACCCAACACCTGCTCCCTAGGGACACAGTCTGGTCCAGAGAGCACCAAGGCACATGCACGTTCAGACAAACCAAATATCCACTGACCTTCAGCAGACAAGGCCTCTTTGAAGAACTTTCCCAAACACTACAATGGTATGAGGAAGGATTGTATTACGATCCACATTTATAGATGAGGGAACTAGCTAAGTGTTATGGGTTGATTTGTGTCCCACCCAATTCATATGTTAAAGTTCTGACCCCCAGTACCTCAGAAAGTGATCTTGTTTGGAGATAGGGCATTTGGAGAGATAATCAAGTTAAGATGAGATCAGTAAGGTGGGCCCTAATCCAATATTACTATGTCCTTATTACAAGGGGAAATTGAGACACAGAGGAAGAATATCATGTGAGCATGAAAGCTGAAAATGGGTGATACATCTAGAAGCCAAGGAATGCCAAGGATTGCCAGCAAACCACTGGAAGCTAGGAGAGTGGCATGAAACAGAACCTTCCTCACAGCCTTCAGAAGGAACCAACCCTGAAGACACCTCGATCTTGGACTTCTAGTCTCTACAAATGTGAGACAATATATTTCTCTTCTGTAAGCGCCCCAGTTTGTGGCACTTTGTTTTGGCAGCCCCAGGAAACTAATACTTTAAGACTTAGACAACTGACTAGTGGTTACCAGAGGGCAGGGGGTGGGGGAGGAGGGAAGAGGTAGACAGGGTAAAGGGGGTCAAATATAGGGGGTTGGGGGGAGGGTGAAGTGGGTAAGGGGATCAAATATATGGTAGCTGAAGGACACTGGACTCTGGGTGGTAATCCCACAATAGACTATATAGATGTCAAATTATAATGTACACCTGAAAATTATATAATTGTATTAACCAATGTTAACCCAATAAACTTAAAAAAAAAAGAACTCAGTTTCTGAAATATTAAAAAATATAAAAAATAAAGATAAAAATAATGTTAAAAAAAAAAAAAAGACTTAGAAAACTTTTCCAAGATTCAAGTATTGGGTGGCAGAGCCAGGAATCAAACCCTTGTGTTCTGTCTCCCAAGTCCTGCTCAGTTTCCACTATGTCAAAAGGAGAATACTGATGGAGACGATAAAAATAAAATGAAAACCAAGCTTTAGTATGATTCCATTATCAAGCTCTAGCCCACCAGATCCTGGCCTCTATTAGACTCGGTTTTGGTGGACTATTCCACCTCTCTTCCATGCCTGAACGCGGTCACCACCTCACATTTGCCTGAGGTAAAGGTGGAAGGAGGTCCACTGACATGCTGAGCCAGGTTCCTGGGGCTGTTTCCAGAGGATTAACTGGATGATCAGTGAGTAACCTGCATACTATGATGCTGGTTGGGCCCCACTGCTGAAAGATATCTTCTTCAACTTTATTCTCAGCAATTTATTCCTCAGGTTCGAAAATTCTTCGACATCTTCAAGAGTCCTTTATTAATTCATTTTTTGGAGGAGTAATGCTATCAGTGAACAAAAGTGAAATGACTCTAGGGCACTTAGCAGAGTGGCCTTGGGTCAGCCTGACAACTTGGATGAGATGTCTCTGGACTCAGGTGCACATAGGTCTGTAGACTGCACCCCAGGGAAGAGTTTAGGTTTTCAATGGGGTGAGTTTGGGAACATCAGCTCCTCTTCTCTAGTCTGTCTGATAAGACCTTTGTTGCCTGGCCCTAGGAAGCACTCATGCTCGGGAAATGTCATTCTCTGGAATGTAGCTGTGGAAAAGGAGCTGAGTTGGCCCCTGTGTTCTTGGGCCCAAACTAATACTATCTTACCATCTATCTCACCATCTTGGGGTAGGACTCAGGGGTAAGGAGACTGTCTGTTGCCTTTTTGTGTTCCTTGGTTTCTTCCTTTATAAATTTGTTTTTTACTCAAGTTGTAGTACAAATGGGAATGTTCTGGTAATACAAAGTTCTAAGCTCTTGTATCTCAGGGGCTAAAGAAACCCCTTTGATAGGATAGTGGAGAATGCCAGGGAATGTTCTAAGGCCAGTTTGTAACCTCAGCTAGGTTGTCTGTCTTTACCCATAATTCACCTCAATTCCTGCCTCTCATTATTTTTTAACTGAATAGTTATAGAATTCACCAAACAAATTCATTCACAAGGAATAACTACATTGAGCTCTAAGAATTAGTTGTAGAGAGGGAAAACTTCCAGGAACACTATTAAAGATTAAACCATTCTGGATTACAAAGAATAGATGAAGCAGAAGTTTTCCTTTTTTAAGACACTTAAAAAGTATCTGTAATTTCTCACATTTATTTCATCTTGTGGTTCATGTAGATGTTGAAGTGAATGGATCCACATTCAGAAATTTTATGAGAAAAAATGGAAGTAAAATATGGCTCCCTCACTGCATTGGTTCTCTTCTAAATTATAACAAGTTTTCCTTTTAGAATGAATTCAGTCAAAAAATATTTATTGAGGACCTACTATTCATCAGACTCAGAGCTAGACCCTGAGTGTACAGTGGTCAACCAGATGAAGTCTCTGCCTTCATGGAGTTCACATTCTAATGGGGAAGGCAAACAATGAACAACTAAATTTATAATGTCAGATAGTGGTAAATACTGAAGAAAAATAAAACTAGGTGAAAGGAAAGGGAGTAATGGGGCTGGGCAGGTGGCTCTTTGAGAGCAAATGACGGCATCATACAGGGATGAGAACCAGGTGAGGGACAGGGCCGTGCAGGTACCTGGAGAAGTGTGTTGCAGATAGAGAACTCGAAATAGTGCAGGTAAGATAGTCTAGGCCAGGACAGTGCTTATGTCTTACACTGCACTCCAGACAGAGGGTAGATTTGATCCTCTCCATCCTCTCTGTCCGACCTGGCTCCCGCTGCCTGTCATGACCAGTCATTCACCGAGCAAGACAGACAGGGATAAGGAGCGTTGTCTCCTGCGGTGGAGAGAATGGAGCTACCCAGGATGGAATGCTTTTCTGTGTTCTCCTGAGTGCAGTGCTCTTCCCACCTGGGTTAACACCCCCAAAAACACTAAATCCGACAGATTTGAGGGAGTCAGGGTTCTCCCTACTGAAAGAGAACATAGAACACTGCTGAGTGAGTTCTAAGAATTGCCGGGGGGTGATGGGTCTTTATATTTCTTGCAATGAGAAAAGCTGAGAGGTCTCCAAAAGGTAAGTTTTCCTTGACCTTCACTTTCATAGGCCCTCAGGTTTTCTAGAGAACTTCCTGCCTTTGGATAAAACCAGACTACACCTTGTATTTGCCACTGGGTGTCTGACAGTCATTAGCAATCTAAACTGGTGCTAACCAACATAGTAGCCACTAGCCACATACAGTTATCAAGCACTTAACATGTGGCTTGTCTGAATTGAGATGTGTTGTAAAATACACTGAATTTTGAAAACAGTACAAAAAACAATGTGAAATATCTCATTTTTGCATTGATCACATTATTTTGTTGATATTTTGGATCTATTGGGTTAAATAAAATATAAAAAATTAACCTGTGTTTTTACTTTTTTAATATGGTAAATAAAAAATTTAAAATTACATATATGGCTCCATTACATTTCTATTAGACAGCACCTTTTTAAATAGATTCACAGCTCCTTTCCTCAAACCTGATATAATCTACTCTAGCATCTCTTCAAGGTTTCAGGAAGTTCTTCTTTATAGCTAATCTAAATCCCTATAGCTATATTCAGAATCTCTTCTTCTTGTCAGGCCACAGTAGAGATGCAGATGAACTGATTCCCACCTTCCTGATATAATCTTTCATGCCTTTAAAAATCTTTATACCTTTTCTTTTTAATATTCATCCTCAAGGCTGAATAGTGCCAATTCTTATCTCTGATGGTAGGATGGGAAAGAGAATTCATTTGGCACAGTGAGATCATCCAGTCAAATGCCCTGCCACATAAGGAAATTCCCAGAATATTCTTCACAGAATGGGTTATTCAAAGCTAGACAAACAACTCCCTTGAGCCCAGGGAGGGTTAAGGGCAAGCAGTTCTATTTCAGACTTTCCCCTAGCCCTGTCAGATCTGCTAAAGACAGGAATGAAGTTGTTTTCCAGAATTCTCTGGTCCAGCAAGGGTTCCAGGAGGTCTGTGCCAGTTTTGAAAATTTATCACCCTACCTCCACCCCCAAAGGTAAATCTTCCAAAGACTGCCATGCTAACGCAACTTTTTATATTTGTCACTAGATGTTTTCCTTCTACTATAGGATGGTAAAGACTTAACACAGGATATTAAACTCAGACAACCTTGGTCAAGTATTCCAACACAGTTATTTACTAACTGGGTGTCTTTGGGTGAAGTGCTTAAAATTTTGGAATCTACTTTCTTATCTGTAAAACTGAAAGTACACGTAATTTGTGGAATTGCTGTGAAGTTTAAATGAAAAGCAGAATAGCAAAAGGGTTAAGAGTTTTCTCATCTCTAAAATGGAGATCATAATGGAACCTACCTCATACTGTTGTGAAAGACTAAATGGACTGATTCATGAAAAGCTCTCAAAACATTGTGTAACACGTAGTAAGTGTTGAGTAAATATCTGCTGTTATTTAGGAACCATACATACATATAATACATGTGTATGCTTGCACACGCACACACACACTCTGACTTAGATGCCACTCCCCTTTGCTCTCATAGTACAACTAGATCAGATATCTAGTTGCATTATTTCTCACACTATTTAAAATTTTTACTTATCCATCTTCCGACTAGATCCTAGGCTTTGTCAGGGTAGTTTTTGTGTTTGTTTGTTTGTTTGTTTGTCTCTTTCTCCTCTTACACAAAATTTGTTGAATGAATCATTCAACAGGACATACAGGAAGAAACACACCACTGTTCCCCCAACTAATCAGGCGATGAGACACTGGAACAGCTCGTTGAGCTCCACACCCGATTTTTTCAATCACAGAATCCAGCAGATGCCATAGGCGCTCACTCAAGGGCCATCACCCCTTCTACTCATCCTCCATTATTTGCCAGTCCCTCTCATCCCCTGGGCTCTGTACCCTCATCTTTATTCTTCAGGTACCCTCAGAGAATCTGGCAAAGTTTCCCAACTCCTTCTGAATATTCTGAAATTTTAAGCTCTGACAGACTCTCCTGTTTCACCTTTCCTCTGGCTTCAGGATTTCTCTTCTTCCCTCCTGTGTTTATCTTTCATTCCTATTTCAATCTCCCTCCATTTTTTTTTCTTTCTCTTTACCTAAGCTGTGGGCCTGCCCTTTGTACCCCTGCACATGACCTCTACTTTCTCGTGCTTAAGCAGTCATTGACTGTTACCTAGGAACCATGTCATGATACCTAGTGTCCATATTCAGTGAACAACCAGTGAAAATGACAGTACGCTAAGAGAAGCCATATTGAAACTGCTACCTTAGAATTAGAACAATGGCAAGAAGTACCAGCATAATCTTACAAGCATATAGCATTTGTGAGGGTCTGTCCTGGGACCTGCAAAGAGTGTGTTGGCTGGAGACTAACCAGAGATGAGCAACCATATGAATAGCCACAGAAACCACTACATATAATAATAGGCGGCAGCAATAACTTACATGGCATAATGAAAAGTGTACCTGTATGTGGCTCAGTGAACAGTACAACTAGAAGAGGGCTCAAAGGTGGATGAGAAGCATGAAGACAAAGAGCTTAAGCAAGCAAGTTGGCAATGAGTAGAAACGAGAGGCGAGAATGTCCTAGGAAAGGTGGGAAGTAAGTTTAGGGCAGGCTGGAGAGATGATCTTGGCTCTGATTTGCTTTCTCAAGGAGGGTGATGGAGCTTTCTGAGGCACGGCAGTTAGATGAGAGGCAGCTAGGTGAAGGATAAAGACCAAAGATTATGATTGACAAAGTGGCTGGCACCCCTCAGGGGTTTCCAGCCCCCATAGCTTCTAGCACTCACTTACTGACCCCCAAATATTCTTTAGGCCCCCAGCAATTCAGCAAACCAGCTCATGAGACCAACCCAAGGTATAGGGAAAGAGAGGCTGTGGAAGGGGAGGTGTTGACCCAGAAGTAGCTCTGAAGGCCTCTGTGCTGGGATTAATTGGGGTCTGTGAAGCTTGTGGCATTTGGCAGAATCTAGGATGTCCTGTGGAGTGACATGTGGGGTATATGTGTGTGTGTGTGGGGGGGTCCACTCCTGTCTCCCTCTCAAATCTACTCTCAGAAGTTATGGTGAGAGAACAGGTCTTTAAGGCAGACCCACGTTATAGGGATCCCCAACTCCACCCCACAAAAGGCTTTCAGGAACTCTGTATTCATTAGGTATGTGGGAGGGCATGGGTGAGGCATGGTGTTCATGGTTGATGACAGGCTGAGCTGGGGATTACAAAAGTCCCCAGGCCCAGGAGGATGTGTGGATGTGCTATTGTTTTTCCCCAGGTCTCCAGGGCCTACTGGAGTTCAGAGATTTCAGGCGTCTTGTTTCCACATGTCTGGCTGGCCACTAGACAAGAGGGCCCCCTAATAATACTGTGGTCCTCCTGCCAGCAGTAAGGCAGCTGTTGTCCAGAGAGCAGAGCAGGAAAGGGGTGGATGGTGTGGACGTCCCTCTGATGGTCTGAGTCTGCCAAGGCGGGAGTCTGTGTAAGTGCAGCTTACCATTCTGCTTTCCCCTAGCCCCAGGCCAGAGTATAGGAAGCTGTCTCTGAAAAGTCCAATGACCTCCTTCTTTCTGCCCCCCAAATCTTGATATCAACCCTCTAAGTATCCCTTGGGCCTCTCACTGTGGAGGTGACAAACCCTGGCATCATGGACAATTAGCCTGAGAAGCAGGATGACAACACAGACCCGGGAGTCCTAGCTCCCAGTCCTGTGCCTCCTGTTCTACCACCAGGAGGCCAGGGGCAGCCTGACTTTGTGGCTTGGAGTAAGTTACTTCTCCCTGAGCCTCAGTTTACCATCTAAACACTGAGTGGGTGTGACTTGTTTTCTAATGTCCTGCCCAACTCTGACATGTCAGGACCTCCTAACATGTGGGTAAAAGGATCGCCTCCTTTCCACCAGCATTCCTAATCCAGAGTGGGGAGAACGGGTACATCCTGAGCCCTGACGCTTCCCTGGAGAACTCAAGAAATCCTCCTGCACCCGCAGCTCTGATCCTCCCCACTAACCCCACATGCACACTGTGGAGAGAGGTGGCAAAGAGGACCATTGAATAGAATTATAGATTTGTAATAATAAGGACATTTGAAGACTTTTTCTATATGTTCTGTTTATTATAATTATTTTTCATCTAGGTGAAATTCACATCAAATTTACCATTTAAAGTGTATGATTCAGTGACATTTTGTTATTCATGTTATTATGCAACCTTCACGTCTATCTAGTTCCAAAATATTTTCATCACCCCAGAAGTAAACCCTGAACCCATTAAATAGTTTCCATTCTCCCCTCCCCCAGTACCTGGCAACTATGAGTTTACCTTCTGTCTTTATAGATTTGCCTATTCTAGATATTTCATATAAACAGAATCACACATGTGGCTTTTTCTGGTGTTTCTTACTCAGCATGATGTTTTCAAGGTTTGTCTACATTGTAGCATGGATCAATACTTCATTCTTTTCTATGAATGAGTAATATTCCATCCATTTATTATTTTATTCTAGGAATAATGGTTCATAGCTTCGTTTATGGAGGGTCTACAATGTACCAGAAATGTTACATGTACTTAACTGATACGATTTTATTTATGCTCTAGTGGTTCTCACTGTGCAAATGAGAAAACTAAAAGCCTGAGGGAACAATAACCTTCCCAAAGGTCACAAAGCTGCTTAGCAGTTAACCAGGGCTGGAACCCTGGTACTGTTTTGATTCCCAGGTGCCTGCAAGGCTTGAGAAAAGTGGAGACTAGAGGGAGTGGGCAGAAGGCCAAGAGAAGCTTCTTTAAAGATCAACAACTTGGGGTGTGACTGGAACAAGAGGCTCCCTCTCCAGCCACCTCCACTGGGCCTCTTTTAGGCTCTCCTGACCCAATCTCTACTCCAGCAAAGGTAAGCACCTTTTTGACCAGTGTGATTTTCCTGCCTCAACTTTAGGCCACTTGTCCCTGGCACCTCATCGTAAAAGCTGAGGCATCTGGGGTCAACTGCTGCTCAGGCCCAAGGCGCTAAGGTAATGCTCTGGAGAGACCACACTGACCTTTACCTTGACTCTACTTCGCTCTACTCCTGTCCCTCCTTGGAGGTCTGGTCAACTTTCTTAGATCTGACTCTTCCATTCTCCAGCAATAGCCTTGGCCTGGCCTCTGCTCCCCACAACCCTTCGTGGGACCTGCAACCCAGCAGAGTTGCTTCTTGTATTTGCTCAGACATCAA
Source organism: Eidolon dupreanum (assembly GCA_028627145.1). NCBI lineage: Eukaryota > Metazoa > Chordata > Mammalia > Chiroptera > Pteropodidae > Eidolon > Eidolon dupreanum. Next base: position 76,240,827 of record CM053503.1, on the reverse strand, counting down.
ATGGTCCAGGGAGGGTTGGAATTGAGGTTATTTTTGCTTAAGAAGCTTCCTGTACCTTGACCAATCCCAGTCTTACTCAAATGCACTATTTGAGTAGAGGTAAATTCTTCTTACCCACATTTTTTATAGCACCTCTACCCTCAAGCAATGCTCCCCCCGCCCCACCAACATACACACCTTCTTACTTCCTACTCCTCTTTCTGTCCCTAGGAACTGAATCCCCCTCTGCTCTCTCTGCTCTACCCACCCCACAGGCATCCCACCTGCTATGAAAGAGCTCTCCGAGGAAGACAGATAACAATTAGATTTCTTGAGGAGCCTGGGCCACAGAGGTGGCTCAAAGTTGGGGGGATGGTGGAAAGGGTGCATTCTGCAAAAGCTAGAGTCCTTCAGTCACCCCAAAGGCTTCATGCTGAAGGCACTTAGTTGAGAACACTGAAACCTGAAGGTCTGTGTGCCCGCCGTGGTCCTCACCCATCTGGAAGGTTTTCTAGGTGTGGCCAGGTCTTCTCTTTCTCTTCCTCACTAAGGCTCTGCTGGGTTGTGCCTTGGAGAGATAGTGGAGGGGCAAGGCAATCCGGTCCTCTATCAGGATTTGGTAATTCCTCACGAGGTCCTGGCTCAGGGGTGCACTGGGTAGCAAGGCCAGCTTTAGCGCCTTCTCCTGGTAATGAGGCAGGGGGTTTGGGCAGGGCCAGCTCCTGGCAAAATCATTGGGAAGTGGGTTGGGCAGGAGCTGGAGGCCAAAGGGTTCAAACCTTCCACCAGCCGAGATGTGTCGGTACCTTTTGGGGGGAAGGGATATGAAGAGAACAGGGAGGTCAAAGGAGAGATCAGGCATGGTGGAAGGGGTGAGAAGGGAAAGCGTGATGATACCTTCTACAAGCTAATGAGCGATTGGGCTGCAGGGAATCCTTTCCATTTCTTTCCCTAATTGCATATTGATCTATTCCAAATGGCCTGCACCTTGCATGGGTGTTTGGCATTAGGCTGAAATAATTGTGTTTATAATATCATTATCCAGATTCCAACTATCCTTCAAGTCCCACCTCCTCCACTAACACAATGCCAGTGGGAAGAGTGAACTCAGCTCTTTTCATCACTTGTGAACAGGATGCTATCCGTGAGCCCTTCCTGCTCTGACCTGCTGCCTTCTGACACCTGGTCTGTTGGCTCTGTCTTCTATAGGCCTGTAGCATGAGGTTCCACAGTGGGGAACTGACTTTTTAAAAACCATAGTTGAATAGCAGCAAATTTCCTGTGGTTCAACATGCTTTGCACCTAGTTCAGCAGATATCCATCTATTTGCTGTCTTTGGTTTATACCAGTGGTTCTCAGGCCTGGCTGCACATCAAGTAAGTTAGAATCTCCCGGGTGGGGCTCAAACTTCAACATTTTTCTACAGAGGCCCAAGTGATTCTAATGTACTACTAGAGCTGGGAACAGCTGGGTTTATAGGTAAATGTTCTGTTTTCCAGCAAGATCATGTGCATCTTGAGGCTTAGCCCTTGTCTAAGACCTTAAATTAAATTAAATTAAACAAATTTAACAATTTAATTTAACCCCTTACAGAGCTGCTCAAAAGGAATGACAGGGCTGGTTGGGCCTTTGCTTTCATCACTCTTTATTGTTCCCACATGGTGAACTTGTACACATCCTCCAAGGTCCATTCAAATACCTCCTCCTGTGTGAACAGCAAAACTTTGAGACCCATGCCTCTGAAACTTCTAACAACCCTGCACGGAACCAGGTACATCTACAATACATACTTGAGGGACGTGAGGCTCAAAGAGTTTTAAAAAGTTAAGGCTATATATAGCAAGTTTGCAGTGGAGCTAGGTAGAGTCCAACCTAGAACTGCTTGACTCCAGAGGCCACGCTGCTTCTGCCGTTACACACCATTTACTGTATGCTAGGCACTGTGCTGAGCTCTTTGTATGGCTAATTGCATTTTTCTTATGCTGCCTTTATAGAACATTATATTGGAAGTGGCTGTGAACTTGTCTGATTCCCCAACCAGACAAGAGGAGAGTGAGTAAGAATGCAGTTCTGGAGCTGAGCTCCCTCGGTTCAAATCCTGACACTGTCACTGGCTGTGTGAATATGAGCAGATAGTTGACCTCTCTGTGTTTCAGATGCCTCATCTGTGAAATGGGGTTGATAATAATAGTATCCATTCAGAGGGAGTAGGAGGATTAAATAATATAGCTAGAGTGATTAGAACAACATCTGGCACTATCATTTGAGTTTTTTTTTTGAGGAATGATCTAAGTCTCCTTTATTTTTGCACTCCTAGTGTTGGCACATATTAGCCATCAATAATCTTCATTGTAGCGACGGTAGAGAGAAGCCAAGGTCCTGAATAATTTTCTCTCAAAATCTCAAAAATGCCAACTGTTGGCATTTTTTTTTTTTTTTAAGATTACATATCTCCACAAGCCTCCCCTTTCAAGAACCCTCAAGACTTCTGTTAATGCCCTTGGGATTGACATTCCATCCTTACTTCTCTCCCCCTTTCCGGCCACTGATGCTCAGTGCCTGGACTGGACCCAGTATGGCAAAATCTGTGAGTTCCCACGATGGGAAGCGAGGGGAGAGCTGCAGGGTTCTCAAATAGCTTTTTTCACATTCCTATCTCTGCTCACATGTCAGTCTTCCAGCTCCTCCTTTTGCCTTTCTGAAGAATCCCCACCTTTCCAGTCCTCATCCGTTTTCTTGCTGGGGTGACGCTCCAGCCTACAGCAATCCTTCTCTCCCCCTTCTGAATTTCTGTAATAACATCTGTTTTTTGTTTGTTTGTTTGTTTAGTGCTTTCACTTACTCATTAACCCACTTCATCTTCACTCATTGGTGTTTACCATCCCCATTTTATCAACAATGGAGTTGAGTCTGGAAAAACTAAGCAATTTGCCAAAGTGATGCAGCCTGGATTTTAACCCAAGCCTCTGACTCCAGCTCTCAGCTCTTTCCATTAATAACTGACATCCTTACAACACCCATCCTCCGTGTCATTCTTTGGGCACTTAGCACCTGGTCTTGCATTGATAGTTAGTTCTATTTCAAAGTATGTAGATATCTGCCTTCTTTAAGGTCCTGGATGGCAAGGACTGAATGACATTTCTCAGTATCCCCAGGGCCTAGCAGGTGTTAAGTATGTAGTTGTATCCCTCTAATTTTATGGAAATAATGGAACCCCTCCCCTAGCTGTCCTTCCCTTGCCTCCAGCTACATTCAAAAGGGAGTTTAGTTTTCAGGTGACTAGGGGTAGAAAGGTTAGAGTACCAAATTAGATATCAGAAAAAGGAAGCAGAGAGAGGGAGGGGTCACCTGAACACTGGTTGGTGGGTCAGATCTCTGAGGAAGGAGCGCCTCTTACTTCTTGAAGTTCTGTGGGGGCAGGATGTTGCCACTGGTGTCTAGTGGAGGCGCCCTTGCTTCACTCCTCAGCTTGAGCTTCTCCACTTCTCTTAGTTCCTTCACTATGCTGAAAATAGCCTGGTTCTTCCTATTCTCATCCAAGAAGATAGGCGTATAGCTGATGAAGGTCAGAAGGCTGTTTTGACCCATCCAGGAGGGAGGGGGGATGGGAGGTTCTGCTGGGGGTCGGCAGTGGGCCCTGGAGTTCGTCAGCCAGCGCCAGACATTGCTGTCATAGGGCCTGTCGGGCCTGGTGGGAAAGGTGGCTGGCAAGCGCCCCACGTCAAGCCATGTGTGAAATCCCCAGGTGTGCTCAGTTGCCCCCTTCCAAGGGTGGATTAGTCGTTGGTGCACCCTGGACTTCATGTCTGTGCGGGGTGGCAGCTTCAGGGCCAGTTGGTGGTAGGTTTGCTGGGTGAAGCCAGGCAATTCCCAGGTCTCACTAGGGAGGAGGAACTCACGCTGAGCCCGTGTGTGGAGTGCCGGAAGGGACTCACTGGCCTGGAACATCTACGGAGAGACGAAGGGACTCTTGTGGGCACTCTGCCTTTCCTTCCCAGGAGGAGCTGCCAGCCTCCTCCAGACCCAGGATTCTCATCAGAAAACAGACAGCTTGGCAGGGAGCCATGTCTCCGTTCCACCCTGCCAGTCAGAAGTTATGACTATTCTGTATTATTCTCATGGACTTCTCATCTTTTGTGCCCTTTCCATCAATCAGATTTTGGTTTGATTTCCCACCCTCTTTCCTCAAGGTGAATTCTTCCACTCTTCACTCCTTATTTAAACGCTTCCTCTCTATTCTGGTGCCCCCACATTCCTGCTCAGGAACTAGTGCTCCTTAGAGGGCCTGAGGAAATCCTGAGGGAAAAGACCCCTTATAAAGCCAAATGTAGAGGAAAATCTTTCTCCAGAGAATGGGGCCTGGGTATTTTTCTACCCTGGACTGTTATTACTTGTTTCTCTGTCATTGGTGTGCTGCCCTCACTTCTCATTAAAATACAAGCAAGTATAGAAAGCATCTAGAATGTTGGTCCCTCCCCTTTTCTGCACCCTACCCCCCAGGATATAAACAGTAGTTAATATGTATTGACACTGTGCTACATACTTATCCACATATCATTTAGCCCTCACTGTCCTATGGGCAGGTGGTGTTATGGTCCCCATCCCAAAGATGCAAAAAGCAAGACATGCTGAGGGTAAATAACTCACCTGGAGTGCCAAGAGAGTAAGTGGCAGAGCTGGGACTTCGACCATCAGTCTGCACTACTCATATTACGCTCTTCGGAAATGCCTCTCCCTTCAGTCCACTCCTAGGACTTTTCTGGTTCCCAAAACTCACCTGTTTCTTGGGCCTAATCACCTCAGTCATTTCTTTGTGACCACCCAGTGGGTGGGCCTATAAGATGTAATAACCAAGCATCTCCTCTCCTCTGTTCTAAGCTCTATGTTAACAGTATCATAGGACTAAGAGAAGAAGATGGTGGAGAGTTCATGGGCCAGATCTGCTGTCCTGGAGAAAGCATGGTTCTCTGTGCTACCCGCCTCCCCGCCCAGTGGAACAGCCACTAGCCTCAAGATGGGGCCCTGCCCCCTACCTGCAGGAAAGGTTTTCTGGTATGGGATGGATCATTTTGCCCTCCAAGTGATCTTCGTGGGTTACAGGCCATTCTTCTTCTGAGCCTGATTGCCAGGAGGGGCAGCTTTGTAGGGAAGACCTTACTGGCAGCATTGTTTGCTGCCAGGGTTGCTATGGCGATGCTTCCTGGGTGGTGACGCAGGGAGGAGGGCTCATCAGTCCCTTGGGCCCTGACAGCTTCAGGTGAGACAGCCAGGAGATGGGACTCATAAGTTCTGACTGCAAATGATGGTAACAGGATCTGTTTCTGGACACTTGCCAGGAAAGGCCTGGGGCAAAAAGCAGAGCAGCTTGGCTTCCAGGTCTTGTGTTGGGGGCAGAGGTGGTCATGAGGCACCTATAAGTGGGCCCATCCTTTGCTAATGTTCCAGGAGGTCTGCCCCTATTTAGGACTTTCCGTTACTGGGGACCGGCTGTGTAGGTATAGCACTGGAAAAGCTGCCAGTTTCTATGTTAGAAAGGCTGCGCCTGTGCAAGACATGGGAGATGGCCTTGCTAAAGCCCCTCGCATTCTCGTCAGTGCTTCTTCATGTTGCCCTCAGGCCTTGCCTCTTGCCTGTGACCATTTTCATCATCACCCACTTTCTTTTCCAGCACCTCCTTATGCCTTAGGGACCAGATACAAATACAGCAGAGACCAGCATTTCCACCCTGGACTTTATTAAGTAGTAGTTACAGTAGTGTTCTTGAGCTGGCTCACGTGCATGTGGTGAGCTGGGGTCTAGGGTGGCTCTTTGCAAAGCGGCTGTACGAGCTAAGGAAGCCAGGCAGGTCAGGGCCCTTTCAGCCTTCTCAAGCCTTGGGCCAAGTTCTCGTCAATCCTAGTCTCTCTGGCATGATTAGGGACATTATCAGAGAAACATCTAATGAGCACATATCTGGGCACCCACACCCTGTGCTTCAGATGCATCCATTCCCCATCCCCAATTCAACTCTTGACCCAATATGAGACCTTTTTACCAGGATTACTTCTTGCAGGGAAGTTGACTTGGAAACATGGGGAGGGATATAGGTGGGAGGGGCAGTAAAAGGGATCCTGGCAAGCAGATCTGCTTGTCTGGGTGCCTACAGTAAAGAACCCTTGAGGTAGGTACCTTGGGCCTGGAAGAAACCATGCATTGCAGGTCCCCCCTTCTCTAGGAACTAAAAGCAAGGGACAGAAACAAACAATCTGCTGTCATCCTACCCACCTCTGGCAGTCTCTAGATAATGCTATAAGAAAATAAGCTTACATTTATAATCATTTATAATCAGAGGATAATTTGGAGAATATTATACTGTAAGGAGCAGGGAACATGAGACTGCTGGGCACGGAATGTAGTTTCACCCTTGCTTTTGCTATGCGCTCCCTTCAGCTCTAGCAGGGAAAGTGAGGAATCAGATTCTCTTGGGGAGCACAGGGTAGCACAGAGACCAGTCACCAGGGCCTCGCTGCCCGCAGAGAGCCCAGTGGCAGCTATGGCGTGACATCTGCCTTGACATAACCAGGCAAAGTGGGGCTAAAGGAGTGGACAGTCTCTGCCTGCTGTCCTTAATCAGAGCCCTTGGGCAGCCCAGCCACACAAGTGTCCTGAAGATTGGGCAGCTTGAGCAGCTAGGGTAAGGTCAGGTCTCTACCGTAGCTCAGGAATGAACTGAGCCCAGCTGATGTTGTCAGAGCCTAGTGGGTCCTCCTCCAGGCCGGGGAAGCTGATGTCCAGCAGGATCTTGCTGAGGCTGTCATTCATTGTGTCCAGAACTAGACCTTCTGTCAGGGAACGGTTGGCTGAAAGGCTGGCAACCTGTGGCTCAGGGGAGCCTGGATTGGGGACCTCCATATCTGAGGGGGAACAGCCGCCAAAAGGGTCAGAGGTAAGGTCAAAGGGCTCAGAATTGAGGAGCTCTCGGGGTGAGTCAAAGAGGGGGATACTTTTCAGTGGGGTGGTACTGAGATCTGTTAGCCCTAGGGAGTCAGGCAGGGGGCCAAAGGGACCTTGAGGGGTTTGTACTGGGCTGAAATTGAGCCCCCCAACTTTGGCTGGGGGTGTGAGCCTCCAGGATTCGGGGGTCAAGGGGAGGACTGATTTGCTCGGGGTGGAAGAGATAGGCAGCGTCTCCTTAATGGGTGTCTTAAAAGGTCCTCCCTCCCCCTGGGAGTAGCCAAGCTGGGAGAGGGGCACAGAAGACTCTGAGGGGAGAGTGAACTCTGTGGCTCGTCGCAAAGTCCCAGGATCCTCTGAGAAGAGCAGCTCGGGCTCATCCACACAGGGAGGCAGTAGGTGCTGTTTCCTACGAGACCGGCTCATCTCCCTCCTCTCCCTTCGTTTAATCACGAGCATTTCAGAGACACACTGGGCTGGGGACTTGAGCCCACTGTAGGACTTGTTGGGCCTTGGAGTGGGAGAGTGAGACGAGTCCTCCCAAGACTGAGATGGCTCCTCTTTGACAGACGGGCATGGCGAGGGCCACTCTTCCAAGGGTGGACTTTCGACCTTGATGGGTCTTCCTAAGTGTGGTGTTTCCTCCCCAGGCTGGATTTCTTCCTCCTTGATGGACTGAATGGGAAGCATAGGAGACAGCCCTTCTCCAAGCAGTTTCTCTTCTCTCGCTGGTCCTGCAGTGGGAAGAGGGGCTACCCCCTCATCAGCTAGCAGCACCTGGAAGGGAAGCACGGACAAGGTGGAAGCAAATTCTTGAAGCCTCAAGATTCAACCCAGTCACCAGGTGGGACACAAAATCATGACTAAAAAAAGTGACATGCTGGTAATGATCCTCTTTTTGTCTTTTTAAAGTCTTAAAAACTATTAAATACAAGAGTATATGGTGAACGTGGTAGTTCAATTTCAGGGGGAAAAGATAGAGCATTTAATATGGTGCTGGCATAATTATTATCTATATGAGACAAAATAAAATTGGATGCCTATTTTATGCCATATACAAAGACAACAGAAAAATTAAAACCATACAAATCCTGAAAGAGAATCTAGGAGACTACATGTACAATCTGAGGGTGGGGGTGACCTTCTTAACCAAGACTGGAAACCCAGAAGCTGTAAAAGAGAAGAGAGACATATTTGACTATATAAAAATTTAAAGTCTTACTGTGGTGAGAGATACCATAAACAAAGTTAAGAAACAAACAATAGAAGTAAAAAAATATCTTCAGCATAAAAGACAGAAGGTTAATATTTTAATAACAAAGAACTCTCACAAATTATTAACAAAACCTTGTAGAAAAATGGGCAATGTCCATAAATAAGCATCTCACAGTGAACAATCCAAAGTGACCAAATATAATGAGAAGGTATTCGCATTTACTGGTAAGCAAAGAAAGATGAAATTGTTTATGGAGATATCATTTATGCACATTAGATGGGTAAAAATTAAAAAGATTAATAATACCAATTGTTGGCAAAGACACAGGTCTTGTCATATCTTGCTGCTGGAAATGTGAATTATCAGATTTTTTGGAAAGCAATCTAGCAATATTTAGTAAATTTTAAAATACCTCTTTAATCAGCAATCTCATTTCTGGGACTCTGTCCAACAGAAATAAAAGCACTCATAAAAAACACTTGCAAAGGTATTTATTGCAATGTTGTTCATAAGGAAAAAAAAAAACCTAGAAAAAAAAATGTGCCCATAAAGTGGAATGGGTGGAAAAATTGTGGCATAGCCATACCATGGACTATTATGTGGCCATTAAAAGACAATGAATTAGAGCTATTCCATGAGGCAGAAATGTGTATGTAATATGATCCCATTTTCAATGTTCTGTGTGTTATGCTTATATAAAATGGCTATGGCTATATATGTATATCTATTATACTGAGAGCATGTATGAAATATGGAAGAAAACATACTAAACTGTCAACTGTCAACTTGGTAGGCCATCGCAATATGGTCTTAACTTATCCTCGTTACCTTCCCCTCAAACTAGACCATGATGTTCAACAAGGGGTGATTCCACCCCAATATCTGGAGACAGTTTAATTGTCACATGGGTTACGGGTTGGGGGTGCTCCTGGCATCTAGTGAGGAGAGACAAGGAACGCCGCCAAACATCACTCAGTGCACAGGACAGCACTCCGCAGTGCACGACACAGGCCTGGCAGATAGCAGTGTTTTCTCTCACTGCTTGCCCTGACTTTTCTTTGCCACTTGTAGAGGTACATGCTTTAGCATCCCCTGGGGATGGTGAGGACACATGGGTGAGGGGCTGGGACCATCCTGCCACTGTACATCTGTGTGGTAATCGACAACCAACAAAGAATGATCCAGCCCTAAATGTCAACAGTACCGAGACTGAGAAACCTTGAGCTAGACTGACCCATTCACTCCACTATTGCTGGGTACAAACTGGCATTTCCTGCCTCTATACTCTCTCCACATCTGCTTATCCAAATCCACTTCTTTCTACTTCCTTTGCCAATTCTTCCTTAACCATTCCAGTCCATCTATCATAATCACTTTGTCTGAATTCTTATAAACTCATCAGGTATTTATGGGCTGTCTGACTCCACTTACACTGTAATCCAAATTCTTTCTTAGCTTTTATAATCCCACTAAGTTTTACTTTGTATTTATGCATTGTTGTATTTATGCTTCTCAAGGAACTTAGCAGAGTGTGTTGCAAGCTAAAGGTCCAACACATTTAATCCTCAGAGAAAAATAGAAGCCACTCACCTTAGGGGCAATACGAACCCTCTTGCTATGGCGGGCAAGCTCTGAGCTCATGAGTGAAGCTGCGAGGGGCAATGGCACCTTTACTGAGGGCTGTAACACCAGTGGCTGGTTCACTGGGAACTGGATGGGCACCAGGTATGAGCTGACTCGGGGTAGGAGTGGCTTCATCTTCCGCCCTGGGAAGAAATAAGAGAGATGAGGGGCAGGACTCCAGCAGCACACCCCTTCTCAATCCCAGGACCTGTGCTCTCCTCTGGGTTCAGATCCCTTTGAGCTGGGTACAGAATTCTGGAGTCTGATCCCCTGAAGGTATGCCTCCAGAACAAGCATTAGGCCTGATGCCCACTCTTTCATACTAACGTGCGCCCAGTGGGAGTTCAGTTTTGATGGACACATTCCGGCGGAGCTCAGGATTGGGTCGTTTCTGCTGCTGTGTGTGGCAGATAGAGAAAGAAACCTGGGTTAGTAAGGTGGGGGAGAAGGTGGGAGAACCCACTGGCTGCTCTGGTACCATGCACTGAGCTAACCGACAGCCCAGAAACATAAGCTGCTCTGGGAAGATGCAGGTGAGCACTGCCACCAAAGCCTAGTGAAAAAAGGTGGGCAGCACACAGATGTATGGTGGCAGGATGGTCCTAGCACTTCATACATGTGTCCTCACCACCCCCAGGGGATGCTAAAGCATGTAGCTCTGAGTGGCAAAGGAAAGTCAGGGCAAAAAGTGAGAGAAATCACTGCCACCTGCCAGGCCTGTGTTGTGTACTGTGGTTGCTGCCTCACACCAAGCCCAGAGCATGTCCTCCTGCCGTGCCCTCTCTGCTTAGTGCACCTGCATGAAGCCCATGTGAAGGGGAGGAGAAGTGGGCATAAGCCCTCCTCCTGGGGAGGTGACGTGGCAGTCACAAATTTCCTCACTCCCAGAAGCTCAGAGTGCTCTGCATTTAGGGCTGGCAGCCTCATGGACACAGGCTCCCTTCCCCTGCTTAGTGTCTTATCCTTGTCCACTAAAGCCATGCTGAGCAATGAAAGAAAAATCAAGGTCAAGCCCCGAGCCAGAGGGAAAGAATCTTACTGATTCCAAGTGCTCGGGCGATTGTGGAGACCCTGGGTCCAGTGGCTGGTGGCGGTCAGGCAGTGTGGGAGAGAAATAAGATGAAGTTACCACCAGCATGGTCAATCGCTCTGACCACATTGGGAAAAACAGCTATTTCTGACTGATGCTGAGGGTTGCCCTGGACAACTGTCCCTCCCACGAGAATGGTTATAGCTAGCAGCAACGAATGGGCACTCTGAAATCCCAAAACTGCTTCTAAAAAGTTGTTCTGCTGGCTTTGTTTCTGGTCTCCAGCCTAAAGAAGGGCTTTTTTAAAACAAGGTTTCTCAGACTTTCTCTGTAAGAATCACCTGAGATGCTAGTTAAAAATACATTATTTCTGGGCGCATCCCAGACCCACTGAATCAGAAGCCCCAAGACAGGGGCCTGGAAACCATATTTTAACAAGCATTCCAGGCAGTTCTTATCCACAGGGCAATTAGGGAAACACTACCCTGGGAAGTCCTCTATTTGGATCGGAGTGGTCCTCTCCATGGCTTAGTTTAGCACTGAAGTGTGTCATTTGGTATTTGTCAACTGTACTTAGTTCAGTGAGTTATACGCAAATCGCTTATGGGCTGGCTGGCTTCTAACTCTGCCCTGATTCAATAAGATCAATACAAGGATGACTTGTTTCCTTTTGATATAGATATTATTACCTCACACTCTAGCCCCATTTATAAGAAACCAGGACACTCACCTTAAACACCTGGTCCAAGGTCAAGTAGCGATTGGCACTGGGGTGAATGGTCCAAAAGGATACCTTGCCATTGGCAGATGTCTCTCGAACAAACATGTCATGGAGAGACAGGTTGTGGCGAATGGAATTCTGAAAGAAGAGAAAGACAATAGTTATCAGCTACTTTAGCTTCAGAAACATCACCTATGATATTCCTAAGGGGAAACTGGCCTCAGGCCTCACCCGCTACCCAGCACAGGCTTTGTCAGGTGTCCAACTCTCTCCCTGACTTCCTCGCTGCAGAGCCGTCCACCTCAGCCATAAACCCATCTATCCTACTGGGATTAAGGCCGGTGCCATTCTTTAGGTTGGTGTTAAAGACATGGAGAGCTGTCAGGTGCTAGGAAAAGAGGAGTGAGACTGTGAAGCAATAACTGATAAGATAGGTGAGTAAAGAAATTAAGAAACTAGAAAATTTAGTTGAGGTAAGAATGTGAAGTTAAAAGTTCCTCTGTGGGGAGAACAAAACAAAAAACCTTTGGCTTGGAGTTGAGTATCTGTCAGAGGACCTGAGCTGTGGCTCTGACATCATAGTATGAGTTGCAATGACTCCTAGGCATTGTGTTCCCATGAATAAAATGAAGAGAAAATCCCTGCCTTTTAGAGATAGTATGTGACATTAGAAGGGATGAATCATGAGGCTCGCAGACAACATGTTTAAAAAAAAATATCTTCTCATGGAGCTATTTAGTCACTCCAGCTACTGTTCAGTGTAGCACAAAAGTGGGCTTAGTGCTACACTGAAGTCACCATAAACCTTGATAGTGACAGGTAAAGTGGCTGTAAAGCTCTTATTGATGATTTTGCCTAGATTCAGTAGATCAAGTCATAATCCAAAAGATAGTGTGGACAAACTGTTGGGCCAGAGTGACCTCGACTTTGATTGTTATGGGACATAGTACCTTCCAGCCTGGCTTGGCCATGTGCTTAAAATAAGGGAAATGGTCCTCAATCCAGGTATAGATGTCTTTCAAGGTCATACGCTTCCTCTCCGTGCTGTTGATGGCGAATTGTATCATGGCCATGTAAGAGTACGGGGGCCGCTCAGACACAGAGTCCTGCCAGGATGTCGATGCTCCTGGGGGCTCCTCAACCTGAGGGTTGTAAGAAGCCAGAAGGAGAAAAGGGAACGACATGGAAGAGATCACAAGACCTCCTCCAGCCCCCCTCAAAGAACATTCCCTAGAGAAACTTTGTAGTCTATAAAATCACATTAGAAACAAACTTATCTGAGAGCACTTTTCCATAGAATCAAAGTTTAGGATTAGGAAGGGTCTTAGAGATGATCCAGTCCAGTCTCTAAGGAATGTAGAACCACTTCTCTGTCTTCATTCATTTTGATGAAGACATTGCCCAATAATAAGTGGAATTCTGGTTTTTGCTAGTTGAAACCTCTCAGGAAAGTTTGAGTATATATTATGACTCTTAATGCACTAATTTCACACTAAAACCACACCTGTTTTTCAGACTTGGGGGCCAAGAGTGACCTAGGTCTTAGTTGGAGTCCTACTCCTGATGTGATGTGAATAAACTCATCTCCTTTCAATGTTTGTGTGAGAGAAATATTTTCAAGAGTACAAGACAGATAAATGTCTGCAAAAGCACATTTGGCTACGTCTTAGGCAAGGATCTGATCATTCATATTTTAAACTATTGAGCTTTATTATATTTATATACATATTTATAAGTTTATATATTTAAATATAAATTTATTATATTTCTATATTTACATAAATAACTTTTAAAGTATACACACAAGTTTTAAGTGAACAAAAACAGCTCAGTGTTTACGTATATACACATCCATGTAAATTTTCAGTTTTAAAAGTTGTGGAATGAATCATTAAAGGCTATATACAACAGAATCTAGGTGTGTGGCAATTGTGAAAAACAACCCCATGCCACACAATTGGGTCAAATCAATCTTGATTGCTGGGGAAGTATTTAAAATTCACATCTAACTCACTTTATTTGCTATTAATATATCTTCTAAGAAAACTCTCTGGTTAAAAATGCTATATTCCTTTTATACTGTTGGGATGCCTTTTAAAGTTTAAGTGGCTTTCCAAACTAAGACCTCATTATTTCCTGAATACTTACTAGGGGTGGAGTATTAAAAGTGCTGATGGAATACAGTGAGCCAGAGGAATCTGCCCTTAAGGAAATTTCCCCACTGATGAAGAAGAAAGATCCCAGGCAGAAAGGTAGCTCAAAATTATACAGAATAGCACTAAGTGAAGTGCTAAAACCAGAACTTGGAAATTCTGCTGCACACACCACTTGATCCATTTCCTTTCTTAGATGCTCCCTGCATGGGCTCCGATTTCCCTAGTGAGTGACAGAACAGTTCACCTTAACCTGATTTTGCTCCAGGTGAAGATTCTCCTTTCCCTCCATCTCTTGCTTGATGCTGTAGGAGCCCAGTCCATCAGAACTCATCTTTCCAAGCCACTGGATGTTGGTCAAGCTGTTGTCAAGAGTGCAGCCTGCTGCCTCACCGCCAGCTAGAGGGGAAACAATCCAAGATGCCACTTAGCTGCCTGATCTGATGTCTGGTAGGCTCATCAAAGTTGGTGGTTAGGGATCACCTCTCCAAGACCTCTACCCTTAGGGAAAGGGAATACATGCCAAATCTATTGCAGCTCTCAGGTACTCTGTCCCACTACAGATATCAGGAGAAATTCAGGAGTATAGTTCAAGTTATATTTCAATCTGAGCCACACTGAGCCTTAGAGATCATTCAAGGCAACCTTACAAAAGTTACTGAGTATCTGCACAGAGAAAATCACTTTTCCTCATGATTCAGTTTTCTCCTTTATTAAGATGGAGAAAGATTCAATGGGAAGGATAAATAGAGATAATAGACAAATCCTTTTCTAATACAAAGGCATTAGAAATGCCAAATGATAATTATAACCCTTTGGACAGTGCCCAAAGGATCTGGGTCAGAGTTTCAGAATGAAGAAAGGTTAGACTTTCTCCCGGTTCAGGCTAGATCTAGCCTATCTATTGTAGGTATCAACATAACTGACTATAGTCCTTGCCACCAAAGGGGAAAGGTTGGGCTCCTCACCCCTTTGCCTTGTAGACCACATACCACAACTCTCCCATTTCTGCCCAGGAAGGGCTCCAGGTGGTCTAGGAAGATTCACATCCTTAGCTGTAGGCTTTGGTCCCAGGGTCTCGGTGAGCACTTCTGTCCTCTTGGGATCATTGCTAGTTTGGGCTTGAGGCTTGGGTCCTGGAGGGTAAGTGGGGGCTCCCCCACAGCTGATGAGGATGAATTTGTTGGGCCCATTGCTGCCACTCTCTTTTCCTTTGGCGGTCAATGCTGTGATGATGCTCTGGATATTGGCATTGTTGGGGATGGCCACCACTTGGGTGTTGGGCATGGTGGGGTGGTTAATAATCTTGATCCCAACTGGAAACTTGCAAGAGTTGGACTCTGCCACCTCCTTGGAGGCCTGCACTTGACTAGGCCCTTGCTGGGCAACGGGCCTCTTAGACTCCTCTTCTGATGTTTTACCTGGGGCATTTTGAACAGGAAGGGGCAGCCTTCGTCTTTTGAGAATCAGTGGCCGACGGGGGCTGGTTTTCATTATGAATCCGTGCTTTCACTCTCCATTGAGAAGCACAAGCATGGACCCTGGAAAGTGTAAGAAGCAGCAGGATGTCAGAGAACTGTTAGTTTATGAAAGAGGTTCTGTTAGAGAGAGATGTTCTTCTTCCTATGATTGGGAACATGAGTCCACAGGCCCAGGTGAATGCACCCCGGGCCTTCATAAAGACCCCAGACAATAAGGGGAAGAGTACTACTGACAAAGAAGCTAAAGCTGAAGCAAACAGAAGCAATGTAAGTGGTGAAAGTGAGACTGGGTCGAATGTAGGTCAACTTAGCCAAAAATCTCCTGGAAGCTTGAGAATGTGTGGCTACAGAAACAGGTGGGAAATATACAAAGATGTAGAAATGTCTATTATTGCCTACTAGAGTACAGATCACAGCATGTCTGTAGGAACAGGAATGCTTGAATAGAAGTACATTTGGTAATTAGGAGTCTTGACAAAACTCTGATCCCATAATTCATTCTAGGATAGAGCCTTTATATTTTTATATCATCTTAGTTTATAAATAAAAGGATCAGTGCCCATAGAATCAGAGAAGAAAGGCAGATTGTACTACTGTACTATTGCCACACAACTGAAGAAACCATCCTCAGTTCACAGATAAAAGGGAAACTGCTCAATCCAAAGGCCCATGGTAAAGTTGTGCAGCTTGTGCACTACATAACAGTAAGGGATGCCATTCATTTCACAGGCTATTATCCTTGCATTGATTTTTTTTTTTAAAGTACATTTTTCTTTCACGATTTGCAAAATATTTGTACAGTGACATTCTTATACTTGCATGTACTTATTCATATTTTAACTTTCTAAGCATGTAATTGTATTACTTAATTTCTTTCCCATAACCAAGACTATAGTCCTTATCTCCTGACTACTAAAATGTACTGCCATCAATATGCTAAGGTGGTTTTGTAATGTTAAAAATAGTTTTACCTTTAAAAAACTTTGTGCTTTGTTGATTTTAACTGATATATAGAATACTTTACCATTATGTAAAATTATGTAATCCTATTTAGAGGTACTTTGACAAAAGAATGAGCTGTCTCTTTTTTTAAGACATCTGATATCTCCCTAAAAATGACTGTCACACTCATGTGATATTTGCCATCTACTTCTAGTTCACAGGCCCTCTCCATTCTGCCTCTTCCCTTTCCTTTATATCTAGGTTTCCCCTACCTTCAAATCTCAGTTTTACTTCCACTTCATATTTCAAGCTTCCCTCCTTCTCCCACCAGTCAGTAGATACTATTATTCCCTCCCCAGCCCCAAAAGATATCTTTCTGGTCTAAGGCCTAATTTTCCTTTCTACTCTCTGACCAGCCTCTTCCTATCATTGCCAACACTTTACGTAGCCCAGGAGACTTCCAGAGTGACTCCTCTGACTCCACCCCCATACTGACAAGAGAAACCTTACAGGGTCCTCAAGAACCAGAAGGGTCCTTTAAGATGGTGGAATGGAGATAGTGTGGTATAATGGTTAGAGCACCTGGATAAAGGGAAGTGTGTGGACAGGTTTGTCCTTGTCTTAATGTAGAATCAGTTCGATCTTCATCCTAGCCATAATATGCCTACGAGAGTAGGCCATCCCAACCCTCCAGAGGCTCTGGGTAGGGTGCAGAGGTCAAACTTCAGGGAAAGTCAAGGGATGCTTTGAGAAAAAAGTGAGGACAGGCCAGGGGGTCGGATGCAGAAAAAATTTGCACCCTCTCTCAGACTTTCTCCATCCCAGGTGGCCTCAAACCTCCATTCTTGTCCAGCGCCCTGCTGCTAGACCCCCTGACCTCGGCACCCGAGACCTTGCTTCCTGACTCCGCCAAGGCCCTACCTCTGCCTCCATTCCTCAGCTCCCGCTCACCTCCAGACTGCAGCCGCCGCCGCTGTTGGGCTGTGGCTCCTAGGGCGAGTTCCGGGCTCCTCCAACCTGGAGGCCGAGCCAGGGTCCCGGACGAGGACTCGCGCCAGGCCGGCCGGGTCCCCGGCGGTGCGGGAGGGGTGGGGAATCCCGGGGGATCCCGGGAGGGGAGGGGGTCCCAGGCCAGGGGCCGGGGGTGGGGTCGGGCACCGGAGCTTTCAGTTTGTTCCGCTGTTTGAAATTGGCGCCGGCGGAGCGTTGCGTCACGTGACGGAGCGTCGCCAATCGGCGCCAGCCCTTGTCTCCGCGTTCCGGGCTCGAACGCGGCGGCGGCTGGGGGTATCCGCGGCTGGGACGCTGCGGGGCGGGTAAGGCGGCTGGGCTGGCTCGTGGGGAGGGAGGCGCGGTGGGAGGCCGGGAGGGCGCAGGTGGGGCCCTAGCGGTGGTGGGCCAGCAGGGACAGCTGGAGACCTGGGGCGACGGCGGCGCCTGGGGAGGCCCTCTCGACCTTCTCTCCCTCGAGCGGTCCAGTCGCTTCCCTAATCACCCTAGGGACTCTCCTCCCCGCCTCCCTCGGGATCTTACTATATTTTTAAAGTCCACTTTGGTCGATTTTCTTCCTGAGGGAACTTGTACTCCGCGTATCTCCAACTAACGATCGTCTAGTTTCCCCTACTAGACTGAGTCGTTGAAGGGAGCATCTTAAAAAAATTACACACCGTAAACTCTACCTCAGCTCCAAATCTTCAAGTACTGATCTGTCTCATACATCTCCCCCCCCAACCCCAACTCCCAGTCTTTTAGATATAATAAAGTACTTTGTTGACTTATTCAAAAAAGTTTGTTGAGCACCTACTATGTGCCAGGCCCTGCTAGGATACAGTAGCAGAGGAAGTTCTCTCTGAGTTTACAGTCTAACGGGAGGCGAGGGGAGAACAGCAGTTTTCGAAGAATCAAATAAGCAAATGGAGAATTATAGTTGTGAAGTGATAAATTAGAGGTCATTGATAACTTTGAGTATCTACGATAAGGAAGTCTTGCCTTAGGTAGGTCAGGAAAGGCTTTTCTGATGAACTAAATCTTGGTGTGAAATTTGATGCCTTTATGCGAAGAAGGGAAGGAAACCCTTAAAGGGAATAAGGCGTGAAAGGCTGTGTGGTAGGAGGGACCATGGTGAGTACAAAGGCTGAAGAATCTCTGAGGAGTTTGAGCTAAGAGACCTGAATGGAGTGTGGTGTGAGATGAAGCTGGAACCTGAGGAAGCAGGACCTTAGTCATAACTGAGGAGTTGTTTCTTATCCCAAACTCAAAAATTTGAAGAAGTGAGTCAAGATCAGATTTGCATTTTTAAAAGGTCTCTCTGCAGGGGGTGCCAGAATGGGTTAGGGTAGGCCAGTTAGGCTATTGCAATAATCCAGGCCAGAATTGTTGGACCTTGAGGGGTGGTGGGGAGAGAGGGGGAGAAAGCAAGGAAGAGAGTGAAGAAAGGGACATTATCGAAGACATATTTAAGAGGTAAAATTGACAGCTTGTTGTTGGGTCAGATGGGAGTGGGGAAACAGAAATGTCAAAGTTTCTGGCTGAATAACTAAATGAATGATGGATATCATTCCCTGAGCAAGAGCCCTGGAAGATAGTCACTTTTGTGGTGGGAGTGCAGGGGAAATGATCATGAATCTAGTATTACACATGTTGAGTTTGAGGTGCATTTGAGATATCTAGTTGCTGTCAAGTAAGCAGTGGGATATATGGGTCCTGTGTGGAGAATTCATAGATGAATATATAAATACTTAAGTCATCTACATCTAGATGGTTATTGAAATGTGAGCAGATAATTGCCTAAGAAAGGTGTAGAGAGTGGAGAAGGCTTCAAAGCACAGCCAGAGGGAAAGGCCTTAGATATCAAAAGGGACTGACCTCTAATTGCAGAAGAAAGAATGAAGATGGATATGGGTATATGCAGGATTGCATGTTTGAATTCTGGAAAATGTATTTTCTTTGATGTCTCCTGTATTTGTGAAATAGGAAATAAGGTCATTTGTTGAGAGATAAAGAGTTCTAAAGTTTTAAGAAAGTAGAAACGTTTTAAGAGAATCTTTGTGGAAAATGATCATGAAAACAGTAGGATTGCTGTACAATGTAGTGTTCATTTGAGGCTGGTTAATTTCAGCTCTTCTCACTGTAGCCATTGCTACCACTGTCATCTCTTCACTGGACTTCTGCAGTATAGCCTTTTAGCTAGGTTCTTGCTTCCTTTCTTATCTCCCCTCCCTGCAACCCACCTTTTCTCACAAAGTACCTCAAGTTATTTTTTAAAAATATAAATCAGATTATGTTACTTCCCTGTCCAGAACCTTTCAGTGGCTTCCTATCACATTAAGAATAATTAAAGCCAGATTTCTTAACTTTATGTGTAAAGCCCTGTGTCACATGGACTGGTTTTCATCTCCTACCACTCTCCAGTTCAGTCATGGTGACTTTACTGATTCTTAAATGAGTCAAACATTTTCCCACCTTGTGGTTTTTGCACTTATTGTTCTTGTAACCTGGAATATTCTTTGCTCACATCTTTCTGTTGCTTGTTTGCTCTCTTTTCTTCATGCAGGTCTTTGCTCAAATATCACTTTTCCAGATAAGCTTCCTCTGACAACTCTAAAATATCTCAACTCCTTATCCTGTTTGATTTTTGTTCATGCTTCTTATCATTTCCAACTAGGATGTAACCGCCATGAGGGCAGGGATTTAATTTTGTTCTCGGGTATATATTTTCAGCATCTGGAACAGTGCCTAGCATATAGTAGGCACACAGTAAATATTTGTTGAATGAATGAATGAATAAACAATTGGGTATATTTATCACCTGCTTTCTCCCTAAAAATGGTAGTTCCTTGAGGGTAGACATTTTCTCATTTTTTTCTTTATCTGTATCTCCACTGCCTAGTGACAGGTCAGAGTATGTTACTTTTTTTGTTGTTGACTGAATGAATGAATCATGAATGTATAGCAGAACCAATCTGCACTGTTGTGTGTCTTTCTGGGTCTAAGATGCTCAGCTGCATCTCCCATTTACCTCTACCTATTGCATTCAAACTTCTGTCCCACCATTACATTGACAAAGCTCTACTAAAGTCAATCTAGTTACTAGGTTCAGTGGATACTTTTTCAGACTTTTTATTACTTTCTGGGTCCTGTTGACCCTGCCTCTTCTCCAGCTTCCCATCTCCACTGACACAGCCAGGTTCAGGCCTCATCATTTTTCACTTAGATAACGCAGTAACCTCCTAAAACTGGTCCCCTTACTTCCACAGTACTTTTCTCCTTTTACACTGTTGTCAGGATGATCTGTCTAAAAGACAAAAACAAACAAAAACCAATTTTGATATTTACAAGACAATTGAAAATTTGAACATTTCTGGATATTTGATAATATTAAGGACTACACATATATGTTGTGTTAATGTGAATGACAGAACGATATAATGACTGGGAATATCATATTTTCTTCAAGTAATGCAGAGATAGATGATGTGGTTAGGGGTGTGGATGGGTCAGGATTGACCATGGTTTGATGGTTGTTGGAGCTAGGTGATGGGTACATGTGGGCTTATTATATTATTTGGTCTACTTTTGTATATGTTCAAGATTATTTGGGGTAAAAAGTTGAAAATTCGAGTGTAAGCATATCTTTCGCTTTAAAAGCCTCGATGAGCCTATGGTCATGCCACCTTGAACAAGCCCGATCCCATCTGATCTCGGAAGCTAAGCAGGGTCAGGCCTGGTTAGTACTTGGATGAGAGACCATTAGGAAGACCAGGTGCTGTAGGCGTAAAAAATAAAAAATAAGGGATTGTAAGCTGACAAGGTCCTTGCAATATGTTAGGTCAACCAAAGTTTGCCTTGCCTAAAAAATACAATAATAAAATAAACCCTCAATGATTACTTAGGCTAAAGCCCAAACTCTTATGGCACACCTGGTTTTTCTGACCTGACCCTGACACTATGTCCAGCCTCAAATCTTGCTTGAGAATTTTCTTTTCATACCCTGTGTCCAGCTACATGAAGTCTGTGATTCCCTGAATTTGCATGCTCCATGTCTGTGCTTTGTATATGCTGTTCCTCAGCCTGGAGTGCCCTCCCTGCTTTTTGGCCCTTCAGACCTAGATCAGTTGTCACCCTCTCTAGAAAGCTTACTCTATGATGAGCGGAAGCATTTGTCTCATTATTGTAATTGTCTGCCTCTATTAGACTCTTAGCTCTTTGAAACGGGGACAGTCTGACCTCTGCGTTTCTACAATTGTTTAGCACTTAATAAATGATCATGGAATAAATTGTTATTCATCTTTAAATTCCAAGCACCCAGCATGGCACTTTACACATGCTTGATAAATGTTCATTGAACAAACGTTGAATGTGAACTACTGTGTTTTAACTTGGTGGTGTAGGTATAGAAAGCTGTGCTCCACACAAACTTGAGTTATGGGTAGTAAATTGATGGTAGAACTGGCTGGCAGAGTATGAGAGAGAGCTTTTGTTTCTTGTCACAGGCATGGGTTGGAACTGGAGTCTCTCCCAGAACCTGACTACAACCAGCACAATGTGGTTACTAACCGCTCTTCATTCACATATTGATGCCTCCCAGAAAAAAACGCCGCCAAACGTCCCAGAAAGCCCAGCTGCTGTTCCACCAACAGCCACTGGAGGGCTCCAAACATCGCTATAGATCGCCACAGCTTCCCATCACCCACACCAGAAGGGTGCCCAGCAAGCCCATTGACCACACAACCATCACTTCCTGGGTAGGCCATGGATTCTTACTTTGATTTTTACTGTTAGGTTTCTCAGAATACTGACTCTTCTGCTCCTTGAACCAGGACCTCCAGAGAATAAGATTCATGGAGGCAGGGACAAAAAGGAAATAATACTTTTGGTTTGTCATCAGCCATCTCTTCTGGTACATATTCTTTTGTAAGTTCAAACTGAGTCATGGATTGGTTGGAATTGGAGTCTTCCCTCCTTCCCCCATTCTTCTGAAAGAGTTCAATTTAAAAATGTCACTGCCCAATAGCTGAGTAAGAAAACCAGGTAAATGGCAGAACTAATAAAAAATAAGATTGTTTCCTGAGCTTCATGTGAGAAGTATTTAGCTAGGTCCTCTATATACTGTTTAATAGATTGACCCCTCCCACACACACAAAAAAACAACTTCACAGAAGTGGCACATGTCATAGTTTGACAGTTTAAAAGCCCTGGAAAGAGAATATAACTACTATATGTTAGGGAAGTAGTATAGCAAAAGGGCCAGACAAAAGCATAAACTCCACTTAGGAGTGCTTAATAAATATAACTTGTTCAGGATTGCTTAGAAGAACCATAATACTTGCTTCATGATTGTAGAAGAAACTTAAATGTTAGAATCCCTATGAATGAGAAGAGGAATGAACATTTATTGAGAATTCATTACATGCCAGGTCCTGTGCCACTTGCTTTCCATATGTGATCTCACTATTCTTGCAGTCAGCCATTCAATTCTTTATCAGGGGCCCTCTTTGTGCAGGTACTCTGTTAGGTGCTGGGGATCAATGCTGAATAAGACTGCTGGTGTCTGCCCTCAAAGTTTAAAGATAAACAAGTTGCAGTTGTATGGTATGATAAAGTAACTGAGGTGTTGTCCTCTTTCTTACACTTGAGGAAACTGAAAACCAGAGAGACTGAAGAGATTGCCCAAGCTCATATTTTTTTCTATTACTATCCTATTATCCTATTTTTTTCTATTACTATCCTATTCTATTGTTTTGTGTCCATTATTGTAGTGGGTCCCATTTAGGATTCTGATCTCTGGTCATTGGATATAGTTTCTTCTCTTAGGTTTGTACTTGGTACTTGGTTCTCCTCACTTTTTTTTTTTTTAATCCTTAGGTATCACCTCAGTTTGATAGAACAGCAGAAAGCTGGTTCCCAGCCAAACGGAAACAGAAATGTCATCACCGAGACCAAGCAAGACATTCAAGTCGAAAGTCTACCACTTCCAAGTTTCCACATCTAACATTTGAGAGTCCACAGTCTTCTTCCAGCTCAGCCACACTTGGGATCCCCTTAACCAGGGAGTGCCCTGATCAATCTGAAAAGGACATTTCCAGAAGGCCCTTAGTTCCAGTGCTCAGTCCCCAAAGCTGTGGGGAACTGTCAGCACATGCACTTCAAAACTTACCTTTTGTGTTCATTGCACCTGATATCCAGACTCCAGAGTCATCTTTTATAAATGAGGGGCCCGCTTCCCCAGGTCAGAGGGAAAACAGCCTGCCAAGCTGCTCCCTTCACACTAGTACTCCCGAGAGCCCAGAGCCTGGGCCTGTTCTGGTTAAAGACACTCCTGAGGAGAAGTATGGGGTAAAGGTCACATGGAGGAGACGACAGCACCTGTTTACTTACCTCAGGGAGAGAGGGAAGCTGAACAAAAGCCAGTTCCTTGTGAAAAATTGACTGGATTTCTCAGACATCTATAATCTCAAGAAACTGATTGCTGGTTTCATAGAGTTGCTAAAGTCACTTTTCTGGCTCACAAAAGAGTACACATCAAGAGAATAAAATAGAAATAATACCAATAACATTAGTAGAGAAAAGATATTTTAACTAGAGCCCTAGAGTCATAGCGAATTCAGTTTCTAGATTTGCTTTTTAAAATATCTTGTTACATACAGTTTTCAGTATCATAAACAGTTCAATTTATATTTTTCTTGTATTAACTGTTTAAAATTTTAAAATATCTTGTAATAGTTTAAAATGTGTGTAAATAAATGGTTGCAGAAAGTTTTTAAGAGAATGCTGCTTCTGGCTGCCAATAATGCAGCAATACTGTCCCTTCTACAAAAGTTCTTTCTTAATTGATTGCTTTAACTACTACTCATTAATCCTTTAATAACCTCATTTAAACTAATTCATTCCACATTTTTGAGTACCAACTCTTGGGCTCAGTGGCAGCTTCCTCTATGACCTGATGAATGGAAAAAAAAATCAAAGCAAATTCTGACGTTTTATAGCTGAGCTGCTACCTGTGCAACCTGGGCTCATCTGAAAGGGCAAGATGATGAAAGGACAGCAAGCCCTGTTTTAGTGACTACAGTAGGATTAGGCGAGATAAAGGGAGACATGGATAAGTTACTTAGGTTGCTGTATTTTCATTTTTTAGTTCCAACCTAAGTTAAATAGGGTAGGAAAATGATTTCTTGGAGTAACTGTTTAAAATGTATGTAGATAAACGTGGAAACTTTTCAGAGAATACAACTTATCGTAATTAACGCAAGACTGCCCAGTCAACAAAATGTCTCCATTGTCTTTTCACCAATACAAATAGTATCTCATTCAACTCCATTCATTCAGCTTTGAGAATCTACTCTGTCAGCCAGAGCTGACAAGCAAGGATTATTCTGTTTGTTATGTAGATGAGAATTTGAAGCACAGGTAATGAACCAGGTTCAGGGTCACACAGTGAGTGGAAGCTTACCCGACGAGTGCAATGCTCTGTTCTCCTGGCTTGTGCTAAATTTTAGGCCTCTTAGACATTCAAAACCAACGTGAAACAACTTTGACCTCAGAATGCCATAAGCTAAATTCAATGTGCAATAACTTTTGTTAGGATGTTTTGTAGGGGCTATAATACTACACATAAATTGGTAGTGAGAAAGGAAGTGATGGTTGAGAACAAGATTTATTGGAAACTAGAGTATGGATTTAGAGAGTGGATTTCCTTAAGGTATTTGGATGCGTGAAGATGGTCCATAGACTGTACAGAGACAGGTAAATGGTAAAAATTCTTAGTCTGTAGAGCAGGTCTAGGAATACTCTAAAAGTTTGGGCTGGAGTCGGGAGGTTGGAGTTCTGTGCAGTTGGAGTGAGAGAGCAGCATTTTCATTGAGAATGACTGCTGGAGAGGCTACAAGTGTGGTTCCGTTAGGCTCTGGGGTCAGGGAAAGGTCGGATTGTGAGGGAGCCGGCAGAGGTCTGTAAATCCTAATGTTACAGACCTCGGGAAGTGCTCTGGGTGGTTTCTGTGTACAAGTGGCGGAGGTGCAGGTAGGCCGCTCCGTGTGTGGCGGTTAGTGGGGGGATAGGCGGTTCTTCTGGCAGACTGGCCTCCCCGCCGCTGGGAGCCAGCGCCGCCGATGGGACCACATTCTCCCTCCAACCCCTACGGGGAAAGCGCTCCAGGGACCCAGCCCTGGAGCGTCATCCCCACTCTCGCGCAGGCGCCTTTAACTCCCGGTTCCTCCGCCCCTTAGATACCCTCCCGCAACGCCGGGCGGCAGCAAGAGCCAATAAAAGAGGAGGGGCGGGCCCATGGACCAATAGGCGGTGGCGACAGTGCGCGGTTGGTTGCTAGGGGGCGGGGCCTGGCTGCCCGCCAGGCTTGCCACCCTAGCAGCGGAGTGGTGGGGTCTGTACGTGGTGGCCACTTTCTCAGCCGCGAGGATGGAGGCGTCGCGCTGCCGACTTGGACCCCGCGGGGACAGGTCAGAGAGAGGTGGTGGCTGGTCTCGTCTTGAGCGGGGCGGAGGGCCGAAGCGAGACAGTGGCGGTCCTCTCTGGGAGCTGAAGGAGAGGGAGCTGGGCTCAGGTCCGAGAGATTGATATGGAGCCCCCTCTTCCCTCCGCGGTGGAGGACCCCCTTTTCCGAGGGGAGAGGTGGAGAGTGGCGGCTCCGCAGCCTGCATTGAAAGCAGGGACTTGGTGTTCAGTCCATGCTTGGAAAACTCTTCGAATTTTCGTTGCGAGTTCGCCTTGCCCTCTGTGGGCCTCGGTTTCTCAAAATGCGTTAGCCCTGCTTCTCACGGACTGCCTAGGAGTGTCATAGCAGATTGGATGAAGTCTTTCCTGGGGGAGTCGAAGAAGATTGTGGGTGATATTTAATAATTTGCTCTAATGCAACTGCTTTTGGCAATGCCGAATTCTGGAACACAGTCCGAGGGCTGAAAATGCAAAACTATTCCTTTCTTTTTATTTGCTTTATAGTAATCTTATTCCTGGTTGGCTGTCTTATTTGCAACCTACCATAACGTCTCGTTTGTGCTCCTCTTTCTCTGCCATATCCCTTTTTTTGTGACTCCCTCAAAATAAAACTATCCGAAACCTCAGCCTGTCAATTTCTAGTTTTCCAGGTTATTGAAAAGTTAATGGGGAGCGGCGTGAAATCGTTGGTTTAAAACTTTATTGCCCGAAGATTTAAATCACATATACCAACTGTATTCCTTTTTTGTTGCATTACCACGGCAAATAAAGGTTTAGCATGTAAGGACTTAGTCTTATGTTTAGAATTAGTAGATATTCAAGCGATTTGAAATCATTTAAAAATGTCACAAAGGAGGTGTTGGGATAAACACCCATTTCTCTCATCAGGTTTTATTTAGACAATTCACTGCACTTTTTTTCGAGTCTGGAGAGAAATCCACATTTACAGGTATAAATATGGAGATGCAAGGAGGATGTAAAGCTAAAATTGAGCGTTTTAGTTGAATTCAGATCGTATTTGTTCAGTTGTTCAGATTCAGTAAATCTTAATTGAATGAATTTAAGGCAGTAAATTTCATGGGTACCAGATGACTCATGATTATTGGGGAAAAAATGGAATTGACTTTGAAATTGAGAACGGTTAATTCACTGGACCTGAAGTTTAAAGGGATAATTTGAAAAAGTTTTTTCCCTCTTTTTCCTCCCAAAGAAACCAACTCTTTAATTTAGAAATTGGCATCAAAGGGAAATGTATGAATCACCAAATGTTTCTCTTGCCCTAGGTAATATTAGCGCATCCTCTATTACTATTTAAGTCATTTGTTGTTGAAAGGGAGTGGAATGTGTCTTGCTTTTTTGGCTCTAGGTTGTGTTTAAGTTTTTCATGAAATACATTGATAGAGTTTTTGGCATTGATACCTTTCAAAGTGAAGTACACATATGACTTGTAAGTTTCCCGTGATTTTTTTCTTCTTCAAATTATGTGATTGTTTCACCATGAGGCAGAGTCATTTTTAACAAAGTAAAAAATTATTAACAAATAAACTTCAAATATTTTTCCTACATCAAATATTTATTGAAAATTTGGAATGGTATTTGAAACAACACTCAGGGCTTTTGTTGAGGCTAGGCATTTGATATTATAGATCCCCTGGGTATGACAGTGCTGGAATTTGAGCTTTCTGGCCTTTTGTTCCTGATCAAGAATTGAAGGTGTGATGAAAGAGACTGACTGCTCAGTGTGATGTAACCTTGTGACCCAGAGCTGACTGAGAAATCCTAGTCTATGTTTTATTCTGTGCCATGATTTCTCTTTGGAAATATGAGCAGTAGTAGTGGCTGGAGGTTATGAGTTGGCCAGGCTTGTTATCGTTTCTCATGTTCTTCCCTTTTTAAATGTTTTATCAGATCAATGAATTGTTGGCAGACAGACTTACCCAATGCTTAAAAATACTTAGATTAACTGATACATGACTATAGTATGTTTGGCAAATATAAAAATGTGTAACATGCATGTACTTCTCCAATTGTGAAGTCTATATGTAGATCTAGAAAGGAAAGAATAATCCCTGTAATAAATTTCTTTTTTTCCAAGATCTTTCTGTTTGCTCTGAATTTGTACCCACTTGAAAGAAGAGGTTAATGTTTCTTCTTACCAAGAGGGAAATTATGCTTGAATTACTCAGGAGGAATTGAAGCTGCTTTGCTTTTTTGAGGACTTTATTTGAGGATTTTAGGACTAAAAGAGGCTTCAATCATTCCCTTAGTTTTATTTGAGAGTGTAGTTCCACAGTGGAATTGTTAAGGCTTCTCTCAAACAAGAATTTTCTGTTGTCTCCTTTTGCTTTAGCTCCTCTGAGTCAGTTCACTAGGAATAATGTCTTTCTAAAACTGCTAAATCTATTCTCCCTCATCATTATTACTGTTAGCAATAATGAAAGCTGCAACATTTTCCTGGCCCGGTTAAAGCTTAAATCCACCTATGCCTGAGAGAAGACACACTATCCACGTGCTGATTGATATGCTGTCCTTATTCACTCTCAATACTATGAGTCTTTATTATGGGATTGTCATCTCTGCCTTTCTTTGAACTTCTGTGAAAATATTAATAATCATTTGAGTCACAGGACCTCTGGAGGATCACCGTTCTGAAAAGGATTATAGTAGTGCTTTTATTGTTTATAAGATGGCACTTGCTGTTTTACCACAAGGCTTTGTGGTGAGGGGTGAAACACTGAAGCTTCCACTGGGTTCCTGAGTTCCAATCCCAGCTTTTTCTCTCTCTCTAGCAGTGTGTTCTTGAGGAGCTTATCTCCTTTGGCTTCAGTTTTCTCCCCTGGAAAATGAGGGCTTGTTTGGATTCCCTCAGTGGTTTGTAATCAGTAAAGTAACAAATATATACATTTAAACTGCATATGGTTCAAATTTCAAAAGGTACAAAATGATATTCAGTGAAAAGTATATTTTTTCTCATCTCTATGTGACCTAGTACATTCATTAGTAGGTTTCTTAGGGGGCCTTTTATAAATATTCTGTATATTAAATATTCTTTTCCAAACTTAAAATTTGACGATTTTGAGTTTTAGGGTATGATATAATAATCTAAACTCCGATATCTACTTTCATCATGGGCAACATCTATTTTTAGAATATGAACTATAGTTGCAAGTTTTAATTTTTTCTATGATAATTAATGTATAGAAAATAGGACTAAGAAGAAAATTTTTTTTAGATAGGCTTCTGGAAAAATAAATCATTCTATTTAGCTTTGGAGGAAGAAACTTCAGTAAATCCATAGTTTGCCTTTGAATTTAGGTTTTAGAATAAAACACGTTTAATAAAGGATTGACTTATTTTCCCGTTGAAACCTAGTATAATTTTGTTATGGCGATTTGTTATGTCATATAAGCTAGAGACAAAGTAGAGAGGAGTATTTTGACTGAGTAAAGTTCTTAAACTTTTAAAAAGGGAAGATCTGTCAAGATAAAATGATCAATAATAATGGCTTACATTTGTATATTCTTTGCAGTATTCATATTGCTTTCACACATTTGATCTCTTGAGCTTCATGACTTTTAAGGAGAGAAGGGCTGGTGTCATTTTTATTTTATAAATGGGGAAATTAAGGCTCAGAAAGGGTGTGATATACCTAAGGTCACACGACAATTAATTGGTGTAGTTAAAAGTAAAATTCACAAGTAAAATTCAGGCTTTTAACTTATAGTTTCCTCTTCTTTTTCTCATGTATTTTCAAAATATCTGTTTAAGATATTCTGGATGCCATTCATGCATGTAAATGACCAACTAATACTGACTACATTCTAGTTATTTTTTGGGAGAGCAGTTGAAGAAATCAGACATTTTAGTGAAGTACAATGAGTATTAATTTCATCCAGTGGAAAGGGAGAGGAGATATTTATTTGGTATTGTTAGGCAAAGAAATGGACTTTCATATTATACACAAGAAAAAGAAGGGAAATGGTAGTGTGCTTGAAGAGAGAAAATGTAACCCCTGAATAAAGGAAAATCAGACAAAAGGTAGAATGAACATAGATTCTGAGTAATGTCCCTTTTTAAATCTATGAAGAATAGATAGATTCTTTTAACTTCTGGATCAAATTATACATTCTAAATAACCTTTCTGTTTGGTTCACTTAAGAGAATGCTTTTTGTGTTTGCTATGTGGAACATGCAAAATGAAGAGGGTTCACTCAAAGTAATTATCCTCACTGCATTCTTTGGGGCCAAATGAATGATCTAGTCTGTTGCCAACTTTTCCTTCTTGTTGCCTCTCTTCCCGTAAGCAATTCTCTCTTCTTTCTGATTGCTTCTAATAAACAGGCCTCTTAGGAAATGCATTTTCCTTCCCTAGCTTCAATTAAGGTAGTTCCAGATTGTGGAGTCATTCAAGCAGAGGACAGCTGGGCCTAGAATACTAACATTTTTTTTCTCAGATGAGAAAAGATAGACTTCAAAGGAATCTTTTCTGGCAGTTCTAATTTGATTTTTCCTAGAAACAATGTTTTGTTCTAGCCAGATGTGTTCTAGGTGTCTTATTTAGGATTCGAACAAAGTGAATCTATTTGTCAATTGATTTAGAGACAATAACTTTATTCATAGCTATTGCCCCAATGGGCACAATGAAATATAATGACCTTTTCATAATATCTACTGTAATCAACTCCTCCCAAGGGCTTCTTCACAATCCATTTATTGGAGTAGAAATTCTGCTCTACCTAAAAATACCAGATGAACTGACATTTTTATGGAAAAGATTCTTGGTAGACTTATTGAAATACCATAATAATGGAATTCTAGACTCCTCTGACCATTTGAATTTATGTGATCAATGGTGCAGTTTAGCATGCTGAGGTAGATGTGAGTGAGACTCATGATTGAATTCTAGATCATTCACTGATCAGGGATGTGACCTTAAGCAAATAGCTTCATATCTGGGTTTCAGATACCTCTGTAAAATGGGATAATAGGTTTATTGTGAGAATTATATGAAATAATATGTAGAGTAGTACAGTTTCTGGCACAGTTGTTATTCACTCAATGGAACTACTGCAACTGGCAACATGACAGCATATTAACAATGCGTCAGTATCTATAAATGCCCATTTTGAAGTGGAGCAGTTATCACCCATTCTTGTTGCTTAGTCCCTTGCATGTACATGATTACACAGTAGGTGTTTAGTAAGTATTTACAGGTGATAAAGATGAATGTAAAGCTGAAGGGCTCTCTGTAATTTGGATCAGTCAATTTAAGCTGGTCAGGTGAGACAAAGAATATAAAGCCAATTAAAGCACAATTCAACAATTAACAGTAAATTTACTTATGAAAATAGCAGGAGTGGTAGGCAAAATTATGTAGCTAAAATTATATCCATTGTTTTTGAGTTCAAGATTTTTTTTTTACTGTTCTTTTTTTCTCATCTTTATTGAAATATAATAGACAATTAGTTGCTTGTATTTACATTGTACAATTCAATGAGTTTTTTTCAATTATAGTTGACATACAATAATATACCAGTTTCAGTTGTATAGCATAGTGATCAGAGATCCACATAACTTGCAAAGCGATCACCCCACTAAATCTAGTATCCCTCTTCCCCTTACATATTTATTAAACATTAACCATCTTCCCCATGCTATACTCTACATCTCAATGTCTATTCTGCAGCTGTCCATTTGTACCTCTTAATCCCTTTGCCTTTTTTTGTCCCCCCAATCTTCCTCTCATCTAGTATCCCTCTAAATATTCTCTGTATCTACGAGTTTATTTCTGCTTTTGTTGTTGTTGTTGTTAATTTTGTTCTTTAGATTCCACATGTATGTGAAATCATGCGATATTTGTCTTTCTCTATCCGACCCATTTCATTCAGCACAATACCCTCTAGGTTCATCAAGGCAATATATTTTTCCATTCCCTTCCTTTTAGTCTGTGTGTGTTTTTTAATCTGTAGTGAGTCTCTTATAGGCAGCATATGTAGTGCTCTTGTTTTCTTATCTGTACCACCACTCTATCTTTTGGTTGGAGTACTTAATTCTTTTTCATTTGAGGTACTTGTTGATAGGTATGTAGTTATTACTGTTCTTTATTCCTGTTTGTTTGTTTGTTTTTTTAAATGCCAACAGCACCTGGTATTCCTAGGTGGTCTCCCATCCAAGTACTAACCAGGCCCAACCCTGCTTAGTTTCTGAGATCAGACGAGATTGGGTGTGTTCAGGGTGACATGGCCTAGTCTCTTTATTCCTGTTTTTGATACATGTTTTTTCTTCTTAAAGAAGTTCCTCCAGCATTTCTTGTAATACTGGCTTGGCGATGATAAATTCCTTTAGCTTATTTTTGTCTGGGAATTTATTTATCTGTCCTTCAACTCTAAATGATAGCTTTGCTGGATAAAGTAGTCTTGGTTGTAGATCCTGGGTTTTCATCACATCTAATATTTTGTGCCAAGCCCTTCTGTCGTGCCAGTCTTATTGGTGCTCCCTTGTAGGTAACTAACTGTTTTACTCTTACTGCTTTTAAGATTCTTTCTTTGTATTTAATCTTTGGCATTTTAATTATGATGTGTCTTGGTGTGGGCCTCTTTGGATCCCTGATTTTTGGGACTCCCTGAGCTTCCTGGGGTTTTATGTCTATTTCCTTTACTAGGTTAAGGAAGTTTTCCATTATTATTTCTTCAAATAGCTCTTCAATGTCTTGTTTTCCTTCCGGTACCCTTATGACATGGATATTTTTACCTTTAATAGTGTCCCATAGTCTCCTTAAATTATTATAGTCTTGGCTTTTTTCTTGCCATTCTGATTGAGTGTCCTTGGCTTTCCCATCACCTATATAGGTCACCTTGTCTTCTACTTTATTCACTTTGTTTATTCCATTTAATATACTTCTCATCTCAGATAATGTGTTTTTCATTTCCGACTGTTTCCCTTTTATAATTTCCACTTCCACTTTATGTTTTTTTTATCTTTTTGTTAAAGTTCTCACTGAATTCAGCTACACTTCCCATAAGTTCACTGAGCACCTTTACAACCAGTGTTTTGAACTCTTCATCTGTTAGATTGCTCAACTCCATTATTTCTGGATCTCTGTTCTGTTCTCACATGCTTTCTGCTTCCTTGTCTTCCCATTTTGGCTGCCTTTCTGTGTCTGTTTCTATGTATTAAGCAAAGCTCCTAAGTCTCTCAGTCTTATTAGTGCGGCTTTGTGTCCAGTGGCACAGTCCTGAGAGGGGTTCAGCTGCAGGCCAATTTTAGCCCCAGCCTGCGCCCTCTGGTGCCACCTGTTAAGATTCAGCAAGCAGTTCACAGATGCTGTGCTTATAGTTGCTTCAAAAGGCCACACCAGAAACCGAGGCCTGCTGCCTCCAGTGTGAGTCTAGGCGCTGCTCAGCAAGGGGCAGCTGAGGATATACCTGGATGTGGCTTGGGTGGGGCCGCGAGTTGGGGGAGGCAGGGTTTCAGGGAATCCTTTGGGCAGAGTGACCTCTGTCATCCAGTTTGATGACGTCCTGGCTATGGCGGTGCTCCGTCTGCACACTTGGAGCGGGGAGTGCTCTAGAGAGGAACAGTGGATACCGCTGGGACTTATGTACAGGAAGAGTCTAGTCTTGGCCCTCACTCGGACAACTCAATGTCCCCCAGTAAGTCCCTGGTGTCTCCTGCGCAGCTGAACCTGCACTGGTGTTCAGAGTGAGCAGGTCCATCACCACGAAAGTCCGCTAGCCAACAGGGCCCCTTTAAGAGGCTTCTACAACTGCCTGCTGCTGCAGCTTCCCACCCCGTCCTACCTTCTACCATTGCAGGGTGATTTTCTTAGATTTCTCCCTAGTTGTATGTCTTGTTTATCTAGATCCCAGGCTATTTTCCTTGCTGTTTGTTCCTTGTTTCTGTCACAACTTTGATTTGGTTGCCAGAGGGATAAACTGTCATCAATGTCATTTTTTTTCTCCCTCAGTTCAAGATTTTTACTGGCAATTGTGATAGGGAATTGCCACAAAAACTTTATCGAAAGTGTGTAATAAAAATAATTTTGATTGACAGGTATAAGAGTTCTGGTTAGCAAAGTATAATTGAATGTATAATTGGAAGATATACCACCTTGGAGGTGCAAAATAATCATCATTAGGTTTCACTTGGAAATTAGGATTACAATAAGTTAAAATTTAAGAATGTGTTTAAAAATCACTGCTACCAGCTTTTCTCACATAGAATAACAATTTCAGACTGATTATTCCTGTCCAACGAAACTAAAGATTTGTTATGTGATATAACTGATACTAAGAATAGTTTGAAACATTGTCCCATTAAGTATATAACTGGTGGGAAAATAAATGAGAAAACCAAAGAACAGAGCAGAAGCCTCTATCATCTCAGCAACAGGGTTGATTGTACCTTAAGAGATTTGCTTTTTTGAAAGGCTATTGTAATGTGTACAGCCAGTAGGGTAGGTACTATTTTATTAAATCTCTGAAAGAGTCCTCCAAAGTTTAAAATTAAAAATCAGAGTTTTTTTCTTTTTTTAAGAAAATGGTTTTAGGCTTACCTATGTTGAAATTATTTCATAATTAGGCAAGGTAATCAGGTGATCATTTATTATCTTCTTATTTTGTCACTCTACCATTATAAAATGGGGATGACAATATATAATTTTTACTTACTTTGCAAAGTCAAAGCAAGGGATGTTGAATTATAGCATTTCTTTAAGGAGAAGGATCTTTTTCATGTAACTTTAAAATTCATTTATTAAACGTTTCACATCCTTCATATTCCAGGCACCATGTTTCATTAGTAATGTTGGGTAATGTTAGAAAGTTATGATGCTTGTAAGTTTCTTTTGTAATTTTGCTTTTCTTTTGAGTGTTAAGTGTTGTCTAAAGTCATGAAAGCAAAAAAAAAAAAAAAAAAAATCATGAAAGTAATTACTATGTATATCACTTAAGAGCTTATCAGAGGCATTGTTTTAGTAGTTGCTCAGTTTAGTGAAAACAAGAGAATTCCCAGAGAAGTGCAGAGTGGATCTCTGGATACCACAGGTTATAGCATAAACACCATATAAAAGACACTGATGTGGGTACATTTAGCTTCTTTACCCACAAGCTTCATTTGAACCAGAAGCGTGCATCTACTTCCTTAATAGATCCCTGCCAGAATGTCAGTGTCTTCCCAAAGCACATCAAGTTGCTCTTGAGAGTGTTCTGAGAATTCATGTTGCTAACTGTGATAATGGCATCATTTTCAATTTCTAGTTTAAAAATAATCAACAAAACTTAGTCATTTTTTTTTTTTTCATTTTAAAGTGCAACCATTTGGAGAGTTCAAATACATTTTGAGTGAGCGTGTGCAGCAATTAGTACAGATCAAAAGCATGTGCTCGTAACTCATACAACTTTGATTTGTGATGATTTATATGTTGATTAACACAGCAGAACATTGCTGGCTCCTATAGTAATTTCAACCATTTCTTGTTTCAAATTGTTTTATTCTTAGTCACATTTAATGGGCCAAAAAGTCTATTTTTAATATATATTTTAAAATGTCTTTACATGGTGCAAAATTCAAAAGGATCAAAAGGGTATGTAATGAAAAGTAAGGCTGCTTCCTATCCCCTGCCTATTTAGTTTTCTGCCCTGAAGGCAACTCTGATCCAGCTTACTGTGTATCCTTCCGAAGATATTCTCTGCATTTCAAATGGAATATATATATATATTTTTCCTTCTGTAAGTGGTAGCAAATAGTACTCCACATTGTTTTGTACTTTGCTCTTTTCCAATCATTAAAACGTCTTGGAAATAATTTCAAATTGGTACTTTTGTGTTTCTGAATATATCAGTGCAACAGTAATAGCTACAAAGTCATATAAAGTTTAATTTAGCATACTGGACAGTTGGGTAAAGTCAGGAAGTAATATGTAAATAAGGAACATAAAAACATTCTAAATTTGCCTAAAGATGAGTTTCTCTAAGAGTATAAATTACTTTTATTAGTAATCAGTAATATTATCTTTCATACCAATGTATTTTTAATATTTCAGAAACTAATATTCAAAGGAGTAAGTATGCAATCATTTCAGTTAGGCTTTTATTGTGAATAAGGAAATAATGAAACTCTAGGAAATGGCAATTTATGTGTTTAAATTGTTCTTGTCCTTTCTGTTTATTTTGTCTGTCAACTTAGTGGCTTTTCTTTATACTGATGAGAAAATTCACAAGGAAGGGTGTGTTGTTTAAAAATATAATAGAGTTGAGGTAGCAGGAAACAAGAATGATTATTCACTGTGCTCTGTAGAGAGGAATTGAGGAATTTTTTGCATTTGTGTTTCTATGTCAACTCTAGAAGAAACTCTCCAGGAGTTGTGAGCATTAAAACCTGCTTCAGTCATTGACTTTCATTGTTGTTGTTTTTTTTTTAATTCAGTCTTAGGGTTCTTGTCAATATTTTGCAGTCTTAAATTACCTTCTCTTTGGTATTTAGACATCTGACTTCCCATAGAAAGGCATGAAATTCAGAATGACATTGATAATTGAAAAGAATGGTCAGGAAAAAACAGAAAGAAGCCCCGAGAAACAAAGACCAGGAACTGTATTTGGGGGGGGGGGAGGAATCTCTTCATTGGTGTTAGCAAAGGTCTGATATTTGTTAAAGTAAACCTTTGCTGAGCAACTCCAGGGATGTGTCTACAGTGGCAATATGGGGGTGGAGACGGGGTTGAGGGGATGCTTCTGTGTTTCTTTTCCATTCATTTTCTTGTCTCTTTCATTCCTCTGCATCTTTTCAGCAATTATCAATTCATACCCATAGGCACATTTATAAGTGTTTATCATATGTATATAAAAATAATGAACTCTTGTATGTAGTTTATACATTTATTCTGATTTCTTTGTTATATATGCTGTATATATATCTCACTGGTGTACATGCCAAAATTCCTTGGGAGTGGGAAGTGAGGAAGTACAAAATTTCACAATATGACAAAATATCATGACTCAGTGATTGGGAAGAAATATATTAAAGTATCAGGTGTATTATTTTGAAAGGCATATGGAAATTTAGGCATTTCAGAAGAGTTCTAAGGGAAAAATTTTTAAAGAGTTGTATCGTGACAGTATCTTTAAAAATATGAAGCAAAATAACATTGCATTGGTTTATGGTGTAGTTGTTCTCTTCTGCTACAGAGAGTTATATATCTCCAGATATTTTTTCTTAGATCTCAACTTTTTGTCTTTTCTGTTAGAAAGTTAGAATTAGAGGTGGCAGTTGAAGCTGTACTATTAATTTGTGTTGGCTTTTTAGTAGTTGTCACTATTCTTGCTTACAAGTAAAATGTGAAGTACCATATTCTTAATATAGTGGTTGAGAGCACAGGCGATGGAAACTAGACTGCCAGGGTTTGGATCCTGGTTCTACTTGCTGATTGTGGGACCACGTAATTTAGCTGTGCCTCAGTTTCCTTAGCTGTAAAATAGAGATAGAGATTGAATTACTTAAGTAAATAACCTTTACTGAGAGCAGATCTTTGATCTCTCAGATCCAATTTAAAAATCCCAGGAGAGTCTGATTACTTCATCTTGGGTCAGGTGTCTACCTCAGTCTATCAGTTTATGGCCATGGAGACACAGCTGTATGGCATACATGAGCTAGAGGTCCAGTCTTGTCAGAGATAGGCATTTATTTTGGTCAGGTGGAATCCCCAGAAGGTGCTTTTTAGTATTGACACTATCTTTTTATTAACAGATTTTATTTTTAAAGCAGTTTTAGGCTTATAGAAAAATGAACAGAAAGTACAGAGTTCCCATATATGCCCTCACCACACCCCAATCACCCCTATTAGTAACATCTTGCATAGTGTAGTATATACCTTACAATTAATACTTTTAAAAATAACCCTGTTGCTTAACCCTGTACTACCTACTTTAAATCTTGTAACAAACCCTTTCTGCCATTTGGAGTATGGCTGAATTGTCACTTAGTCTACCAAGTCTCCAATGACCCTCATCAAATCACATAATAGTTCATCTATACCTTATTACTTCAGTCTGTGCACTTATGATTTAGTCTTATCTCATTAGTCCCTGTGTTCCTCGAGGGAAAGATCTGTGTCTGATAAATCAGAATCACCCACAGCAACCATCACAATGCTTTGTACTTAATTTATCCTCCATAAAAATGTTTTTAATGCATGCATAAGTGAATAATGAATGGCAGTGGTATAGTAGGAAGACCAGGTGATTAGAATCAGGAGACCTAGATTCTGATTTGTGACCTTCGACAAGGACAAATCTAAAGTCAGTTAACGCTCTGCAGGGAGAGGATATCTTAATGAAATTAAAGTTCCTTGCAGTCCTCTACTAGACACTTAGCTGGGTTTAAGAAAATATGGCACCTATCATCATTTTTTCACCCAAATAAAATGTTTTATCTGTTAATAAAATATTTCTCAAAACACTTTGTAGACATCACTTAACTCTCAAAACCACCTGATTTTTAAAATAACAAAAATGAAATCAGGTTGCATGGCTTAGCCAAAAGGCAGCTTGTAAGTAATGAAACTAAAAGCTGAACTTCAGATCTCCAAATGTCGTGTTCCACATACTCTTAATTATCAATATTTGCTTTAACTTTCTTCCATTATATAACCGTTCTTTCCCCTACAACATTCTTCACAAATTTAGCTATTTGAAATGAACATCAAATAAAAAGGACTCAAGAAGAGAAAATCAGTTTAATATGTGGGAAATCATTTTCCTAAAAATTCTTCAATAAACTGCTTGTTGGTATCTGTGAATTCCTTTATTGCTATGATAGAAAGCTTGAGCAGCTGCCTTTTATATAGATGAGAATATGATATCACCAGGATGATAGTTACCTTTATTAGCCTGTAATGATAAATTATTAACTAAAGTCCATAGTTTACATTAGGGTCTATTTTTTGTGTTCTTCATTCTATGGGTTTTGACAAGTGCATAATGGCATGTACCCACCATTACAGTGTCATACAGAATAGTTTCACTGCCCTCAAAATCAACCTGTTCATCCTTCCACCAGTCTTTTTCCTGTCTCCATAGTGTTGCCTTTTCCAGAATGTCATATGATTGCAATCATACAGTATATACAGCTTTTTTTTAGATGTCTCCTTTCACTTAGCAATATGCCTTTAAGTTTCCTCCATGTCTTTTCATGGCTTGATAGCTCATTTGTTTGTATCACTGAATAATAATATTCCATTCTATGGACGTACCACAGTTTGTATATCCATTTACCTATTGAAGGACATCTTGGTTGTTTCCAACTTTTGGCAGTTATGAATAAAACATAAAGCTCTATAAACATCTGTATGTAGGCTTTAGTGTGAACATAGGTTTTTAGCTCCTTTGGATAAATGCTAAGGAGCACAATTGCTAGATAGTATGATAAGACTATATTTAGTTATGTAAGAAACTGCCAAACTGTCTTTCAAAGTTGCTGTGCCATTTTACATTCCCACCAGCAATGAATGAGAGTTCCTGTTGTTCCACATTTTTGTCTGCATTTGGTGTCAGTGTTTTGGATCTAATCATTCTAGCAGCTATGCAGTTATAGTATCTCATCGTTGTTTTAATTTGCAGTTCCCTAATGACGTATGACCTGGAGCATCTTTTCATATGCTTATTTCTCATCTGTATCTTTGGTGACATGTCTGTTAGATCTTTTGCCCATTTTTAATTGGTTTGTTTGGTTTTTATTGTTAGATATTAAGAGTTCTGTGTATCTTTTGGATAAGTCCATTAAATATGTGTGTTTTGCAAATATTTTCTCTCTGGGCCGGGCTTTTCTACAGTGATTTCTTAGTTAGCAGAGCTGCACAGTGCTTTGTACTGTTGGTTGGTGAGGTCAAATATTACCAAGTGGGGACATTTAAGTAGGGTCTCCTAACAAGATTCTTACATACGTATTATGGAATATAGGCAGCAGTAAACTTTCTTTTTCTAATATTTTCCCCCAGATTTTAATTATTGCACAGGTGACAGAAGAATAAGAGAGAAAGGAAAAAAAGGAAAGTTTACCTATAATCCTGCTAACCTAATATCTGCTCTTTTTCTTGCATTCTCTTCATTTGTGCATATGGGAAGTAGTGAACTTGATGACTTCTTGAGGCGACCACAACAATTTGCCACCTTTTAGAGTTTGTTTTTATATCATCTTAGCTAGTTAAATAAAAGACCCACATTTTGATGTTCCTTTTATTAGTAAGAAGATGGAGGTTTTGTAAGACTGTGGGAAATGACTCAGTAAATCAAGAGTAGAAATGTGACCCATCTTTCTTGTCTACTCAGTCTCCTATTTTCAAATCTATTAAAATTACTATTATTTAACACCTTGTCCTTGCTTTAAAATGCTGATGCTGTCTGGAGTATACTGTATTGCCATTTTAGTTTTACGTAACCTTTTAAGCCCAAATTTTGGTCCTGAGATGATTTTATAAGGAAAGACAAGATTGTTCCCCAATTTATTATTGTATTAGGTTCCAAACGTTGGTATGGATCAGTTGTTTGGCATTGAGAACATTTTCCCATATGAAAATCTTTCAAATGGAAATTGAATTTCCAGAACAATTCACAATAGTAAATTTAACACAGAATTTTAAAATAATTACATGATTATAGTTTCGTCATGCTTTGAGGCCTTTTTGAGCTTGACTGGAAAACCTATACATCGATTATAAGTTTTTTTATGGAGAAAATTGTTCTATAAGTGTTCTAGATCAGCAGTTCCCAAACTTTTTGACATTAGGGGCTGGTGCTCCTATGAGACTCTAATGCTTGATGATCTGAGGTGGAGCTGAGGCAGTGACGCTAGCGCTGGGGATCAGCTGCAAATACAGATGAAGCTTTGCTTGCTTCTCAGCGGCTCACCTTGCGGTTCACCTCCTGCTGTGTGGCCTACTTCCTAACAGGCCACAAACCTGTACCAGTCTACAGCCTGGGTGTTGGGGACCCTGATCTAGATCATGGTAGGAAAAGGCATATGTTCATTTTTCACATTATTCACTTGGGATTACCTATTCTTGGAATGATTCTGTCATTTGTGTGTATAGATGTTCCAGAGTTGGAAATGCCTCTCTCATCCCTTAAGGGGAGAGAATGTTACTAAAACTTATTATAATTATGTGATTGTTACAGACAGCTCTGTGACGTAGATATTACTGTTCACGTTTTATAATTGGGGCACTTGAGGCTTGGAAGGATGAATTGACTTATTGAAGATTAAACTAGGAAGTACTTCTGAACTCAGATCTTCTTACTTCAAATACTGAGCTTTTCTTACTATATAATCATTCAAAATCATTGATTTTTATCCTCTTTATAATGTGTGGAAAGTGTCAAGATTATCTTGGAAAATCTGGGCTATATGGTCACTGTGATTTTAGTGGAGCATTGCTTGAATTAGTAAGCAATGCAGTATAATTTTAAAAATTAGAAACTAGTTACACTTCATAGCATTTCTGGTTGTGCCTCTTTTTTTTTCACAGTCATCCTTGGCTTTTATTTTATTTATTAATTTTTAACATACAGATCTTAAGTTTTTATATAATAAAATCTATCAGTCTTTCCTTGATAGTTTCTAGGTTTTATATCTTGCTGTGAAAGACTTCTGTAGTTCACATTATAAAAATATTAGCCTATTTTCTCAAGTTTTTTATGTTTAATTTTTCCTTTTTTTATTGTGTTAATGTATACATAACAAAATTTAGCATTTTAACCATTTTTAAGTGTAGTATTAAAATACATTTACATTGTTGTGCAACCATCACCACCATCTATCTCTACAACTCTTTCTTGCAAAGCTGAATTCATCTCTATACCTATTAAACAATAACTTCGTATTCTCCCCTTCCCCCAGTCCCTAGCAACCACCATTATACTTTCTGTTTCTATGATTTTGACTGTTCTAAGCACCTTATATAAGTTGGAATCATGTAGTATTTGTCTTTCCATGATGGACTTATTTCACTTAACATAATGTCTTCAAGGTTCATCCATGTTGTGGCATATTCACAGAATTTCCTTCCTTTTTAAAGCTGAATAATATTCCATTGTATTTACCACATTTTGTGTATCCATTTATCTTTTGATGGACATGGGTTTTTTCCACGTTTTAGCTATTGTGAATAATGCTGCTATGAACACCGGTGTAGAGATATCTCTTGGAGACCCTGCTTTCAATTCTTTGGGTATGTACCCAGAAGTGGAATCACTGGGTCATATGGTAAGTCTATTTTTAATTTTTTGAGGAACTTCTGTGCTGTATTCCACAGCAGCTGTATCATTTATGTTCCCACATCCTCGTCAACACTTGTTGTTCTGTGGGTCTTCTTTTTTTTTTTTTTGAGTTTCTTATTGTAGTTTTTGATTCAGATTTCCTAATGATTAGTAATGTTAAGCATCCATTTATGGGCTTATTGGCCATCCATATATCTTCTTTGGAGAAATGTCTATACAAGTCCTTTTCCCATTTCTGAATTGGGCTGTTTGTTTTAGGAGTTTTCTGTATATTTTGGATATTAATCCCTTATCAGATAAATGATTTGCAAATACTTTCTCACATTCTGTGGGTTGCCTTTTTACTCTGTGGATAGTGTCTTTTGATGTACAAAATTTTTAAATTTCCATAAAGTCCATTTTGTCTATTTTTTTCTTTTGTTACTTGTGCTTTTGGTCACATCGCAGAAGTCCAATGTCATGAAGCCTTTGTCCTGTTATCTTCTAAGAATTTTAATTTTTAGGTCTTACATTTAGATCCTTGATCCATTTTCACTTAATTTTTATACATAGTATTAGGTAACAGTCCAACTTCATCTGTTTCTATGTGGATATCCAGTTTTCTCAGCAGATTTGTTGAAATAACCATTGAATGATCTTGGCACCCTTGAAAAAATTATTTTACTGTATATGTGAGGGTTTATTTCTGGGCTCTCCATTCCATTGGTCTAAATGTCTGTCTTTATGCCATTATCACAGTGTTTTGATTACTGTAGCTTTGTGCAGTAAGTTTTGAAATCAGGAAGTATGAGTCCTTCAGTTTCATTCTTTTTCAGGGTTTTTTTGTTGTTGTTTTGTTTTGTTTTGTTTTGGCTATTTGAGATCTTGAGATTGCATATGACCTTTAAGATGGGTTTTTCAATTTCTGCCAAAACATCATTGGGATTTTGATAGAGATTGTATCAAATCTGTGGATTGCTTTGGGTAATATTGACATTTTAACAATATCAAGTCTTCTAATCCATGACCATGGTGTGTGTTTCCATTTACTTATGTCTTCTTTAATTTCTTTCAGCAGTGTTTTGTAGTTTTCATTGTATAAGTCATTTACCTTTTTGGTTAAGTGAATTCCTAAGTATATTCTTTTTCACTGTAAATGGAATTGTTTTGTAATTTCCTTTTCAAATTTTTTATTCTTTGTATATAGAAATGCAACTGATTTTTGTGTGTTGACTTCATATCCTGGTACTTTGTTGAATTAATTTTTAGGTCTAACAGCTTTTTGTGGTACCTTTAGTATTTTCTACATATAAAATCATATCATCTGCAAACATAATTTTATTTCTTTACAATTTGGATGCCTTTTCTTTCTTTTTCTAGCCTAATTACTGTAGCTAGAAAGTAAAAATGGGCATCCTCACTTTGTTCTTGATCTAGAGGAAACACTTGTCTTTCACCATTGCGTGTGATGTTTGTTGTGGATTTTCACACATGGCTTTTATTATGTGGAGGTAGTTTCCTTCTATTCCTGTTTCATGGAGTATTTTCATGAAAGCACATTGACTTTTGTCACATACTTTTCATTAATTGAGATGATCATTTGTTTTTTTCTGTCATTTTGTTGATGTCTACCTATTACTTTTCAAGATGCGGGGTGACATAAAGGGAAAGATTGTGGACTTTGGTGTTGGACGTATTTGTGTAAAACTTTGGCTTTGTTTTTTCTAATTTATGTGATCTTAAGTTTGGCTCAGTGTTTCTTAATCTCTTGGATCCACTTTTGTATATATAAAATAAAGAAAATAATGCCAACTTTACATGGTTCACATGAAGAGTAAATAAGATTTATTTATATAAAGCCCTCAGCACGCTCGCTAGCAAATAGTAGAACCCTTTCTTTGTCTTTCCCCCCATGACGTGTCTATTATTATTGTATTTCTGTTGTTCCTTTTTTTAAATAATTGGCATTGTTTAGATTCATATTAATCTTACAATTTTTAAAACATTTATTTTAAGGATAATGTAAAGAAACTTGTAGTAGTCTTAAGGAAGACCAAAATAGATACTTAAATAAATGAAAAATATTTTTAAAGGAAAAATATTTGTGGTACTAGAATAGATGTGGTTAAGGGGTAACTAAATTATGAGAATTTATTCTGAAATTATTCCATATATAAAACAAAGTATTTAAATTAGCAAGAGAGACTTTAGAATTAACTTATTTTTTCATGCCTTTAAACAGGTTAAACAGGTTATCTTAGGCTACTAAGAAAGATAATTTTCACTTTCTGTCTGATCAGCAATGCACTGCTGGTGGGAGTTTGTTTGGAAAGCCATTTATTTGTCAGTAAAACTATTACATACCCTTTGACCAATATTCTTATTCCAAAAAGGATTTAAGGCCACCCTGTGATTTTGGTAATCCTATGTCTGGGAATCTACCTCAAGAAAAAACTTAGAAATGCAGATACAGATTTTGCTTAAATTTATTCATTTATTGTTGAGGTATAATCTCTATATAGTGAAATACACAGATTTTAAGTCTACAGCTCAATGAATATGTTATATACATATATATAACAGATATATATACACACAAATATATGTATCCCTGTTATACAGTTATAGAACATTTCCATCACGCAGGAAGTTCCCTTGTGCCTCTTTACACAGACTTGGCTTCCCGCCCCACCCAAAGGTAACCACTATTCAGACCTTCATCACTAGAGATTGCTTTCGACAGTTCTTGAACTTGATATAAGTGAAACTGTACAGAATATACTCTTTTGTCTAAGGGTGTTTTCAATCAGCATAATGTTTTTGAGATTCAATCATGTTTTTTTGTGTGTTCTTTTTTATTGTTAATTAGTATTCCATTGTATGAA
The DNA here is from genome assembly GCA_028627145.1 of Eidolon dupreanum. Classification (NCBI taxonomy): domain Eukaryota; kingdom Metazoa; phylum Chordata; class Mammalia; order Chiroptera; family Pteropodidae; genus Eidolon; species Eidolon dupreanum. The sequence continues at coordinate 76,196,167 of CM053503.1, read as the reverse complement.
CATAGCATAATTTGTTTACCTGGTCTCCTGCTCATAGACTTGTGATTCCAGTTTTTGTCTGTTATGAACATTCTTCTTTAAGTCTTTTTGTGGACATATATACTAATTTCTCGTGGGTACATATCTGCAATACTTTTGTTATTAAAATTAGCAACAACATAAATATGTAACAATGGGAATAGATTGGTATGGCTAAAATATTATGCAGCCATAAAAATTGTGCTTATGAATGTGAAGAGAAAAGTTTATGATATGTGGAAAGAAGAATGCATAATTATTGTGTAGCATATTTTTCTAAATTTTTTAAAAATAATGAGAATAAATTACTTTTCTAATAAAATAAGGATTTCCTTATGAATGAGGGTTATTGTACTTCAGATATTGTAAACTTTGGTAATGTAGGTAGTAGAAAATAGGTTGAACATCTTTTGTATCTTTCCTTATATAACTTTCTGGATTTGAATTCCAGACTTTTCCCAGTTGTAGATCAGTTATGTGTATCAGGTGAGATATATGGTAAAATATTCCTCTCCCTTAGTAATTAAAAATGTGCAAATTAAACAACCTTAAGTTACTTTAGTGCATCAGTAACCTAACAGAAATAACATCCCAAATTGTCAAAAGCATAGAGGAAAAGGTTATTAACTTGTTGCTAGCAATATAAATTTATAAAATACTATGTTGGGGGAAAACAATTTTGAAGAATTATATATAAGGAACCACAATAGTATATAGTTCATAGCTTTTGACTTGAGTCATCAGCGGTGACACTTAGACAGGCGTAGCCGGGGAGGAACCTGGGGCCGCAAGTGCGTTCGAAGTGTTGATGATCAATGTGTCCTACAATTCACATTAATTCTCACAGCTAGCTGTGTTCTTCATTGACACACTAACCGAGTGATCCACCACTAAGAGTCATCGGCGGCAACACTCAGATGGGCGTATAGTTTTTGACTTGAAAATCCCAGTTTGAAGAATAAAGATACTCATTGCTATTCTCTAATACCAAAAAAGAAGAAAAAAGTTTCACATTTAACAGAGGGGAAAATAATATGAGAGTATATCTTATCAGTAGGATAGAGCACTTTAACCATTAAAATGTATGTATACAAATTTTGTCAATAAAAGGAAATATATCTATGTATATAAAGTAATTGAAAAAATAGATCAAAATGAGTTTTTGCAGTGTTCACAGCAGATCTTTACATGTTGAATTCATAGCACATTTAAAAAGTCAATTTAACTGTATGATAACTTTAAAAATTAATAACAGCAAACACATGGAGAAAAAAGATACAAATATATAATGACAAGGATCAGAAATTAATTCATTATGATGTGAGAGTTTGTAGTGTATTGGGATTTTTTTCTCTAAAGTTTTAAAAAACTCTTTAAAAGATGAGCTGTGTGTATACGCACATATTTGTAGCGAGTATATGTGTGCTAAATTACATTGAATAATATAGTTTTTACTGTTTCATTGTCAACAATTTTTGAATGTCACAGCTCGAGTGGGTAGGAAACCTATATAAACATAACATTAGGATATTCAGGATAAGTATAATTTATATATATATAGTTATAATATAATATAAATACAATTTAAAAATGTTCAAAGCACCAAGGTAGAGCAGAGGAAATTATTATGGAGAAATTGAGTACCTTTTCATAGAGAAAGTGATAATTGAATTAAGATGTGTGTGGGTGTGTTTGCGCATGCATGCATGCATGCGTTCATATGCATTTATCCTTCTTGAGCTTCATTGAGCTTCTGAATCTGTGAAGTTATGTCATTTGTCAAACTTGGAAAATTTCAGTGATTATTTTAATTACACATATATTAAACTTTTTGATATTGTCTGGTAGGTTCATATTGTCCGCTAGGTCACTGAATCTCTGTTATGTTTTAGAAAATAGTTTTTCTTTCTGTTCTTCAGATCTGATAATTTTTATTGATTTTTTCCTGTTTCTTTGTATATGGAGTAATTGTGTTATGGACATTATGAATGATACATTGTAAAGACTCTGGATTCTGTTATATTTCTGTGAAGATGATTGATTTTTGTTTGTTTAAAGAGTCAGATCACTTATCTGAACTCTAACCTCAAACTCAGTTGGAAGGCAGCACCAGAAATCTCAGTTTGCTTCTTTTTAGTCTTATTGGCACTGCTTGGAGTCTTGTCTTGTGTGTGGTTGGTTCAGGGGTCAACCAGATAATTGGGCAGAGTTTATAGTCTGGATACTGGAGTTAAAGATTTGGGGGTTACAGTCATGGAAATAGATTAGGTGACATAGGTAGGACCTATAGATGAGCATGTATGTAATCCCGACTGCAATAACCCTGAATGGAGGAGAATGAAAAACAAAGGAGTGTAGATATTATAAAGTCTGAGACTAATTCTAATTCTTGTACCCTTAGTGGCTAACTCTGTGCCTGATAGAACATACTTAATATTTGCCGAATGAATTTAATGAAAGGAGATTGAGTACAGTTAGTAAGACTAGAACCAAGGAGTTTTTAAGAAAACAAGGGAGGAAAGGACTTCAGTAAGGACCTAGTAGTTATTCTTGTCAGATACTTCAGAGAAGTCAATCTGGAATGCAGAATGAAAACAAGCTATTACTTTTGGCTATTAGAAAAAGAGTTTCAGGAGAACGATAAGGGAATAAGTCAGATTGCAATGGCTGAGAAGTGAATTGTAGTTGAAATGATGACAGTGAGTGTTCACTATCCTTAAGTTACTTAATGATGATGATAAGTGGAGATAGAATCGTAGCTTTATAGATAGGTAAGGTTAAGGAAAGTTATCTTTTTAAAGAGTGATTGCCAGTGAGGAAAGAATCTACTAGAGATGGAGAAACTGAAGGTACAGGAGCAATATTCAATATTCATTCTGGGGGAAGAGAGACCAGAATCAATATACCAGTATCAGAGTTCATTTTATGGAAGAGAAACATGTCTTTCTCTATGACAGGAAGAGATGGGGAGAGTGTGTATTTTTATGTGTAAGGTTGGAGGAGAGGACAAGAATTTGCTTCTCAAATTGACCACCTTTCCTCAGGAAAGAAAAACTTTGTGGCCCTTCAGCCCTTCGGCCCTCTTGAGAGAGTAATAACAGAATGACTGAATTCTAATTCACATGATAAGTTTCATTTTCCAATTTACATGCTTATTTATTTTACATATTTTTTTGTCCAGCCTGATATTAGATCCTCTTTATACTCAAATATTTATTAAATGTCTGAATTGTGTGCATGGGAGCACATTTAAACATAGTTTTGATATTGATTTTCCATCATTATAGTTTGCAAAAGTTTGAAGTACATAGTTTGCATAGGTTTAACATTAAATTGACACTCATACTATAGTTGGAAATTGTGAATTATTTTCTTAACTCTCTTTTGTATGTGGATTTTTAAAATAGCTTTATTGAGGCATAATTGACGTATATCAAACTTAAACTGTACATGTTGATGACTATTGACATGTTATATACCTGTGAAACTGTCACTACAGTCAAGATAATGAACCTACCCCCAGTTTCTTTCTGCCTTTTTAATCCATCTTTTTCTCATCCTTAAACACCCACTGCTTTTTTCACTATTGTGATTAGTTTGTTTCGACTAGAATTTTATGTAAATGTAATCTTATGGTATGTGTTCTTTTTTAATACTTAGTAGGATGATGCTGAGATTCATCCATTTTGTTGTGTGTATCAGTTTTTTTCCTTTTTATTGCTGAGTAGTATTCCACATAAAATTTGTTCATCTAATTTACCCACTGATGGGCATTTGGGTTGTTTTCATTTTTTGGTTATTACAAATAAAGCTGCTATGAACATTCATATGTGTATAGGTTTTTTTGTGGACACATGCTTTCATTTCTCAGGTAAATATCTAGGAGTGGAGTGTCTGAATCAGATGGTAGGTATATGTTTGACATTTTAAGGAAATTGAACGTTTTTCAAAGTGGTTATACATTTTACATACAACTGCTGATTGACCAAGAAGTATGAAAGTTCGAGTTGCTCTATATCCCCAATCAGTGCTTGGTGTGGTCAGTCTTAAATTTAAGCCTTTCTAGTGGATATGTACTGATATCTCACTGTGGTTTTAATATGCATGTCTTTTTTTGGGAAATAAATGTTTGTCCAATTTTTAATTGGGTTGTTTTCTTAGTAAACTGTTAGAAGTTCTTTCACTTTTAAATATAAGTCCTTTGTTGGATATGGATCTTGCAAACATTTTTACCAGTCTGTGACTTGCCTTTTAATTTTCATAACAATATCTTTTGCAAAACAAATTTTTTTTATTTTGATAAAATCCAATTTTTTTATTTTTATTGATTTTTTTAGTACATGGATTTAAGTAAAAGTCACAGTCAAACCTACAATTTTTAATTTTTCTCCAGGATAGGTAGTAGTCAAATCTTCAGTTAAGTGTGAATAACTGACTAGAATTAAGAATTAAAAATTATATCATTTTGTAGCTCTCTTGAGGTAGTTCTTTTTTCCTTCATCTTTCTTATCCTACCATCTTTCTAATGATTCCTTGTCCTACATAGTAAGTACATTTATTTCTGATGGGTTGAGTTGAACCAAATTTTTATAAATTGTATTTATTTCAAAAGATTACTGAAGATTTAGAATTATGAATTCTTCTAACTAAAATGAATAAATTGCTTTCCAAGTTGTCCTCTCTATCAGTCCACATTGGCATTTATTGCATTTATTCCCTTCTCTTTCTTTACTGTAATTTCTGAAACTGAACAATATCATTTGTAATGTTATGAAGCAATAATATAGTCAGTAAAGGAAGTGTTTACCCAAGTTACTATTTAAAAAGCCATGGCTGCTCACAGCCTTCAGTTTTCCAGAGTCTAATCCTGCTGTGTTCCTGACAAGAATGGTGTTTACTCCCTCCAGTACCACAGAAGGAGCCTGTTCAGCCCCCTGCAACATTGGCTAAATTGCAGTTAAGTGCTGATTACAGCATCTTTATTACTTGGCACTGTGCAGGAGGCAGCAAGAAGCACTCTCTTACTGTCTAGTAGCAATGAATTTTGTGTAACTGGCAGCTAGAAAAAGTTTTTTTTGACAAGAATGTTGAGAGTGTAGAGTAATCATAGAATCTAGATGATTGGATGGGAGACCACCTAGGAAGACCAGGTGCTGTAGGTGTAAAAAATAAAATAAAAAATAAGGGATTGTAAGCTGACAATGTCCTTGCAGTCTGTGAGGTCAACCAGGGGTTGCCTCACCTAAAAAAATAAAAAAAGAGAGAATTTAGATGATTGATATATTATTAAATGCTTTAAACTGTTTGGCAGCATGGTCTGTTAGGTGCTGATAGTTGAATGAGTAATGTGTTAAGGTAGGCTCTAAGTTTCTCAGAATTTTGAGCTTGGGCAATTTTTTAAATTGTCTCATATCATCTCCATTCCTTAGAAATACTGTATATGTAATTTAGGTGCTAGGTTAAAGGGCATATGGATTTTTAAGTGTACTCAGTCTCTGACTGCAAAATAGACTTTTAGTAAAATGTCTATTTTCTTTAGCAAAATGTCTGTTTTTTTCCTCTAATTTCTTATTTTGAAAAAATTAAAATATGCTGAAAAATCACAAGAAAAGTACAATTGAGAACCTATGCCCTTTACCTGGATTCATTGCTTATTAACATTTAGTATCTCGCTTAAAAAAAACATTTTAAATTAGACTTACAGAAAAATTGTAGAAATAGAAGAGAATTCTGGTACATCCTTCACCAAGCTTTCCCTAATGTTAATATCTTAACCATAGATACTGAATCAATGTTAATTTCCTGATTTTGATAACTCTATTTTGATAACTGTAGAGTTAATATTGATTCAGTACTATTAATATTGATTCAGTACTATTAATTCAAAGGTCATATTTGAATTTTGCCAGTTTTCCCATTAATGTCTCTTTTCTAGTCCAGGGTCCAAATCCAGCATCTATGTAGGTTTTGTTATCCTGTCTTTTTAGTCTTCTCCAACATGAATAGTTTCTTAGTCTATTTTTGCCTTTCCTAGCCTTGACATTTTTAAAGAGTACTGGCCAGTTATTTTGTACAATGTTCCTCAGTTTGGGTTTGTCTGGTGTTTTCTCATGATTAAGTTAAGATTATGCATTTTTGGCAAGAGTACCACAGCCATGATGCTGTGCCCTTCTCAGTGAGTGCATCACGTCAGGAGAAACATGATGTAGCTATGTCTTATTACTGGTGATGCTAATCTTAATCACTCAGTTAAGGTGCTGCCTCCCAGGTTTCTCCACTTTGAAGTTACCTTTTCCTCTTTGTAGTCAGTAATTATCTTGTGGGCAGATACTTTGAGACGCAGCAAATAACCTGTTTCTCACCCACTAATTTTAGCATCTATTGATGGTTCTTGCCTGCAACAATTATTACTGTGGTGTTATTTCACATACATAAGAATGGATAGAGGGCTCTGGTGGAAGATGGCGGATCAGGTAAAAGCAGGGTTCGTCTCCTCCCAGGTCCGCATTGAAAATACAACCAAATTATAAAGTAATCAACGTGGAGAATCACCTGAGATCCAGTTGATTGTAACATGTACGTCTGATAATATAAAGAAGGAGCCACGTTGAAGCCAGTAGGAGGGACAAAGGTGCAAATCAGGCTGAACCCACACCTGTGGGTGATGGAGGCTCACCAGGAGGGAGAATGAAGCTGCAGAGGCTCCCCTGAAGAAGAAGGGTGTCCTAGCCTCATTTGGGGACTCCCCAGCCCAGGGAAGAGGAGATTTCAATAATTCTGACTGTAAAAACCAGAGGGAATTCTGGCGGGCTAGGTGAGATGGTAGGAGACTGAAAACCTTAGACACCCTTTGAAGGACCCACATGAGGCTTTCTGACCTGCAGACACTCACCCAGGACACTGGTGATGGGTCAGAGGCTCATGGGGGATTCATACGGAGAAAGTCTCCATTACCTAGTGCCAGAATGAAGGCTGGAAGGGCAGCCACCATTGTACCTTAGTCCGGCACCCCTATACTGGCAATCTGTAGACCACGCCAGCTTGACTGTGCAGACCCCTCGCACAGGGCCATTGGGAAACTCTGGCCTGAGGAGATCAGTCTGTCCCACCCAACCTGCCAATTGCCTGGGGCTTTTGTAGCTGAATGGCTGCCACGCCCTGCACAGATTCAGGGCCAAGCAGTGGCCAGAGCTGTGAGCCGCATTTCCGAGATAGGGTCAGGCAGATCACTGCTGCCAGCATGAACTTGGGAAGATCTCGGGCATCTGTGGGCGGGTCCCAGACAGCAGCTGGTCCTGCTGTGATCTGGGACTGGGGAACACTTGAACCATTACCAAAGTTGCAGCAAGACTGAGGCTGTACTGATCTGACTGCCATTTTCTCTCAGAGACCCACCCTACCCTACCCACAATTGCCCCAGGCGGCCCATTGACAGTGGATAGCCATAGCCCTGCCCTTCCACTCCCCTGATCTCTCAATCCACACAGGCAATAAACTTTGGCTGGCACAGAGCGGGCACTACAGGGAAATCAGTGGCAAGCAGACCTTTGCTGCAAGAATTGCCGTACCGTGTCCCAGGAGCACAGGGGTCTGTGGGACTGCCCTAGATGGCTGCTGGTCTCACTGTGATCTGTGACTATAGCAGGAACACCCAGGCAAAGAAGTTGCAGCAAGACTGAGGCTGTATTGGCCTGATGGCACTTGTCTCTCTGAGATCCCACTTTATGCAAGCCACAAAGTGCCTGCAGCCCATTGACAGGCAGCCTCACCTGCCCTGCTTGGTCCTGTGCAGTCAGCGCAGGCAACACACCTTGGCTAGTGCAGTGAACGCATTTCGAGAAAAACAGTTGTGGACAGACCACTGCTGCCTGTATGAGCTGCAGTATCTCTTGAGGGGATCGCAGGGGTCTATATTGGCCTGATGGCCCTTGACTCCCAGAGCTCCTGCCCCATCCAATACAAAAAGTGCCCGCTGCATGTTGATAGGCAGCTGCCCCTGCTCTGGGGTAGCACATTCAAGACACAAGTTGGGCAGCAGC